>OZ020292.1:467605-619472 GCA_963971205.1 Aethes cnicana
CGCCGGACACATCCGGCCGCGGGCCACGCCCCGCTCGCTGCAAGTGCAAACACACCGCAATGAGGAGCTCCGCGAAGTAACGCACGCTAGATGACTGAAACAATCCAATTAGTCCGTCAGTTGGACTATAAAAAAACCGGCCAAGTGCGTGTCGGGCCACGCGCAAAGTATAGGGTTCCGAAGTTGACGATGCCCACAGTACCTTTCTAAGACTTATTTAGCATCTTAGCTAGCCTGTGGTATGACGTGCCCGCCCGAATCCCCTGCCGCTCGTAAAAATTATTGTTTTTTTAATCATTTCATAAGTCGAGTACTTATAACTCGTAAATTTGTACAGCCTACTTAGTTGTGATTGTTTTTCTTTCAACTACGTTATGTTTTCAGCCATCCAAATACCACTATTTAGCTGGCAGGGGGGTGGGGGGGACACTCGACTCTAACAAAAAATAGCACTTTAAAGCTTAATATTTCACAAACACATCACTTAATCGAAAAATGGTTCTAAGAAAGCTACATTTTTTTTAAGACCTATTCAACGATATGCCACACAATGGGGTACGCAAGAAAAAAAATATACATCCCCACTTTACGAGTAGGGGAGGTACCCTATAAAAAAAAAAAAAAAAAAATATATTGTACCACTTTGTCAGCGTAACTAATATGTATATTCATGCCAAATAACAGCTTTCTAGTAATAAGCATCTCCGAGCAATAGTGCGGACAAACGGACGGACGGACGGACACGGCGAAACTATAAAGGTTCCTTGTGGACTTCGGAACCCTAAAATTACCTTTATTTTTGCTTTCGTTATGTTAAACAAAATTGAGTATAATTTGTATTCAATTATGAAGTCACGACCTCTCAGTTACTGTGTGTTATCGTTGTCAATATTCATTAAATAAAAAAATTATACACGTAAGTACATATTTTTTCATTAATCTAACCGACGGACTAAATAGATTTTCAATTTATTGATGCTGTTATATTCGACTTTAGAACATTAATTTGGGTATAGGTGAAAAATTACAAAGTGCTTGATTCTTTTTTTATGGATAATATGAATAACCTTCCGTATCAAGAGAAAAAAAATCAGAGAGTTTTCGTTCTTTAGATTTCGCGTAAAAAATAAAATTGGTTTTGCGTTAAGTATAATGATTGAAAGATTCGGGTTTTCCTTGGTCCAAGTAAGCACAGCACACATGTCGAATAGACACAATTCATGTATTCTAATTCACATCATCGAGGTCAGTGTATCAAAAAACATAGTTTAGTTGAAATAAGAGAAGCAAAATACCGCTTACGCCGTACGCGTTACATTTGGGCCAACGTTACTTTTACTTACAACAAAATACATAATTTCAGCGAGACGAGTATTATTTCTGCGTAAACAATCGTACTTGTTCGTTTGAAACGATCAAAGCAAACAAACAGAAACAATTGCCAGCGCGTAATTGCGAAGTGTGGGTGAACCCGCAACCCGCGAGCGACTCTAAATAACTTTCGTGGAAAATATCGCGAAAAATATCCACTGCGAGCCCTTTGCTCGTTGGAAAATACCTACTCTAATTTTTTAGAGTTTCGTATCTCGAGGTCGGAAAAACGCTCATAGAAGTGTATTTGGTTTTTTATGATAGGTATACGAGCAAGTGCCTTGGGGATGAAATGATTAGGAGGATGTGTTGCTTGGGGATCCTGGAAATCCCATTCATCGTACGAAATACAATGGTAGCGGGCTGTTTATTTCAAGAAGATTTTATTGCAGAGTAAAATTGCTTTAGCGTCAGAGATAGTGATAAGGAGCCCTACTCAAAGAAATAGGTAGGTACAGAGTACCTTGGTTTCGATTTATACGTGGTCTCTGTTTCTCCGTCTAAAGAGATGTTTTTTTTTAATGTGCTGGGAAAATAAAATGAGAAAGCGGGAAATGGTACGCACTGTGCCGTGGACTGTCTAATGATACGGAACCCTCGGTGCGCGAGATTTGATTCGCACTTGTGTCGCAATTTTTATTTCCACGCACGCTGGCCGTATGTAAAACGAGAGTGGATTCCATATCACGGTGGTTGTCACGACCCTTGATCGGATGTTTTTTTTCGAATGATGCCTTGTGGTTTTTAGAAATGTAATACGCAATATTACGCTTTATTAGAAGGGATTGTAATTATAACAATCAGTCAAAGGTTCTATCTAAACGACCCTAAAACTAGCCGAAAGCGTGTGCGAAAGCCGACACAAATAACTCAGTATGGAACTGGCGTTAGCGTTAAAACGCCTGTAAGCCTCCGCCAACTTTCAGAAACTATTTAACTCGGCATCGCGGGCCCTCTCACATAGTTTGTATTAGTGATTCAATAACGCGCAAAGAAATACACATTTGAAAATAATGTTTCATTCCCGTCAAAAGTTAACCTTATAAACACTTTTATTAGTATTCGTCTCCCGCGTTATAAGGTACCCCTGAGGTCCCGACCTCGCGGTAAAATAACCTAGTCAGATTTCAATGATAATTCTTTGAAATTACGTAAGTTTTTCATATCAGCAATGGACGCAGTGATACTGGGCTCTATACAATACAATACAAATGATTTATTTCGGACGGAATCCATATTAATTAGTAGTTACAAACTTAGAGCTATGGTTAGTACACTTTATGCTAAACTTCCGGTCCAGGTCTGACAGGACCGGTCTGAGTGGCGTGCCTCGGGGAAGGACTATGTCCAGCAATGGACGTCTATCGGCTGAAATGATGATGATGATGATGATGATGCTAAACTTAATAACGCCTGGGCACCGGCATTACAGGCGCGTGCAGCTGCACGTAACGCTGCAGCAGCGGGGAGTCCCAGCGGTGGGCTAGCATGCTCAGGATGCTATTCGATCTGCCAAGACTGCGGTTGAGGAGAGGTACATCTTTTCCTCATGATGATAAAGGAGCAGTCCGTGTGCGCCTCCGCGAACATTCCCGGCGCACTGCAATACCGTGGCAGCCCGAACATCATCCTGAACGCGTCGTTATATTGAACGCGCAACGCGCTGTAAGCCCGCTGAGTAAAGTTGGTCCACAGACCACACGTGTAGAAGGTTTGTCAAAAACCTTTAAATAATGTTAATTTAACTTCCTTACTACAACGCGCGAATCTACGGGCCAACATGTCTATAGTCCTGCAAAGCCGCAATTCAGAATTGAAAGTTGCCCATAATTCAAAAGTAACCCTGCTCGGTTTTAATTTTCGAATTCGAAGCCCGACCGCTGACGTGTGGACACGCTCGAGTCTCCTGCGAGTAATTAAGGCCTAAACAGGCTGGTACCGCGCGGTCGGCGGTCGACCGGGCCGTGCGGGCTCGTCACACGTTATTGCCCGACGACACTTCGCTCGCCGCAATGCTGGGTGGGTTGACGCATATATACGTTTTGATTTTCACGTAGTACCTTGAACGCACATGTGCATTGAAAAGGGATCAACCCTTAGGCCCCTCGCCTACGGCGATTTTTTGTGGCGTTAATGTGAAAAAAGGATAGCGATTTTAGTCGTGTGACAGAATCTACAAAAGCCGGCCCAGTGCGTGTCGGGCCACGCGCAAAGTATAGGGTAAGTTGACGATGCCCACAGTACCTTTCTAAGACTTATTAGCATCTAGCTAGCCTGTGATATGACGTGCCCGCCCGACGCCCCTGCCGCTCGAGAAAAATCATTGGCTTTTTAATCGATGGCTCGTAAGTTTGTACAGCCTACTTAGCTGTGATAGTTTTCCTTTCAACTACGTTATATATGCCACAACTGTGATTTTTTTCAGCCATCCAAATACCACCATTTAGCTAGCAGGGGGGGAAACACGTGACTCTAACAAAAAGTAGCACTTTAAAGCTTAATATTTCATAAACGCATCACTTAATCAAAAAATGTTTTTTTTTGGCGAAAAATGGCGAAACTATAATGGTTCCTTGTAGACTTCGGAACCCTTATAGTTTCGCCATGTCCGTCCGTCCGTCCGTCCGTCTGTCCGTCCGTCTGTCCGCACTATTGCTCGGAGATGCTTAGTTCTAGAAAGCTGTAATTTGGCATGAATATACATATTAGTTACGCTGACAAAGTGGTACAATAAAATTTTGAAATATTTTTTACCCCTAAAAATAGGCCGTCGGCAAGGGGCTAATTAAGTAGAAGATGCGGCACTGCCTAGCGAAAGATCAACAAACAAAGTGGTAGTGAATGCGTGATGAGCCGCCAATAAGCTCCAATTGCCACTAGATAAATCTAGAAATAATCGGGTATGCAAGTCACATCAGAGAGATCTCAGAAGGAGCGTAATTCTTCCAACATAAGTACCTAAAATCATGCCTTTTTCCTGTAGGGCTAGGTAGAGGCCTGATCTCACCAAATGGTCCTAGCGGAAGACCAGCGCTAGCTTTCATTGCCAGTACATGCTGAGCTAGGACCATTTCGAGACAAAATACACGAACTCGCCTTTGTTGCTTGTTCTATATACTTGTTTTCTTTATATATTTTGTATGTCGTGTGTTTGTCGCGAATAAATGTTTCTTCTTCTTCTTGTTCTTCAGAGACCAAGCCTTCCATTTGCTACGACTCTTCCATACCTCTCTAGCTTCTTCAACTTTCATTCCTTCCGCTCTGCCAACTTACTAGTTTAATAAATAAATAAAATAAATAGAAAATCAATCTAGGTATGCAATTGCTGTGGTCGAAATCGGTCAATTAGTGTGAATATTTCCGAAATATTCATTTAAATTAGGTACCTATAAGCCAGTTCATTTGCCATATAATGCCGAGTTAAAAGCGTTTAATAACACGGAATTTTGAACACGATCATTAATAATTATGTCGTTAATTATCGAGGTAATTTCTTTGATACTGGAACGGTAGATATTAACCTAATTATCCCAACGAATAAATGCAAAATTTACTCTGCTCAGTTGAGTTATAAAATGACATCAAAATTTATGGAAATGAATATTGGACACCATAATTTATGCCGAGAATCACGTAATTCGAAATGTATTTTGAGGCCATATTATTCCCATAAACTCAGTATTTATTAAAAGGACCAAGAATATAAACGTCGTACTTTAAAACAGTGAGCAATTAAAACAATCAAAACAAAATATTACCAAGACGGCAGCAATAACAGAATTAGTACCGTAAATAACTAACCGTAATAACGCAACATAAATTACCATCGTTAAGAAGTATCTAAGTAAGATACGCCGTGCTGGCCTAGTGGTTCGACCTACCTAAAACTAGTCGCAGGCGTGTGCGTATTAAGTTATTATTTCCGACACAAATAACTCCGTATTAGCGTTAAAACGTCTGTAAGCCTCCGCCAACTTTCGGAAACTATTTAACTCGGCCTCGCGGGCCCTCTCACATAGTTATAGTAATTCAATAGCGCACAAAGATTACAGGTTTACACGACTAAGAAGGCGCGTGGATTAAGCGAAAATACACTCTTCTTATTCTTCTTCGCGCGCCTTCTAAGCTGTGTCGTGCTCTACCTGTAAAGAAGTATCTAACAAAGTAATAATTCTATGTTAAATAATTATCAGGATCTGGGCGATGCTCGGGTGAAAATATCTAAAACCGAGTTTCCTCAGATATGAGACGTAGCTAGATCGGTTTGTCGCCCCCCGTAAATCCCTATATTTCGTCCAAATCGTTAGAGCCGTTTCTGAGATCGCTTGGATACAAAAAGAAATAAATAAACAGAGAAATATACAAGATTAGCGCGTCTAAAGGATAAAATTAATAAACGGAGAAATATACAAGATAAGCGGGTTTGAAGAATAAGATTTTAATAACGGAGTGCAAATTAAGTCACAAACCGTAGCACGGTGCTACGGCGTAGCGGCACGTAGCGGCGCTACGGGCGCGTGGATTTCTACGGGCCGGCGATAACCGGCACTGATTGTTGGAGATTTCATTCTTCACCCAATCGCTTCTTAGTTGCGACAAGCCCGAAATCCACAACATCCCACTGTTGGGCACAGGCGTCTTTTCAACATGACAGAGTTTGGGCTATTTAGTCCCCACACGGGCAGTGCGGGAACTTCACAGACATTATTAAAATACTTCGCAGATGTATGCAGGTTTACTCACGAATCACGATCATCTCACGATACGTCCTAGCTATGTTTTATATCTATTTAGCTGTTGTATGAAGCTTTCACTATGTGACAGCTGATTTTTAAACAGTTTTGGGACCATCTATGTGGATTAAATTTAACATGTGTAAATGAGAAGTAAAAGAAATCATGTCCAAACTGGACGGCTTCCATTAAAAGGGACCACCACCACAGCAGCCTATTTACGGCCCACTGCTGGGCACATGCCTCTCATCACGAGAGGGTTTGGGCTATAGTCTCCACGCGAGCCCAGTGCGGATTGGGGACTTTACATAACATCCTTGAATTACTTCTCAGATGCATGCAGGCTTCCTCACGATGTTTCCCTTCACCGAAAAGCTCAGTAGTAAATCCAAATTGAATTTCGCACATAAATAATTTCAGAGGTGCGAGCCGGATTCGAAACCCCGACCCTCTGCATGAGAGGCGAAACCACCAGGCTACCACGGCTTATAGGGATAGTTTATTTTAATCAATTTATCAATTTTGGTGACGTGCCTTAATTAACACAAATGAATGAAACAATTTATAAATTTTAATGTTGTCGGATAATGAATCAATTTGAACATTCAGCCGTCGACAACGTTTCCATTTTCACTCAATTGAATTTGAATCTCGTGTATATATATGAAGTTTAATTTTGATCCATACAATCGCAATCAGATCTGTATGAACAAACAAGGTGTGTTCACATAATACTCGTATTTAATGGCGACATTACATTTAGGTTCAGGATGTGAACAAACAAGGGTGATCATAAATATCTGAACACTCTTACGTAAGATCGCTTTCAGATATTTATTATCTCCTTGTATGTTCACATAATACTCGTATCTAATGACGACGCGTTACAATTAGGTACAGATAGAAAATAGGTATTTTAAAAACAAGGCAGTTTTTAACAGTTTGCTGGGTACAGGTTTTCTCTCTAAAAGGGTCTGAATTAAAAATTCAGCATTTAATTAAAAATAACAAACTACATACTTCTATTTTAGCTTATTATTTCATCTCCTTTGCAAAACAAATCAAAAAACGATTCCCAGTAAAAGAAAGAAGTAACTTATCGTATCGTTAACCCACCGAGATTATAATAGTACATTACAGACCTAGGGTGGTGAACTCGTTAATGTCCCAGATCGCAGGTGTTTGTAACCCGAACCGAAGGTGAGGGCCATAAATATGCGATCTGGGGCTTTACGAATTACCGCCCGTGGTTTGTCAAAAGCTTTACGTCTTGCCTTGGCTAGAAAGTGAGATTTTCTCTCCGCGTAGCGGGCAGAAAATCACACTTTACGGCCATGGGTGACGTAAAACGTAGTTACTGTATTCTGGCATTTTGCTCCTCAGTACATTATGCGGTGAAATTTATTACAAGTTATATAAAACTTCGCTTTAACTTTATCTCCTTTGTCTCCATAAAAATCTGTCCCATTTCAAAGTAATCAAGGAATGAAAGATGATACTTTTGAAAGAACTTGTATTTTCACATTTACATAACTAGACACGCTGCAGCGAATCCGGCAAGTATGTACACGGCTTCATCAACCGACTGAATCATTTATAAGACCGGCCACATACAGTCGGAATAACATACAAAATATATACCGGTTGTGGCCCATAATCTAAATATATAAAACTCAAAGGTGACTGACTGACTGACATAGTGATCTATCAACGCACAGCCCAAACCACTGGACGGATCGGGCTGAAATTTGGCATGCAGGTAGATGTTATGACGTAGGCATCCACTAAGAAAGGATTTACCGAAATTCCCACGGGAACAGGAATAAACGGCATTTTTCATTTTAATATTTCTGCGCATACGAAGTTGCGGGGAAAAGCTAGTTGGAGCATAAAATTCGAGAGATGAGTATCCGCAATTACCTTGACCTGATTCTAATTCCATCTTAGGCCAATCGACATAAAAATAATAATAATGGTAAGCCCCGTATCACCTTACACAAGCCTAGATTAGGTCATTCCAGTGACCGTCTCGATTGATTGCTAATAGATTGTGTAAATAGTCTGACGCCGTTCCAATAAGCTACGTATCGATCTCAAACAACATGGTGTTAACGCGATAATGAGAGACCAACACGGTAATGACACTGTGTGTTGGTAATGATAATGAGAGTGTGTCGATAATGAGAGCCAAAAGCCGAGCGTTGTTGGGGACGGACGTGCAGTGCAATTGTAATCGACTGTCATATACTTATCACTAAAGCTATCACAGCCGCCTATATAGTAACACCCGAGGCGTTACCAGTGCGTTGTCGGTATTGAAGGAAAAGTCAGAGGAATCCAGTCTTTATTAAATAGGTATAAAATGAATATTATACACACGGGAAGACTTCTTCAAAAAGTTTCTAAAGTATCAAACTATTTCCACACCAAATTACATCAGCAATAAAGGTGATATGGATTTAAATTTTTCTCGTCAGTCACGGTACTTAAGAAAACGGTTTTTTTTTAAATATTGTATTCTTCATATCTTTGAAGTAAATTTATCGGATTTTTTGTGATTGAACAACTTTCATAGCAGATAAAAAAATATTGAAAAGACGTCTTCAAAAACAAGGTTTTTCGGAATTGATTACAGTATCCATTCTTTTTATTTCGTTTTGTGAAAAAAGAACTCGAAAATACTAGTACAGTTTTGCGATACGTTTTATAGCTTTTTAACTAAACGCTCAAAACTGATTTGGCACTAACGACCTTTCAAAATGAGTTAACGCAGCGTTACGTTTTCGATGGAATACACGGCGGGTTTCGTATGGGCTGAATTTAAATCGTCGCCTTTAATCGATCCGGAGCACAATCCAGACGACGTGAAAGTAGTATTGTTGTCTTAAAGTGGAACTGTTAAGTTAAAATTCTTTTTAAGTGATTACAATTTGCAAACGACCGCTTTACAAATAGCAGTCACCGCCGCTGCAAAATTCCGGAAAATTGCACGAGTTTGTCCCTGCATTGACATTTGAATAGAGTCCTGGAGCCGTGCGCTGCTAATGTAATGAACCTCACTCACTCCGAGCGAAGCGAAACAAAATAATGTAGGTAAGATATACATGCAAATACGCACCAAAAACAAACAAAAAAAATCTTCTTATATATAAAATCTAGCTGTTCCCGCGGACTTCGTACCGCCTTCGATTTTTTTTGGGTATGAAAAATAGCTTACGTCCTATTCTCAGACCTACTGAACAAACACTCTAAATTTTATAAGAATCGGTCGAGCTGTGTCGGAGGAGTTTAGTTACAAACGCTGTGACACGAGAATTTTATATATTAGATGAATTGCCGCGTGTTAATCTGTCTTAGGCTCGAAAACTGCTGGACCGATTTGGCTGATTATTTTTGTTTTATTCTTTGTGATTAAGGGAAGGTTTAAAAAGAAAAAAATCGTATGTAAAATTAAAACTTTGTATGGTAATCACCTTCGAGGCATACTAGTATCCAATAGTTTCAGCGAGTTAAAGTAAGATCACAAATTAAACCAATTTTGGGCTACAAGAAAATTTGGTCTTCAATTTTTTGGTATATTATTATCTTTATTTCATATCTTTAAACGCACTAATCTTGTATATCTTTTTATTTATACAGGCGTTCTCCGAAACAGCTCTAATGATTTGGAATATAGATGTTTTCATCCGTGCATTATGCCGGAACTTGGCCTGGCGCTTAACATGTTCAGTGAAGGTGTAATTAAAATATGATTGCCTAGACCACAAGCCAAGTTCCGACACACCATCATAAACGGTGACAGAGCGACTAAATAGTGGTTGCTTGCGGTTGTCGGTTGTTACATATTGTAAAGCCTCAACTGAAACAGTGCACGCTGTTTATATAAACTGAGTCTCGTATCAAAATTTAGAAGGGGATTTGGTGATAAATGAACAGTGTGTTGTCATCCATAAAGGTTTTCACAGCTGCAGTGCTGCACATGTGATCTAGATATACATCCATACTAATATTATAAATGCGAAAGTAACTCTGTCTGTCTGTCTGTCTGTCTGTCTGTTACCTCTTCACGCTAAAACGGCTTGACCGATTGACTTGAATTTTGGTATAGATATAGTTAGAGGCCCGAGGAAGGACATAGGATAGTTTTTATCCTAGATTTCTATCCTTAACGGGATGAAATCCGGGATACCACGATAAGTTATGCACTTAAGCAGTAGTAGCAATTACGTGTATTATAATGTTTGCTATTCCAATTTCTGCAGGCGTTTGAATGTTCGGAAGAAATCCATATTATCCATATTAATATTATAAATGGAGTCCCGGGAAAGAACAAAGGGTACTTTTTATCCCGGAAAAGCGCATAGTTCCCGCGGGAGCGCGATAACCGAATTCCACGCGGGCGAAGTCGCGGGCAGAAGCTAGTAAATATAATAAAGCTAAAGAGAGTCAATCTTTGTGCATGGGAGATATTCGCAAAAAAGTTAGCTGGGGATACTTAGAATCGATAACAGAACACACTTCAACAGTTTAAGATTTTTTGTCTTTTTGTCTGTTTATTTGACTGCGCATCACGTGAAAACTACTGGACCTATTTTGATGAAATTTGGTATGAAGATAGTTGGAGTCTCGCGAAAGGACATAGGCTACATTTGATCCGGGAAAAACGCATAGTTCCCGCGGGAACGCGAAGTCGTGGGCAGAAGCTAGTATTCAATATATCGTTACAAAGCCGGGCCAGACACAACGCGTCAACTTTTATAGCCATTATGACACCCAACTTAATTCGGCCACTTCAGATGCCTGCACTAAAAAGCAAGGTGCATAGCGAATTACAAAAAAAGCTGTGTCGCATGACAGCAACTGGTATTCTGCAGCAAAACGTAGTAACCTGAAATTCCCGAAGCGCAGGCACACGGCGGACACGGCCTATAAAAGTACGATTTCAAGCAGAATTCGAATGAAGTATCAATATTGCGTGCGAGGACGCTTGTAAATGTGTGTGTACCACTACGCGGGCCAATGATCCACTCTCCATCTCTGGATGAAACAAATGACGCTAAGGGCGAGTTAGGGCGAGAATAAAAGAATAAATATTTTGTGCCGTCGGCCATTTTGAATCCACCGCAATATCGCCGTAAGCTCCATGATTGCGGCATTGCCAAGTTGAAAATGAACTTTTAAACAGAAAACAAAAACCGGAACTGTCGAACACAAAATGCGGTGTGGAACACAAAAGAATCCCAACTTGGAGGCTACAGAGATGGAACTTACCCGCGGCCACGACTGCCCGCGGCGGAGGGGGGCGGGCGCCGATGACACGGCGATATGACATCTATGTATATTTGTTCGTTGTTAAGTTAATTTAAGAAAATTATTTATTTATTTGTTTGTTTGACGAAGTGTGTTACGGATTCTGGATTTGTGTATGAGGTAGGGTTGCATATTTATTTGACGAAACATGCAACAAAGAAATAATCCACGTATTATTTCTTTGTTTAATAATCCACGGATTATTGCTTTCTTTAATAATATTCAGATTATTTATTTGTTTACCTATGTACGGTAATTTATGACGAAGCATGTTAAGGATTATTTATCTATGTATGTGTGAAAAAGAAATTAAGAAACCTTCAATAGCTCGCAGTCGAAGATCAAATGAAAGAACCCATTGTTGCGAGGATTAATTGTTCACCTTGTCCGAATAAATCCACAGCGAAGCCGTCATAATTAGGGCCAGTTCAACTCTGATGTACGTCTTTAGTTTCCCTTTTGGTTTCCTTATTCAGTTTCCTGTAAGCTTCGCGTGCAGGCCCACATTTGCCCCGTCCTTTTCATTACACAGCTATATTTGGTTCTATGATTTACAGAAAGAATGATAAATCAACAAATTAGTGTACATGGGTAGTAATGTGAGCCAGTAAAGTAACCGCGAATATAGACAGGAAATAACTCGAATTGATGCGAATGGGGAAAGTTGACGAATGTTCCGAAGGGGAAAAGTTTCCGACTTTATTGTTCATAATTTTCTTAACTGTCTTATTGTGCTGTCACATTACCGTATGAGCAGCATATTTCACGATGAGGGAGTATTTAGGTCCCAGTTGTAATGTTTATCTTTCACTCGACTTTTTCAGACACTTTTGACATTTTCTTGGGATTTATGTGCTTATATGGTGCTTATGTTGTTTTGACTTTGAATCAAAGTTTCTTAACTTTAACCGTCTTAGGTTTTGTATGTAGCTATGCTTGATGAGGCCGTGGCGGCGTAGTGGTTCGACCTACCGCCTCTCACGCCGAGGGTCAGGGGTTCGATTCCGACTCGCACCACTAAGTTAACTTATGTGCGAAATTTACCACTGAGCTTTTCGGTGAAAGAAAACATCGTGAGGAAACCTGCACGCATCGGCGAAGTAATTCAAAGATGTGTGTGAAGTCCCCAAACCGCACTGGGCCCGCGTGGGAGTCCCAAACCTTCTCATGATGAGAGGAGGAATGTGCCCATCAGTGGGACGCAAATAGGCTGTAGTAGTAGTAGTATGCTTGATGGTCCAAAACTGAAACTATAATATAATTCACTCGAAGTGAATTATAGTCAAACCTGACTACCATTTGTAATCAACAATCCCTTAAAGACGGAATTGAACAATACGACTCCGTGACGCTGTCTAGCGGCGGCGGGTAATTGGATGAGATTGCGGGTCTCATTTGTCTCTTGGATGGACGGCGTCCACGGGCGCATTGTCTCGGCAGTCGCCGGCCGTGCGCAGGCGCAGACGAGACGACAGCGGGACGAGACAGAACAGCAGTGGCGGAGCGTCCATACATTCGGATTCCTCTCGGGTTTACCTACGGAAAATAGTCAAGCACTACCAAAACGCATCTCAATAATAACCCTTTATACTTCTAACGCAACGCACTAACAAAACGCTACGTAACATTTATTCAACCTATACTACTACACATAATCACGCATACTATCAAACGCGCGCGAAGAAGTTCGTGGTGCATCGGAAGCAAACCGTGTTGTCCTCACGCACACACGCTTGAAACAAACGCTAATGTGTATAAAAACATGCACGCAAAAATTGAAAATATGTCAATGTGTGCACGCGAAAAAATAACCCGTGGTGCATCGTAATATTCGGGCTTGTCCTAGACAATTTTTGTTATTTTCGAATAGATATTAGTTTCACTAAATTTCGATTTTGACCATTATTGCACTATAATACAGTTCTTTTTTAAATGACACGATTTGTTCTTATTCAAAACAGCGCCGCGTCTCAATCGCGTGATTCGCGCCTAGGGCTGCGTTCCGAATCGCGCTCAGAGCACTCACAGCACCTTGCATCCTTTTTCCTCTTAGGAGTCGACTTTCAAGAGGAAAAAGGATGCAGAGTGCTGTGAGCGCTCTGAGCGCGATTCGGAACGCAGCCTAGATATAACCGTGTTGTCAAACAGCTGATGCCTCTGCTCAGCTCTCAATGTTTTGTTGTGAAATATGAAAGTTTTAAGTTGTGTCAAATAGAATTATGCACAAGGCAAGTTCGAGATTTAAATAAGCGTAACAGTGAAATTAAATTAAATGGTGTACGAGTAATAAATGTGTCGTATAAAGGCGGAAGTGATTTGAGGTCAGAAGTATATTTTTAAAGGTTAGTTTTTGTTTTGGAATCGCTTGGTTTTCGTAAAAAGGTACACCTATTCAATATGAACTGATCGAAACGTGTTTTATTTGTGAAAGGTTTAGCTTTGTATTTGGGTATTACCTAATTTCAAAATGTGATAGCCTCTAACCTATACCGTATTTTTAAGATTTTGCTTTGGGTTTTGATTGGAACTTTTGTTTAGTTTTCTTTTCGTTTCGAAGTAGGTACCTATATTTATGTTCGTATCGTACTGCCCAGTAAACGTCAAAGTGGCTTAAGTGGCGTAGTATTTGTGATATTAAATAAAAATTTAGAGTAAGAAACGACGTTTATAAATGACTTTCTTTTTTGCTCCGGCTTTACCTACGAAAAATTTCACGCGCCGCCACTGCAGAACAGTGAGGTCCATAATAAATAAAGTCCTACGAAATTTTTCGTCCATTTTATTTCGACCGCTAAGCATCCATAACCATGACTTTAATAATCTCTTAGATTAAGTATCTCCTAGATGGGCTATATAGCGAACCCCGGTAAGGGATAGGCATATAAAATGTGCATGTGTGCGTCAAGTACATGGGGTGGCAAGGTGGGTAAAAAATTACCCCACTCCAATAACTAGCTATCACACGCGACTTTGACTGACGGTTAAGATTTAGAGAAACAATAGTGGTAAATGTAGGTTGCTTACCAAATTTCAGCTATCTACATTAGGGTGTTTCATTTTTCCAAATTTTCAATTTTCCTTTGACTTTGCTTGGTTTCTCGATCTCACTTACATAAAAGATTTATATTTTAAATTTCGTGAAAATCGGTTAATATTTAGAGGTTGCACACTTTGATACGTTTTTTTTCAAACACCTATTTTTTCACTATGGAGGGTAGGAAGGCTAATAAATAGATCGTAAGTGTCATTTGACTACTTACGGTATTTTAATGCGGATAATAGGTACACAAAAGTGCTAATAGTGTATTCTATTTAGTTTTTGTTGGTATTTACGGAAAAATGAGCAGTAGACGCGGAATCTGGTTGCTTGAAAAAGTACCTTGTGGTGAATTCTTAGGAGCTCGGCTTCCCTCCAGGGAACAAGTGTTATTAGTGTTTATTTATCACCACAAAGAAATGAAAGAAACGCTTTCGGATGCTGCAAAATCTACAAGCATGAAGCTAAAGGAGGTATGGCGGAAGGCTAATATTCCTGTTAAGTGTGAGGAAAATATCCGAGCTGGAATAAAAAAACTGTACAAAGAATATCAAACTTGTTGAATTGTTACAGCTCTCCATATTATACCTCGGAGGTTGGTCTCAAAGTGATTTTAAATTTAGGGCACCAGGGGCTCTTCATCAGGCAAGGTGGATGGCTAGGGCAATTTATGCACTGAAAATAGTTCTGTTTACCGATCAAATGCTTAAAAGCCCTGGTGTGACTAAAAAAGAAGTCAACGGTATGAAACGTATAGGACACTTTGTGTTCTTAATATACATCAGATTCTGGCACGAAGCAATGATTAGTCGGTGGGCCCCTAAGAATGATTTGGACATGATACAGCTTTTGACCTCTTACCCAGATAAAGTTGTGCAAAAAAGTGCCATTGCTGCGGCTAAGGGACATCTTTGGTATTTATCGGAAATGAACATTGGATTAGCGTTTTTGGATGAACGTACCTCTGTAGATGAAAAACAAAAGATGTTTGCGAATTTAAATAATCCTGCAAAGAAGAAAGAACTGAAACGACTTGACGGTAAAATTAAACTTGAGGACAAATCTCTCAGTGACTTTGTTACCAGTAAAACAAGAACTTTGTTTTCATTGTTTGGCGTCCAGGCCGAAACCGAATATTGCGGCAGTACACTTAAAGGTTTTGTTGATGAGCTTAAAGTAGTTAATGATACTGCAGAACGTGGCATTGCTCTGATAAAAAAAATTACGATTCAGTCAAAAACGAAGAACAGAAACAATTCTTGCTCAGAGTCGTCGAACACCACAGGAAAGGCGTACCCAAGCGTACAAAAGATGAGGTCTCTAGTTATGTTGCATCTTGGTTTTTATATCGGAGCTTCAGATTATTCAACAGGTATATATGAGGTTCATTTACAACTCCAAATTTGAGTAAGCACTTCGTATTTTTATTAATGCATGTCCAATAAAGTATTTTTTACATGCGTTCGGGCGTTTTAGTCAATTTCACACTTACTCATCGTTGTGTGCAACCCCTAAATGTGTCCCAATATTCTTGAAATTTGGTATTTAAGCTTTTTAAGTAAGTGAAATCCAAGGGAAAAGCAAAGTCTGAAAAAATATTTAAAAAAATTTTTCACCATACAAAGATGAAACACCCTAATCTACATGGCTTTTATATATACAGAAGATATTTACTAGAGTGGCTCCTAACACGGAAAGACCTGTTATAAAGACATGTAGTTTTTATTACAGGTTTTTCCATGTTTTGAGAGATTCCCAGATTAGTCTACCAAAATGGACTCCCTGTATTTCTAGCTAGGTAGATACCAGGTACCTACTACAGAAGAAATGAAAATGCAAGTATATGTTTACTCATTTATTTTCGGTGTACATAATTCCAAAAAAGATCCCGTCGAATGTTGACGTTTCTCCTTAGTGAAGTCGGTAAAAAATCTCTCAGTTGATCATCATTATTTCTCATTACTAGTTACTACTTCGTGTGAAAGCATTACTAACACAGTGACTTTCACATTCATATTATTATCCTGAGTTTATTTATTTTATTTTTGCAGCATAGCTTTTCCCCAGATATTGGGTATCTGGTGGGCACTCTTATATTTCATGGCTGGTATCCCGAACCGTGGCTAAATTAAAAATACAGCTTGACTCATGGTGGCATACATAGTAAGCAACATCGTAATTTGAGCGGATAATATTAAAAACATCGGTATTTTGAAAATGATTCATTTATGTTATTATTCAAAGATAGTTGATCAATTTAATAGAACATGAGCTAAATATAACTTACGTAACGCTATCATACCGAACAAGATGAGTTTAAATGGCCAAAATGAAATACTTACGCACGAAAGGTTATGTTTTCATAATTTTGCTGGGTACGTCTTTTATACCTGATGGTCGAGCGAATTATAATCGCTATCTTATAGGGGCAAACGTATATTAGTAAGAACAGTGCACTATCATAAAATATCTGTAATATTTCTCTTATATCAAATAATTTTGTTGTTTACACGAAGTCACACTGACATAATTACTACTCTTTTGTTTGCCACAGCTCAGCTGTGGCAAACACAAAAAAGCTGGTACGCCGATAAGGACAAAAAATCTATTACTTCTCTCATCTTTCACATTAAGAAATGTATAAATACATCCCGCTCGCACGCTGTCAGATTCAACATGCCATCCCCTTGAATAATCTTTACTAATAATTAGTAAAGTCTGTAGAAGAAGTCGCGTCTGAAACTTGTAAATTAAAAGAAACTATCAAGTCGAGGGGAATATATAAACGATACTGAATTTTTGCGTCTCACTGCTGGGCACAGGCCACCTCTCATCACGAGAGGGTTTGGGCTATGGCCCCCACGCGGGCCCAGTGCGGATTGGGGACTTCACACACATCTTTGAATTACTTCGCAGATGCGTGCAGGTTTCCTCACGATGTTTTCCTTCACCGAAAAGCTCAGTGGTAAATTCAAATTGAATTTCGCACATTTTTTTTTTTCCAATCCGCATTGGGACTATAACCTAACCGTCTCGTGAAGAGAGGAGGCCTGTGTCCAGCAGTGTTCCGTAAAATAGGCTGTTGTAGTGGTCCAGCGGTTGAAGCGTGAAGAGGTAACAGACAGACAGACAGACAGAGCTATTTCGCATTTATAATATTAATTAATATGGATGGTACCGAAGTGAAAACGCCAACGACCTCATCTAAAATTGTGCTAAAGGAGTATTCATGCTCTGAGACTAGAGAGCGGCTTACACTTTGTAGGGTTTTTGATTATTTTGTTAGAGCACGACCCGTTTTGATGGAGCCCGAGTTTAATGAAACAGTTATTGCGGAGAAGCTGCATTAACTTTCCCCGACTCGTTGTAATTACAACTAATGAACGCCCTTCAAACTGTCTAGGTGGTATTTTAACAAAATGTAAAAATACCCAATTATACTGCTCGTAGTAAAATAACTACTACTACTGATCATCATTCGCTTGCCCTTTTCCCACGTTATGTGGGGTCAGCACAACATGTTTTCTTCTTCCATTCGCTCCTATTAAGCAGTCATCTCTCTACTAACGTCTTTCATACACATATCATCCTTCACGCAATCCATTCACACCTTCCTAGGTCTACCTCTTCCCATCCACATCCAGACCTAATACTCTTCTCACTTACGCTCACTTGCAAACCTACCATCATTTGTAGTCCCCCGCTGTAGAAATAACTACGGACAGAGAGCCTGGCCATGTATCCTTCCACGCATATGTAATAAATTCCCCAAACAGTCACTACTAAAACATAACAGTATGAAAGCCAAAAGGTTCAGAAACGCTTTAAAACTGTATTTGTTAAAACATAACTTGTCAAAAGATAGTAATAAAATACAATAATATAAGCTGCAACTCCTTAACTTAAAAATCTTTTTAAATTTAAGATTATAGTTAAGTAATTGACCAATGTAATCAAAGTTTTTCACTGAAATAAACAGATAATTTTTTTTTTTTTTTCTAGAAATATGACTTTCATCGCTCCTCATCTCATGCCCAAACCACATCAACCTACTACTACTACTACTACAGCCTATTTGCCTCCTACTACTGGGCACAGGCCTCCTCCCTTCACGAGAGGGTTTGGGCTATAGTCCCCACGCGGGCCCAGTTGGGGACTTCACACACATCTTTGAATTACTTCGCAGATGCGTGCAGGTTTCCTTACGATGTTTTCCTTCACAGAAAAGCACATGGTAAATTCAAATTGAATTTCGCACGTAAGTAAACTTAGAGGTGCGAGCCGGAATCGAACACCCCCGAACCCCGGCATGAGAGGCGGTAGGTCGAACCACGGCTTTTTAGTAAAAAGTAAAATAATGTAAATATTGTATTAGCAAATGAACTGGGATGAAATGGGTTTTATTTTTATAGATAGGTAACTTGTTTAATAATATTATAGCTATAGTACTTGGGAGGCCGAGCAGTTGAAATAAATATTCAAAATGAGTTCTCCCTATATTGCAAATTTCGTCATAATCGTTATAGCCGCTTCTGAGATCGTTTCTAATAAATTACCTATACAAGATTAGCTCAAGGTATAAAGATAAGAGTAAAAGATGATGAGATGATGAAAAGGTGATGAGATGTTTCTTTAAGGTTTTTTCTTGAAAATCCACGTAATATAGGTACGTAGATTTTCAAAGTGAACACCCAAGGCATAGTTTTTCAAAGCTCTTTACTGACTATATCCTAAAGTGATTATTAAGCCCATTTTGGGTACGATTTGACTTGTCTACCTAATATAAGGGTGTTTTCACAATGGATCTGTACCTAATACCCGAAATAAACGATATACCTATATCCTTACTAATATTATAAATGTGAAAGTCTGTTTGTTTGTTTGTCCTTCCTTCACGTCGTAAGTACTTTATATCCGGATATTTTCACGACAACGGGTTTTCTACGAGTCTAACCAGTCCTTTTTCAATACTTCTATAACTATAACCATCTACACTCAACAGTATTAAAATCGTCACTTTGTATAGGATTTTCCATACAAATTGACCCGTTTTCATTGCTGTTGAGTTGATGTCAATGAGACTTAAGCTTTAATTCATACTAATATTATAAATGCGAAAGTTACTCTGTCTGTCTTTTACCTCTTCACGGTTCAACCGCTGGACCGCTTTAGATGAAATTTGATATGGAGATGTTGGAGTCCCGGGGAAGGACATAGGCTACTTTTTATGCCGGAAAAACGCATTGTTCCCGCGGGAGCGCGATAACCGAATTCCGCGCGGGTGAAGTCGCGGGCAGAAGCTATTAATTTTATAAATGTCCCGTAGTGGGCGTCCTTCGGCTGGCATGATGATGACGATGACTTATAATAGACTAGTTTCTGCCCGCGATTTCGTTCGCGTCGAATTCTGTTTTAGTGTTCCCGCGGGAACTAACTACGATTTCCGGGGGTAAAACTAGCCATGACCAAACTCTTACTAGATATCTCTTATCAGACAAAGTCACTTTTGCATTTATAACAATAATTAGCTTCTGCACGCGAATTCGCCCGCATGGAATTCGGTTATCGCGCTCCCGCGGGAACAATGCGTTTTTCCGGCATAAAAAGTAGCCTATGTACATGTCATTCCCCGGGACTCCAAGATCTCCATACCACATTTCATCTAAAGCGGTCCAGCGGTTGAAGCGTGAAGAGGTAACAGACAGACAGACAGAGTTATTTCTCAATTATAATATTAATATGGATTAATAATTTGGATATGGATATATAAATATAAATATGGATTCTGTTACAAAACAATGAACTATTGTTTAGTCGTATACTTACCTAATAGTGGATGAATTAATTTCCTTTAAATGTGAGAATTTTTCAACTGTTTGTCTACTGTAGGGTCGACGTCAAAGAGATGTTTACACTTTTTCACCTTATTCAATTGTATTAAGGTCCAAAAGTGTAAACATCTCTTTGACGTCGACTTTACAACCAAAATAAAAAACATTAAGGTTTAAGCTATTTTTACCAAAAAAATGTCAAACAAGCGACAACTTGATTCCTTACGAACCATGAAAAGAACTCATTAAAAACTTTTTGTACTCGTCAATTGAAATATGTGTATTAAGATTTCATAGAGAATACTGCAATGTCACTCTTTTCATCGTTAAATAGTCATACTTCCGAAACAACCGAAATAAGTTATTTCGATTCGCTCTAGACGATCGAAATACTTTTTCACGTTTCGGCATGGCCATCTAGATGCACGTCGTGACCAACTAGATTACAGGCCCTACCACGAAGAGCAAAATTCAAACGACATTTATTTTTCTTATATACTCGTACTAATGAGTTAAATTATTAATTTTAATGGACTCGTACAAAAAGTATTGTTCACAATAGTGCCATAATCAAGCTTTTCAATCTCGTACCTTACTTAGGCCACTCAGCAAGCTTCGTGGCCTAAACACGGTACTCGACTGAAAAGCTCTCTATTATGTCACGATTGCGAAAAATACTATTTGATTTACCTACTTCGGTTGTAAACCGGACATTTGAAGACATGGGGGCATTTAAAAGTTGATTTACCCGTGTATCGCAAGTCGATAAGTAATTGCCTGATCAACTGGGACCAGTGAGTGGGACTACACAACCTAATTATGCTATTGAAATTAGTACATTTAAGAGTCCCCAGTACGCACGGCGTTTCTCAACTTTTCATACAGTAATAAATACATTACAGACCTAGGGCGGTGAATTCGATAATGTCCCAGAGCGCAGGTGTTTGTGACCCGAACCGAAGGTGACGGCCATAAATATGCGATCTGGGACAATTTGTAAAGACAAATTACCGCCCGTGGTTTGTCAAAAGTTTAACGTCTTGCCTTGGCCAGAAAGTGAGATCTTCTCTCCGCGTAGCGGGCAGAAAATTACACTTTACGGCCATGGATGTGTGACGTAAAAGTATTTTCGCTTTTATTCCCAAATTACTAAACAGATTGACTCGAAACTTGGTACACATAATAAAATCATTATTATGAGTGTCCGAAATGAGTTAATGTCGTGGTAAAACAAAACACCATTAAATTACAGCCAAAAAACTGAATTTTGAAGTTTGTATGGAGGCAACTAAAATGGTCCTAGTTTCTTTGTTATTAAATTTATTACTATCAAAGTGTGTTTTGGACACTAATATCTGTGCTCCACTATTACTTGTAAAATTTGGTGCCAATCTGATAAGTAGTTTGCGAATTAAAACGTAACTACGTTTGTATGGAGAAAGGAGCGTACAGGGGATTCTTAAGTTACAGTACCTACCTAATCTATGTGGCTAGCGTGAATGGAGTTGTTGGAAGAGGAAGACCGAGGCGAATTATCTTGGATCAAATTCAGGACAATCTGATTAAATGGCATTTCCATTTAAAGTCGTCCCTCGAGATTTTCGAATGTCCACTTGCATTTTTTGCATTTATCTCGTGATATGATTTTTTCAAGCAGATGAATGTATTATTTTTGGATTAAGTAGTGTTTTACATAGTCAATTTTATATTAACATGTATGAAAAAACAGTTATTTCTTATATAAAAACCAGTTTTAAAATACGGTATAATCACCTCCCAGTACTGTCCCCTCCACAGAGCCCAACTTTTGAACGCGATTTTCCATATTATTTCCACAGAGCAACACCAAGTAAAGCAATTTTTAAATAGTTTTAATGTTCAAAAATGTCATGGCAAGGTAAATACGTCCTTAAACTGAATAGTATTAAAGATATATTCATTTTAATGTTGTCTCCGCGAAATCGCGATTTGGACATGGTCCGGTGTAGTAACGCTAATTTCACCTCTTAGGAAAAGAATATCTATGTACTTCGTAGGTTTGTTTGATTCCTGACAATTCTGTGACCATAGACAAAATACGATTAAACGTCATATTTCGATTTAAATCGGTCAAAATGCGATCACCGTAACGTGCTGTGCTTGTCAGCTAAGTTTAACACAATTTTTGTCCATATTGTACAACGGTTTATGCTGCTTGAATAGATAGTAATTTAAATGCTATGTTTATCAAAAAGAACTGTGTCTTATGCAGTACGTTGTTGAATTTAACGCGTAAAAGTTGCTATTTGATTTCTATTCAATTAAAGAGATTTTATTCTAGATCGGCAAAATTGTAACGTCCGTTTGTTATCATTTGGAAGTGTTACATATAAGCCGGACCGAAAAATGTTAACAAATGGATGCGTCCATTCACATTGAGTAATACTAGTGTTTTACCGTGACTTTGTCCGCATATATTGTTTCATATGGCTTGGAAGGGAATGGTGGAATATTATTGCCACGTTTGGATGAACTGTTCAGATAGTAGTTTGATAAATGTCTTTGTTGATGGTTAACATTGGAGTAGGTACAGTTTTGAAGGTATTCATATTATATAATGTCTTTTTATAAATCTATGTGTCTTAATGTTTTTTTATGCGAGATTTAAGTGTCCATATAAAGAGTTCAATGTGTTGAGATTTTGGAATGACTAAAATGTTATTTTCAAAAAATTCGCGGGACATGTTCTTTGCTTGTACTTTTCATATCTTGTCCACCTTAATTTAGAAATCAACTTATTCTTAGTGATCTCATATTAAATAATGAATATTTTTATATTAAAAAGGATTTTGTACTTTGTGGATTATTGTGATCTCATCTTTATGTTGTCTGTT
Source organism: Aethes cnicana (assembly GCA_963971205.1). Classification (NCBI taxonomy): domain Eukaryota; kingdom Metazoa; phylum Arthropoda; class Insecta; order Lepidoptera; family Tortricidae; genus Aethes; species Aethes cnicana. The sequence goes on from OZ020292.1 coordinate 490,761, forward strand.
AAGTAACATGAGTGTCCATTTGGAAACTGTCCTCACGATTTTATAACTATTTTTCGTTAATTTTAATATATTTTGAAGATATATTTAATACTTTTTATCAAAATAATAAGGAGATTTGTTAGTTGTATTTATTTTTGTATGTTTCATAGCCTAAGGAAAGGTAGATAAGTGATAAAAGCAAATACAAGTAAGAAATTGGGCCTATACCGTTACCAAATGGCATTTAATTATTTTTAATAAAAAAACTTACGTAAAACTTTACGATTTATGTTGCTAATTTAATTTTTAGTTAATACATATATTAAATAAAAATGCAAACATTCGCTTTGAACCCTTATCTTATTTCCTACGTGAGGAGAATTAAGTTACCAAATGGACGTGAAAATACCATCCTTATTTTACTAAATATATTTTTTCTTGGGTTTTACTTAAAATAATGCGTGTCTCTTTACATATTAACAAAATAGAACATATTAGCCCTTAGATTAACATATAAAACTTGCTAAAATCATAAAATATTTTCACGATTCTCAAAATCATAAAAGGGACGACTTAAAATGGAAATGCCCTAAAAGCTAGGTAAAAAGTACCCTAAACCGACGAGCATGTATGCGGAACGGGATGAAAGTTGAAGAAGCGAGAAAAGTAGGTACGTAAGAGTGGTAGCAAATGGAAGGAAGTGGTGTCTGCCTACCCTTTTGGTAAAAAAGCCGTGATATAGGGATGACGACAGGGTGAAGAAATCGAAACTCTAATTAGTCCGTCAGTCAGGTAATAAAAAAATATTAGACACGTTTTTTTTGTTTAATCAATTTAACAAAGAATGACTAAGTTAAAACGCATTAAAGTTGGAGAGTGGGGGCTAACTACGTCACCGATGGGTATAAATCGTACCTAACCGTGACGTCACGCGACATTTCAACTCAATATATCTCCGTATAAGTTTGATTACGTGAAAAAAGAAAAAATACGTGTCCAATACTTTTCAATACTCTTCCTGATAGACTGAGAAAAAAAAGTTCTCGTCATGTCTATTATGTATGTATGTAACTAATGCAATAAACTCTTCCAAAAGTTTCCAGATCTGATTGTTCAAACCTTTCGGCAACGCGGCTGGCTCGGCTCCGCTTAACACTTCCGCAAGTGCCTCTGCGGGGTCTACTGGCTAGTAAACTTCACTGTCACCCACAGTTTCACGGTTATCACAGCAACAGGTTCGAGAGTCGCGCGGAGCAGCGCAGTTCGCGCGCGCGTGTGTTCCCGTGATGGCGGCGCGGCGAACTGCGGCCAGCGGCTCGCGCACGCGCCCGGGCGCCGGCCGCACGCTCTACGCCGTTCATATGCGAGCATTTTTAGACCTAATTACAATGGAGTAAGTTGCGAAAGTTGTATACATCTTGGCGAACTCGGCTGTACACATTTTGGCTTAAAAACCAACACCAACTTTTAGGTTAGAGGTCATCATAGAGGTATTTGGGAAAATTGCTATTTTTTTGATTGTGTTATGAAACTTATGAAAAGATTAAAAAGATAGGTCGACGGTCCCTGTTTACATCATCGAAAGTCATCGTAAGTAGTAGTTTCAGTACCGTTTTCAGGTTAAAATTAATTGTTTGTGTGTTTATTGATATTTATATTCATTGATATATGATATTGTTTGTTACGGAGGATTTGTGTTAGTATAAGGAAAACATCGTGAGTAAACCTGCACGCATCTGCGAAGTAATTTAAAGTTGTGTGTGAAGTCCCCAATACGCACTGGGCCCGCACGAGGACTTTAGCCCAAACCCTCTCGTGATGAGAGGCCTACTGTGCCCAGCTGTGGGACGCAAATAGGCTGTAGTAGTAGTAGTAGTAATAAAAATAAGTGTAGTAGTAAAAGTAAGTGGGTGTATTAAATCATCGTAAGTACATTACGATGGTTGCTGACGTTCGTGAGGTCAACTAGTTAGTTTTAGAGGGTCCCACTGAAAATTATGCTGAGTGGGATCCATATTGATTGTCTGCACATTTGGGTAATTGGACAAATAAATCAGCGATCGTAGGGTTAATTAGGGTAACGTGTAGGGATTTGCAGATCCCTTACCCTAATTGGCCTACGGGTGGAACCTTATGAACCGGACGTTCGGGTATTTGGACGTACGGGGACTGGACGTTCGGGGCAATGGACATAAGGAGACTCTGGACCTTTGGCGGCATTAGACATACGGGGACTGGACGTTCGGGGCAATGGACATTCGGGGACTGGACGTTCGGGGCAATGGACATACGGAGACTGGACGTACGGGGAATTGGACATTCGAGGCCAGAATGTGTCGAAGTATGTGTCAACGAAATGCATTTTTTCTTCTTCTTCTAAATAATTTGCCTTGCCGTTGGTTTAATAATTTCCATCTACTTAACACTATCAAATTAAACAGTTTGGGAATAATCCGGGAGCGGAGATCTAATCTCTTTTATTGTAGTTGTTTCTCAAAGTTTTAATTAATTGCGTCAAGTTCCTTGCCCCTTGGCGTCTGATGAGATCTAAGTAATTTTAAAGGTGTAATCATTCATTTTAGACCATTAATTTCTATTTAAATTGAGGGTTGGTATTTCTTAAAAATAATTTTCATTCCTTATGTCGTCCTAAAACTCTTATGGGATGATTTCCGTGATATAAAGTAGTATTATGTGTGTGTTAAAATTCGTTCAAATTAGTTCGCCTAGTCGAGAGCCTCCTGCTTAATTTAGTTGTTGTTGTACTTTGTTCTAAAATATGAATGTGTCTTATGCAATTCAATTTTAATTTACCACTGAACTGTTTGGTGAAGAAAAACATCGTGAGGAAACCTGCACGCATCTACTAAGTAATTCAAGGATGTGTGTAAAGTCCGTGGGGACTATAGCCCAACCCTCTCGTGATGAGAGGAGGCCTGTGCCCAGCAGTGGTGGCCAATGCTATGTTTATCAAATTTATTTACTTTTCTATTTTTATTTTAAAGTCCTTCAAAAAGCATGTTAATTGAAGGTATCATCTCCAAATTGAGATGTTAAAAATGATAACATTGATAACTTTATGGAGCGGCTCAAATTAAGCTTCCATGAAATATTATTTCCAGGAACATTGTGATAAAAATTACCGCAACATTTTAAATGAGAATATTCCGAGGCTTTTACGGCGCGGAGATTTTTCTATCAATCAAATCCGAAAGGTGGAAGGAACATTTTGTTCCAACCGAATCCGGCCCCGCTTTTATATAATCCAAGTAACTGATAAGTGCGAGTCGAGGTTTAGCTTATTAGTTCTCTTTCTTTTTATTGGAATACAGAGTCCCGCTGTGTAGCAAAGTTTTTTACATCACCCTTGGCCGTAAAGTGGGATTTTCTGCCCGCTACGCGGAGAGAAAATCTCACTTCTTGGCCAACGCAAGATGTAAAACTTTTGACAAACCACGGGCGGTAATGTACTGTGAACAACCTCTGAGTTGCTGATCATTTTAGTAGATACCTTTATTCAGTAACGGATGTATAATTAAAATGATTTAAAAAGAAGAAGAAGAAGAAAAATATTTATTGGACAAAAACAACATTACAGAGATATTAAACAGTTTACATAACTAACAAAAGTTGATTTGAACTAAGGTTCGGAATTTAAATTAAACACTAAGTAATTTCACCGCAAACAATCACAATTTATAATAATACTTACTAGCTTCTGCCCGCGACTTCGCCGTCGTGGAATTCGGTTATCGCGTTTCCCGTGGGAACTATGCGTTTTCCCTTGATAATAAGTAGCCTCTGTCCTTTCCCGGGACTCCTACTATCTCCTTATTAAGTTTTATCCAAATCGGTACAACGGTTGAAGCGTGAAGAGATAACAGGCAGACAGAGTTTTTCTTTACTTTCGCATTTATAATATTAACTAGCTTTTCGCCGCAACTTCGTATGCTTTGAAATATTAAAAATAAGATCCCGATTTTTCCCGTTCCCGTGTGAATTTTGCAAAATCCTTTCTTAGCGTATGCCTACGTCATAACATCTACCTGCATGCCAAATTTCAGCCCGATCCGTCCAGTGGTTTGGGCTGTGCGTTGATAGATCACTATGTCAGTCAGTCAGTCACCTTTGAGTTTTATATATTTAGATATGGATGACTTAGTAGACTTAGCACTGGAGTAATATATATATTTTGAATAACTTGAAAAAAAATTAGTACTTACCTACTAAAATGTTTTTTTTTTCCTGATATATAGTGTCCCGAATGATACTCTACCCACCTGTGAAAAGGCATGATTTGTTTTGTAGTTCCAAAGATTAGCTCTAACAAGCAGGCAGACAGAAATAGGCAAAAAAGAATAGGTACACTTTTCTAATAATTAATATACAAATGCGACCGGAGCTATATTATTCTTACGGGACCCTTAAAGCGTTTATCCTTGCTTTAATATACCGTGACGGCTGTCAGGAAATAACTGGAAACAAATAATTAACCACCCTTCTTGTTACAAATATCGCGTTACTGCTGATACTAACGGTGAAGTTGGGCGTATACTTTGTCGTTTTCATTTCATGATTCCAGCCAGAAGAAATCCTGTAAAATAGTATTAAAGGAATCCCCAAAATCTTGGAAGATTATTATGAACCTGCAGATGCTACAAAAGCTAGATCACTACATAGTATAAAAGAAAGTCGCATCGCTGTCTGTCTGTCCCTATGTATGCTTCGATCTTTAAAACTGTAGGTCATCCGAGATCGCTAGCGCAAGACAGTCGTGTTATTCTCACCTCCGTTTCTCTTTAATTAAATTTGGTGCAAAAAATAAACGAGTGTAGCTAAAAATTATACGGTTTTGAAGGTGGAAATATAAGCAACACAGTGTAAAAATCCATTTCTTAAAATACATTTTAGTTTTAAAGTTATCACAAAAAACATTTAAAGTGTTTTATATCAACGGCTTTTTCGAACACCGCCGTGAGCTCGGCAGCGGTGACTCATCCGCAGCGCAAGGTCGCGCGCGCGAGTAGCGGTCGCAGACTTACGAGCACGAGGGACACGCTGACACAGGAGTAACGCGGACACTAAGAACATTTATCCTGTGAGTCGTTCAAAATTTTTTTTCAAGAAATTTTTTACAAAAGAATTTTTCCACAATGATATGCCGTGCGTGCAAAGAACCTATAACGTCCAACCAAGAACTATTAAAATGTACCGCATGTAAGGACGATTATCATTACATGTGCCTCAACATGACCACAGCTTCATTTATGAAAAATAACTATGAAGTAAAACAGACGTTTCAATGCCCATCCTGTACTAACGTAACTTCACGACGGAGAAATGACAATACACCTGTTAGAAGACTACATGAGCCTCTAGATTCAAGCATTACCTCATTTGATACATCTACACAAGCGGACGTCAGTATACTAGGCGACACAATTCCTTCGTCTGACTCTCCCCTCACTGGCCCCCAGGGCGGCCATTCTGCTGCTTTAACATTGGAGAATGTGAGTAAAATCATATCATTTCAACTTAAGAAGAATAATGCATCAATAATCACTGAATTAAAGAGTTTAATACAGAGTGAAATTAAAAGAGAAATAAATAGCTTAAAAAGGGAAATAAAACAGGAAACTCAATTTAACCGAACCGAGAATGATCAGAGAAAAGTTGACATAAACAAATTAGATACTGAAATAGCAAATTTAAAAATAGAAAACGAGAATCTAAAACAAGATATTTTACGGTTAGAAAAACAAATGAACAAAACAACTACGAACATTGGTCCCATAACGACATCCTTGGGGAATTTTAGTAAAGATAACAATGTAAATATGATAAACTGTAAGCGTGTCGTGCTTTACGGCCTCTACGAATATGAAGAAGAGACCGAGTTAGGTTTACTGCACGAAATCCTGCGAGTGTTTCAAGAGATTTTTGACATCGACCTTTACGGCCAAATTGAAGAGGTCTCGCGTTTAGGGAGAGCAGGCCGTAGGAACTCAAAACGCCCTGTTGTAATTGAGTTCCTGAGCAAGAGAATGACGAGATATATCCTCGAGAATGTGAGTTATTTTAAAAATACTGGTTTATTCGTTTCCGAATATTTGGATCAAGAAAATTTACGTAAAAAAAGGATCTTACGTGAAAAACTACAAGAAGCCAGAAGAAATGGGAAAAACGCATTTATACGCAACAACAAACTCTTTATCAACGGAAAGGAAATCTTACCATCTATTTTGACACAAGAAGACAGTCTGCTAAATGCGACTGAGGAGAAAACAGCTATGAACTCTACGCACTCAGACAGGCTGAGCAGCGAGAGCGCGACGGGAGCTCCGTCGTGTGCCTGTGCGGCCTCCGTAGAGACTTTTCGTGCCCAAACTTAAACCGTCAGGAATTCTATATCAAAATATATGCAGTATTCAAAATAAAGTCCATTTACTCGAATCCCTCATTGATGACGAGCCACACATTGAAGCACTTTGCATTTCTGAAACGTGGGCTTCGGCCCCTAAATTAGAAGCATTAAAATTTGAAGGTTTCAACGTGGCTAGTTATTATAGTAGAGAACAATTTCAGGGTGGTGGTGTTTGCATTCTCTTGAAAGAAAACGTTAAATTCGTAGAGCTTATAGATGTAAAAAAAATGTCTGTAGAATGTATTTTTGAGACCTGTGCCATAGAGATTGCTACAGCGGACCTAATATTAATAGTTATTTACTGGCCAAATAGTACTCGAAGACCCGATTTATTTTTTGAGCAGCTGGAAAACCTCTTGAAATTTGTAAATGTAAAATACAATAAGAAAAATATAATGATAGGTGGTGATTTGAATATTGACGTGCTCTCGGAATCTAACCAATCGCAATATTTATTAGACTTATGTCGGACATATAATTTCACCCAACGTGTAAAAGAACATACTAGAATAACAACAAAAACTAGTAAATGTATAGACATTTTATTTACAAACTTTAATGATAGCAACCTGGATATAAATGTCATGGAATTTGGTTTCTCGGATCATCAAGGAGTGTTAGTAAATATGCCCAATTTTTCGAACGTTAATACCGTTCAGAAAACGCATTACACTATTCTTAAACGCCATTATACACCACGCAACATCGATTATTTTAGAAATGAACTGCTTATGACGAACTGGGACTCTATAATCCTACCTCATAATTCTGTTGATGATAATTTTCTGTCATTCCATACTAAAATCCATCTATTATTAGATAAATGTATCCCCGAAAAAGAAACCAAAATAAAATCCAAGCCAAAACGGCAGTGGTTAACCCGTGGGATAAAATTATCTTGCAAGAATAAACGGCTCTTGAAAACATTAACAACTAGAACAAATGACCCTATTTTAAAGAAACACTTTAAACAATATGAAAAGACATTAAAACGGGCGGTTATTGTTTCAAAAAAACTGCTAAATATACGGAGAGTGAAAAATTCTACTAATAAGGTTAAAACAGTGTGGAAAATTATCGGAGAACATACAAAAAAAAGTAAAGCTCAAGCAAAAAAACCAATAAATCTAAAAATAAATGGAGAGATAGTTAAAAATCCAACAGACATAGCAAGCACCTTCAATCGTTTTTTTGCGTCTATAGGGAAACCCACGAAAAAAAGTATACCTAGCAGTCGTTCCGTATTAAATTCTTCTACCAACTCATTTTTTTTAGCACCCGTTCAGCCGCTGGAGACATTCAAGTGTCTCAGGCAGTTGAAAAACAAGAATAGCCACGGAATCGACGAAATCCCTCCAAAACTTGTAAAATATTGTGCAAACGAATTCACCGCTCCTCTAACTGATTTAATTAATCAGTCATTCACTCACGGGAAGTTTCCTACATTATTAAAAATTTCGGTTGTAAAACCAATTCCTAAAAGAGGCGATCTCACAGATCCCGGGCAATACCGTCCGATTTCATTGCTAAACACCTTTTCAAAGGTTTACGAAACTATAATGGCTAAGCGACTCGAATCATTCTGTGACAAGTTCAGCATTTTAGATGACTGTCAGTACGGTTTTAGGAAGAACCGGTCAACGACGCTAACCGTTCTCAAGTTCATCCATGAAATATTAAGCACACTAAACAATAAACAGCATGTATTCGGATTAATGATCGACATGAGCAAAGCCTACGATCGAGTTCAGCATGATATTTTATTAGGAAAACTTTACGGAATCGGTGTACGAGGAGTGGCTCATCACTGGTTCGAATCTTATTTGCAAAATCGAGAACAACTCGTTGAAATAGATTATGTGGATGACAAAACAAACGTAATAACTAAGATTCGATCACAAAAAATCAGGACTACATCCTCTATCCCTCAGGGAAGCGTGCTTGGCTGTATACTCTTCTTGATTTACATAAACGACCTTCCCAGAGCTATACTTACTAATAATAACTACGGCATTAAGTGTTTCCTATACGCAGATGATATATCTTTAGTTTTACCATGCAAATTACCCAATGATTTGTCGGATATGCTGAGCGCAAGTTTGGATTCAATTACCGCATGGTTAGAAGAACATAATTTGTGTATTAATCTCGAAAAAACTAATTTGATACGATTCAGGCCTCATCAAAGATCAGTGTATAAAAGTAATTATTCATATGATGGCACAAAGTTGGAACAAGTCAAGTCGTGCTCCCTACTCGGCTTACAAATAGACGAGTATTATATTTAAATTGGAAATGCCACGTGAATAAAATAGCTTCAAAATTATCCGGATTTGCGTATGCCCTAAGAGAGTTAAAAAGGAATACAGATATAAAAACAGCACTTAGTGCATATCATGCGTTTGTCCAAGCATGGCTTCAATACGGAATCATTCTTTGGGGTAATAGTACAAATATTCCGAATCTATTTTTGTTACAAAAAAGGTGTATAAGGATTTTAAGTAATATACAAAATGACGAAACTTGCAGGCCTCACTTCATTAATTTAAACATCCTAACGTTAACCTCCTTATATATTCTTGAAACATGCAAGTTCGTGAGAAAGCACCCGGATCTGTATACTCTAGCTCAAAACGTTTACAAAGGAACCCGCAATCAGCGACACGAGAATAAACTTCAACTAACCACGGCAATCAAACTTAAAATGTTCGCCAAGGGGCCATATGCCATGTCGATCAAAATTTATAATAATTTGCCAAAAGATATACTAGCGGTGGAAAAGTACATTGTTTTTGTTAAAAAATTAAGGAAATATTTAATATTGAACTGTTTTTATACCCTTGACGAATTTATAAATAAATTATAAAATAATGTAAAATAATAAGTATAATGCAGGAATATATATTTATTTTTAAATTGTTTAATGACATACACGAATATTTATTTTAAAATTGTATACTAATGAGTTTTTTCTTTTGTTTTATGTTTCTGAGTAATATGTACAGGATTAGGTTTTAAGTGTAGTCTTAAGTATTGCTCCGCCCTAGCAGGGTCCATGCCCGTACTATAAGGTCTTGTTCCATCTGTACCTACCTACTATGTAATACCATGGAAGCTTCAATAAATGAATATGAATATGAATATGAACTACGCAACGGATTTTGAAGCGTTTTTTTAATAGAAAGAGTGATTAAAGAAGAAGGTTTTAGTAGGTACCTATATAATTTGTTACCTATAGTTTTACGCTCGATTCCCACGGGAACGCTATAACCCAATTCCACGTGGACGAAGTTGCGGACAGAAGCTACTATATTATAAACTACACTCAACAGCAATGAAAACGGGTCTCTTTGTATGAAATGTTCTATACAAAGTGACCCGTTTTCATTGCTGTTGAGTGTTATTGACCCAGTGAACTTCGTATCACCCCAAGTTTTTTTTCCTTTTTTTTACCTGTTCCTTTAGATTTTTCAGGTTTTTTTTCTATCTAAACCTTCCCTGAATCACTGGTAACAAAACAAAAAAGAATCAGCGTAATCGGTCCAGCAGTTCTCGAGCCTTAGCCAGACTAACACACGGCAATTATTTTTTATAAATATACACTGAACAGCAATGAAAATGGGTCGCTTTGTATGGAAAATCCTATGCAAAGTGACCCGTTTTCATTGCTGTTCAGTATCGATGTGACATTTTCTGCTTGGATCTTTGTTACTTACTCAAACAAGTAAAACCACCTGGATCCATTTGAATGAAATTTGTCATGATCATTTATAATCTGGTTTGAAACATAAGCTACTTAGTATAACCGGATAAGTGAATTACTTAAGGCCGTTCCTATACCCAGCTCAGCCGTCACTGTCACTCGTGCAACGAGTGAAATAGAAAGCGCTATGCACAGAACGCCCGATTTAGTTTCTAATTTCTATAAAAATACCGTCTAAAAACATGGCATTTATAAAGCTGTCAATGTATGCATATAATATGGATAATTTTTCTGTTATATTTAGTTTTACACTGTTTGATATAATAAACTGGAGTAAAGTTGGATTAAAGGTCCGAGTTAGAGGTTACTTTGGAATTAAATTGTATCGAGCGAAGTTTCGCGATACGTGTAACGAAAGCTGTCAATGTAAGGATAAAATAATCAAATATAACATATGTTTTTTTCATATTTTTAACTTTTAAAATTTCTTAGAAAAGTATGATCTTACATGAGCAATTTGACGATGCTGGGTCAGGGAACGGCCTTAAGGGAATCTCGTAGAAGTGCTTTGCATGTTTCGTATGAACTTCCTCTGCATTGCTATATTGTCTGTATGTTCTTGTCTGTACTAAGGTCACGTAACGTGTGTCCAAAGTTTGGATGGGATCACAAAATAAAGAACAAAAGTCTTTTTGCGTAACGGCCTAGCGTAGCCTATATGCGTTCCACTGCTGGGCACAGGCCTTCTCTCATCACGAGAGGGTTTGGACTATAGTCCCCACGCGGACCCAATGCGGATTGGGGACTTCACACACATCTTTGAATTACTTCGCAGATGCGTGCAGGTTTCCCCACGATGTTTTCCTTCACCGAAAAGCTCATGGTAAATTCAAATAGACACACTTTGTTGATAATAGCTCCGGGAAAAACAAGTGCCTCGGTTTTTATTTGAACGGAATATGAAAAGTAAATTAAAGCGTGATGTTTTGAAATTTTATTTCAACAATTTATCTCCACCCATGTCATTATTTTTCTGTGATGAGTTCATAAATTGTTGCTTGTTACTTGAACTTTATGACAACTCAATTTGTTAAGACTAATTTACTTATTTTATTTGACAAGGATACATCTCTGCTAAGGTACTTTACTTTCTCTTAGAACCTGTTATGAAATTCTAGCTGTGATTCAGATTCAGAATCATTTATTTCTCCAATATACATTATCATAATTTACGCAGTTCATGTCAAATTACATCCTACTTATATTATAAACCCGATAGTTTGTAATTATGGATGGATGTTTGTTACTCTTTCACGTAAAACCTACTGTAACCTTTAATGAAACTTTACAATAATATAGCTTATACATCAGAATAACACATAGGCTACAATTTATAAAGATATTGTGTATATAAGCTATTTGAAATACTTATCCTGCGCAGACGAAGTCGCGGGCACTAGTTAGTAATTTATATTGTAATCGTCAAATATTCGATGGATAATTAAGATAAAGTAGGTAATACAAAATGTGGGTTTGTGATTTACGACTTCCATCAAACGTATTAAGTATTTACAAGTATTAAGTAATCAGCGCTGCAGGTGTTTCTCACCTCAGCATAAATGCTGAGCCAGACACCCTTTCACCGCCGTGAGGACACAGGCACGTGGGTTTCTCTGCGTGATAGAATCAGAAATGAGGATATCCGCAGTAGAACTGGGGTCACCGACATAGCCCGAAGAATTGCGAGCCTTAAGTGGCAGTGGGCGGGGCACATTGCTCGCAGGACTGATGGCCGATGGGGCCGGAAAGTTCTCGAGTGACGCCCGCGAACCGGGAGACGAGCTGTCGGTAGGCCTTCAACAAGATGGAGCGACGACCTCGTGAAGGTCGCGGGAAACCGGTGGAAGCAAGTAGCACAGGACCGGTCTGAGTGGCGAGCCTTGGGGGAGGCCTATGTCCAGCAGTGGACGTCTTTTGGCTGAAATGATGATGATGATGATGAGGACACAGGCTCTTTTGTAATCCCCTTTTTTTTGTACTGTTTCTATTGCTTAATTTCTAGTAATCCCTATTGTGTCTATTATGTATCTTATGTATGTGTCTTCAATGTGCGTTGCGTAGTAAATAAATGTTTTTCTTCTTCTTCTTCTATTTTTCAGTTCTATATTTATTGGCCAGCTACCCTACCATGAGTTTACAGTGACCGTACTCGCTAGCGACTACGTAAACGATTTGTATTACATACAAAGTAACGTAGCTGGCCAATAAATAAAAAACTGAAAAATAGAAGAAGAAGAAGAAGAAGAAAAACATGGTATTGCTACAGCTCTGATCACGACTTCGCCCGCGTGGATTTCGGTTCTCGTTCCCGCGGGAACTATGCGTTTTTCCGAGACAAAAGAAGGCCCCGGGACTCCCACTATCTCTATACCAAATCCCATCTAAATCAGTCCAGCGGTTTAAGCTTGAAGAAATATTGAACAGACATACATTGTTACTTTCGCATTTATAATTTTAAATAGTATGGATTTATTCTTATAGTAACTAATTACGAGTATTTTCTTTTAATTTATTCATTGCTGCCATGATTTCTATAAAATTTGTTATGAACACAAGGTTCCCGGGTCAAGGGTCGTCGGTCAGTGATGATGATGATGATGCCCAGTTTTACTACAACCATTTCTCAAAGACTTGAAAGACAAGTTCATGTTGAAGCTACCAGGTAATTACACTGTCATCATGGTAAACGTATATTTCATAAACAAAAGGCTTCACTCGCAATTTCCTCCAGCAATTTATAATAATCACTACCAAATGAGAACTTGAAAGGAAAATTATGTCGCGCCATCTTCGCGGCAAACATTTTGAAACCGTCATCTCCGGGCCTTCCTGGCCGACGGACAAATAACAAAAATTACTTACTTAGATGTCTGTTATTTATGAGCAAAGTACAAGATTTTGCATAGTGGAGGAAAGAATCCACGAAGCTTGATTTGACGCTCTCTTTTTGTGCTGAATTTGTATCTGCTCGATAGAAATGTCAGCACGTACTCGTTATACTACTTCTACTCTACATTTGAACATCCTACTGAGTCAAAGTAAAAGTTAGTGCGGTAAGATGAATGTTTGTAAATTCTTGTTTTCGAAAGCTACGGAACAGATTTTGATGTTCGGTCACAGAATATTTAATAGTACTACTTACATACATAGAATGGCCACAGAATCTAGCCGGCGCGCAACTCGCGCCCAATTCGCCCTTACCGTCGTTTGTTTCATCCGGAGATGGAGAGTGGATCACTGGCCCGCGTAGTTGGCACACACACATTTACAAGTGTACAGACGTCCTAGCACGCACACAGACGTCCGCGCACGCAAAAATTTACACTTCATTCGAATTGTGTTCGAAATCGTGCTTTTCTAGGCCGTGTCCGCCCTGTGGTTCGGTATGAAAAATGAAACAATTACATTTATTTCACAATTTTCATCTTGTCCTTGGAGAACACCATTAAAAGGGTTATTTCCGTGTGAGTAGCCTGTAACTAGGACAAATACCACAAAAGTACTTTAGAGTTGGAGCGTGAAAGAAAAAACGAAAATACAGAATCACACGTCTATTTATGTTACTGCCTGCGACTTCGTTCGCGTGGAATTAAATAATAGCGTTCCCGCGGGAACTATGCGTTTTTTCGGGATAAAAGTAGCCTATAATGTTGACCAGTATTATAAACTACCCCCATACCAAATTTGTTTGCAATCCAACCAGTAGTTTTCGAGTTAAACCCGGATATACATACATACATACAAGCCGTGGTGGCTTAGTGGTTTGACCTGCCGCCTCTCATGCAGAGGGTCGCGGGTTCAAATCCGGCTCGCACCTCTGAAATTATTTATGTGCGAAATTCAATTTGAATTTACCACTGAGCTTTTCGGTGAAGGAAAACATCGTGAGGAAACCTGCACGCATCTGCGAAGTAATTCAAGGATGTGTGTGAAGTCCCCAATCCGCACTGGGCCCGCGTGGGGACTATAGCCCAACCCTCTCGTTATGAGAGGAGGCCTGTGCCCAGCAGTGGGCCGTAAATAGGCTGTTGTAGTAGTAGTAGATACATACATACAGTTTTTCGAAAAATATTTTTTTTTGTGTTTAGTCTCATTTATAATATAGTCCCCTCAACTTGATCGTTTCTTTTAATTTTCAAGTTACTAACGCGACTTCTTCTACAGACTTATTATTAGTATAGATTAGTTAGTGTAAGTCGCATGTCTAGAATTTTCCAGTGACAAAACCGTTAATAAAATTAAAATGGTTTCAGAAATAAATCCTACATTAAACCTGTTGGTGCCCGACATAAATTACCGGCCCAACAGTCGGGGTAAAAGTCCCGGAGTCCCGGGGTAAACAGAGTCGGATAAATCCCGGTGTCAAATGAGTCCACTTTGTCAGCTCGCGACGGAAATCCCAAGAACCTAGGGGGGAAATGCTAGCGGATACTTTACCTACTTTCAAATCCCTTATTAACTTTTCACTTTACTCTCCATAATAAATTCATGATGTTATCTAATGTACAATAGGTATAGCACGACATAACTTAGAAGACGCGCGGCGAAGCACTTAGCAATTGCCACAATAGTAGTTTATGTAACTGCTACATAATAAAGTCTTTAAAACACCAATGGGGTTTACATAATATCGCACGAGTGTTTTAAGGACTAATTAAAATATGGGTTATGCCCGAGAAACCATGGAGTCGAGTTCATGTGGATTTTGCGGGCCCTTTCCAGGGAAAGACCTTTATGCTCCTTATCGATGCCTACAGTAAATGGATAGAGGCAGAAATAGTGCCATCCATGAACGCTTATACCATATTTATTATGTACAGTGTAAATAGATCAAGTCAATTATTGCTTAATCCACGCATTCTTAGAATTGATTTTTCAATCGAGAGATTTATAAAATTTAATCTTCGAATAGTCCATACAAAATTGAAATTAGTTTCGAAATAAATTCAAGTTTTGTATGAACTTTATTTGAATTTTATTTGACGATTGAAAAATCAGCCCTAAGTTGTGTAAAAATGTATACTGTTGATAATGGCTGGTCAACTTTACTTTTAAAAGCTCAAGATAACGTTTTTTTTACAATAAATCAATTGAACCGAATCTAATGGTAGTGACGTTTTTCGAAATTGTAGTTCACCTTACAATTTCGAAAAACGTCACTCTACCCTTCGGCTATAGCCGAAAAGTCTTGTTTATCCTCTAGCGTGGATAGTTTTTTTTTGTAATTCGAATGATGACTACGACACAGGCTGAAGCTGTTTTCGTTGAATTTCAAAAATCATGAAATTGGAATGACGTAACAGACTCGCTGGTAGTGCTAGGGAAAAATGCATTTTTCACTCAGCAGCAAAGTTAGGTATGTTTCGTGTCCTTGAACCCTTTAATAAAAATCCTAGTCTCATTCACTTGTTCAGCTTTCAACTACACTGAATAAAAACTTTTCAAAGTCTATTTTAGTTATACATGGTGGGTCAAAAAATATGGCAAATAATTAACCCACAGTATCGGCTATCGATTCTAAGCATATTGTATAGGATTTTTTTTTTTTTGAGTTGGTAAAAAAAATAAATTTGTATAGGATTCAAGCGTCGCTCACACAACCAATCCCATATACAATTTTTTTTTTACCAACTCGAAAAAAATTAAAGACCCATACAATATACTTAGAATCGATAGCCGATACTGAGGGTTAATTATTTGCCATATTTTCTGACCCACCGTGTATTTCTCATTATTCTGTGGATACTGTCATTATTCATAGTATTGTAGAGGGGGGGTTGATGTTAGCTCAGGTAGATGCTGCAGGCACGGAGATCAGTGGTGGAATCCGAAGACACGAAGACGATGTCTACTTATTAAAATATGTAAATCTTGAAGACTGGCCCTATTACTGTCCTAACACTGTCCTAACTATGAAATAATAGATTTTAAGTTGAATTGATATTATATTTTGTGAGATGCGTTCTTTACAATGGCTATAAAAAGACTAAATATATTAAACAAAAACAATTCTACGCTTAAAATTACCTATTTTTGAAAGAAAATGTGACAACTAACCGATTGTACTCGGCCAGTCTCCACAGTATCTATAGGATCAAACAATGCTCTTTCGTAGATAAAAATCCGTCCCCAAAACCTGATAAATCATGAATGCTACGAAAAGCACTTCCCGTGTAAAAAATTAAACAAACAACCAAACAATCTATCTTGTTCAAACGGCAGTAAGCTAAGCCAGGCAAGGTTTGTGAGTTGTGAGCCTGGCCCCGCGTATAGGTTCCGTTATTAGTGATGTTGTGTATTGCTTGTTAGGAAAACATCGCGAGGAAACCTGCACGCATCTGTGTAGTAATACAAAGATGTGTGTGAAGTCCCCAAACCGCGTGATGAGAGGAGGCCTGTGCCCAGCAGTGCGCAAATAGGCTGTAGTATTAGTAGTAGTAAAAAGTGTGTGAAACTTCCGCTTGAGTTTCATAAGTATCATAACGCAACTTTGAGGGTATTCATTATCCGTTAGAACGTTCCAAGTTTAAAAACATCTAATTTGATAGAGGTCTTCTATCTAAAGTCGCGCCTTCACATTTCAAAACGCTTCATTTTTTTTATTATTATTTAAAAAGCACCGCCAACACTCTCAACGCATTGTTGATGGCTGTCTCAGCAAACACACATGTTTTGAGAGTGTGGGTTGTGCTTTTTAAATACATTGAAGCGTTTTGAATTTGGGAGGGGCGGGACTTTAGATAGTAGAAGATCTCTACAGATTTCTTCTCATGCCATTTCCTGTGATGTTTTTCCCATAACGGGAAGTGAATAGCTTCATTCACCTTCATTAATGTCGCATGAAACTTAAGCTCTAAAAAGAAATTAATCAACACAATTCCTTCCGAAAAATACAAATATAAACACACATGATTGATGGTAAGTGTCTATATAAAACATGTTTACCAGGAAAATTATACAAATTGATTCTCGGTTTGAATACACTCGAAATAGTAACATTTTCAATTCATTTTCATTTTCAAAAAGGTCAATCGTTGAATCGGACTCGGCTGGGCAGCGTTCGGGAAGCTTCGCAGTGTCTTTTCGTCCAAATTACCGCAGTGTCTCAAGTCGAAAGTCTTCGACCAGTGTGTGTTGCCAGTGATGACTTATGGTTCCGAGACGTGGGCGCTCACGATGGGTCTCATAAGAAGGCTCAAAGTCACTCAGAGGGCAATGGAGAGGGCTATGCTCGGGGTTTCTCTGCGTGATAGAATCAGAAATGAGGATATCCGCAGTAGAACTAGGGTCCCCGACATAGCCCGAACAATTGCGAGCCTTAAGTGGCAGTGGGCGGGGCACATCATGTCATAGCTTCATATTTAACATTTGTAACATCTATATTGACTACATGAATGCAATTAATAAAAATATACAAATATACACATTGCTCGCAGGTCTGATGGCCGATGGGGCCGGAAAGTTCTCGAGTGGCGCCCGCGAACCGGGAGACGAGCTGTCGGTAGGCCTCCAAAAAGATGGAACGACGATCTCGTGAAGGTCGCGGGAAACCGGTGGCGTCTGAGTGGCGTGCCTTGGGGGAGGCCTATGTCGAGCAGTGGACGTCCTTAGGCTGAAATGATGATGATGAGTAACATTTTTTTATTTTTAAAGCTTGTAACATTTTTGATACCGCACATCACTATGCGTGACACGAATAATTTTGACAAACACCGGGCCGTGAATCATCGTCGATGCACAGACGACTGTACATTTGTCAACTGGTTAGGGGTGAACGAGGGCGGAGCGTGTGGGGGTTGAGTTTCACGAAAAGATGTTTTGTTCTGTAAATATTTTGGTTACCAGCCGATGCCCGCGAACTTCGTCCCGCGCAGACTAGGTAAGTTGATTCAAGCACAGTTAACGGATTCCTGGTCGTTAAATATGGCCGCCGAGCTGTCATTCCATACAGAAACGTCATTTTCTCCCATAGTAAAATATTTAGCATTAACGTTAACTTTAACGGATGGTTTGAATCAACCCAGCCTTAGACTTTGCGTACCCGATGATACTATACATAAAGACAGTTATAGTTATAGAAGTTATTGTAAATTTGGTTTGATCGGTGGAAAACCCTTTTTCGTGGAAATAGCGGGATAAAAAGTCTTCTATGTTATTGCCCGGGTCTCAAACTATCTCCATACCAAATATCCAAATCGGTCCACTCGTTGCGACGTGAAGAAAGGACAAACAAACAAACAAATACACTTTCACATTTATAATAGGGATGACGACAGGGTGAAGAAATCGAAATTCTAATTAGTCCGTCAGTCAGGTAATAATAAAATATTAGACACGTATTTTTTGTTTTATGAAATTAGCAAAGAATGACTAAGTTAAAACGCATTAAAGTTGGAGAGTGGGGGCTAACTACGTCACCGTTAGGTATAAATCGTACCTAACCGTGACGTTACGCGACATTTCAACTCAATATATCTCCGTATAAGTTTGATTACGAGAAAAAAGAAAAAATACGTTTCCAATATTTTTCAATAATCTTCCTGATAGACTAAGGAAAAAAAGATGTCATCTCCCCTATTATTAGTATGGGCTATAGTCCCCACGCAGGCCCAGTGCAGATTGGGGAATCTTTGAATTACTTCGCAGATACGTGCAGGTTTCCTTACGATGGTTTCCTTCACCGAAAATCTCAGTGGTTAATTCAAATTGAATTTCGCACATAAGTAAACTAAGAGGTGCAAGCCGGAATCGAACCCCCGACCCTCTGCATGAGAGGCGGTAGTTCGAACCACTAGGCCACCACGGCTTAATAATATTGAAAACGCGAAAGTATTTAACTCTGTAAAAATGCATATCTGTCTGCGTGTTAACGCTTAAACCGCTAACCCGATTTAGATGAAATTTGGTATGGAGATAGTTCGAGCTCCGGAGTAGGACATAGGCTACTTTTTATCCCGAAAAAGCGCACTGTTCCAGCGGGAACTACTACTACTACTATTACAGCCTATTTGCGTCCCACTGCTGGGCACAGGCCTACCCTCATCATAAGAGGGTTCCAGCTTCCAGCGGGAACGCTATAGCCGAATTCACTGCGGACGGAGTCACGGGCAAACTCCAGTCTACTAATAAAACCTCGTTTCCACACTGGTCCATCCCTATTTGTTATCTGCATGATTTACTCTCGGGTTTGTCGAGATAAATGAAAAAACCTCCGCCGTTTCTATGGGGTGAGTTATGGCGTGTTCTTGAATTTGCCTGCCGGCCTTAGATTAAGGTAATAGATGGACGCGATAGCCTTTTCCGAAGCAAACACAAATAGTAAGCTGCGATAAGCAATTATGATCTACGAGCTGGCTGGGATGTTAGACGAAAAGTTGTTTCGAATTCGAAAGGCAAATGTGTAGACAAGGCGAATGATAAACAAGGGAGCTAGGGAAGCGCTTGAGGGAGGCAACGGGAGACCCTCGCGCCGGCAGCTTTCTCGCGCAAAGACTGGCTATTGCATATACGTAAATAATATAGACCCGGTCTAACGTACACGTAATATGTCCCCACTTCCACGGTGTCCAATCCAAAGTTCTGTCACCGAACGTGCGTGACAATAAGCGTTTTTAAAAAACTTTTTTCGAAACTGTTTCTCAGTATCTAAAAACTCGTCTCGTTGTTGAAAAATCACGATATAAGTTTAACTTTGGATTGGACACCAATGAAGTGGGGAAACATTACATGTATCTACGTTAGGCCGGGTCCATACGAAGTATTATTTATGTCTATGGGCTATTGCCATACAGCGAAGGAATGCTGCCTGCGTGATGGGAACCCTTCCGAAAGGCCCTAATTTAGGTTTTTAGGTAATTTTTTTGCTTAAATTTTTCTTATTTCTGTAAATTTAAATGCTATTTGTAGTTTATTTTTAATATTTTAACTTGTTTTCTCAATAAACAAATATCTCATGAAGATGATTAAAGGGCAAGTCAGATGATATACGGTATATATCACGCTAGTTTGTGAAGTGCAAAAATGGAGGTACTGAAGCGGATTCATTCAACAAAATGATAAGACAATATTTTTTTCTCAAACATGCTCGGAAATCTTCGTGTTACTTTCAAAAAAAGAAGACGCGAGGCTGTCCATTGCCGGCCTTGGCCAGCAAAAACATTATTGTTGAGTGTGTTTTTTTTTTAATTCGCTTGAGACACCTCTGTAGAGAAACTGACAAATCCATGGAGGTAATAAGTACAACTTCCATGGCCAATCCACGATTAATCAACCACGATCATGGAAGTAGTAAATACTGATGTGGGGCAAGTGCGCCTAAATTTATTTCGCCCCTATGCCTTGTAAAAAGCCAACTACTAGTTGAGTAATATTTATAGGTTTCAATATATTTATGTTAGGCGCACTTACCCCATCTTGGTGCACTTGCCCCGAAACTGGAAAATCCATGGAAGTAATAAGTACAACTTCCATGGCCAAATCATCCACGATCATGGAAGTAGTAAATACTGATGTGGGGCAAGTGCGCCTAAATTTATTTCGCCCCTATGCCTTGTAAAAAGCCAACTACTAGTTGAGTAATATTTATAGGTTTCGATATATTTATGTTAGGCGCACTTACTCCATCCTGGCGCACTTGCCCCGACTGACCTTACGTATTTCCTCGCTGTTTGAGAAAAGCATTATATAATATTAGGTCCTTACATATGAAATTGGCGTTTGGCGAACTGGCAACTTTGATTCAAAATATGTGGCGTTCGGCTAGGAATTCCAAATTCAAATTTATTTCAAATTTAAGACCATGTATTTCTGTGTTCGAATTACGAAATTTATTTGTTATCGCGTCATTTGTTTTTCTTTCACATCGTTCTGTTCACAATATGGAGAACTTAAAATATCGCTATATTTACGAATATGAGTTTCACCTCGGCACTAGTGCTGCAGAAACGGCTCGTAGGATTAACAATGCGTATGGGGAAGCTACTGCAAAAGAAAATACGGTACGTTATTGGTTCCAACGTTTCCGTTCTGGAAATGTTGACCTACAGAACAAGCCTCGTGGACGGCCGGAGACACAAGTTGATAACGAAGAATTAAAAGCAATTGTGGAAGCAGATCCATCGCAAACCACGTCAGAGTTAGCGGCAGGCTTCGGTGTGAGTGATAAAACCATTTTGATTCACTTGAAACAAATTGGAAAAGTGAAAAAACTTGAAAAATGGGTACCGCATGAATTGAGCGACGCAAACAAAGAAACACGCGTCGAGTGTTGCGTTTCACTTCTCAACCGGCACAATAATGAAGGCATTTTGAATCGTATCGTTACTTGTGATGAAAAATGGATCTTGTACGACAACCGGAAACGTTCTTCACAATGGTTGAACCCAGGTGAACCAGCCAAATTCTGCCCGAAACGAAAGTTGACTCAGAAAAAGGTACTGGTAAGTGTCTGGTGGACTAGTGCCGGTGTCATCCATTACAGTTTCTTAAGATCTGGGCAAACAATCACGGCTGATGTGTATTGTCAACAATTGCAAACGATGATGGAAAAGCTAGCCATTAAACAACCCAGACTGGTCAATCGATCTAGCCCACTGCTGCTTCAGGACAACGCTCGACCACATACGGCACGTTTGACGGCCGCAAAACTACGGGAGCTGCGACTGGAATGTCTTCGACACCCACCATACTCCCCGGACCTTGCTCCAACTGATTACCATTTTTTTCGGAATATGGACAACTTCATGCAAGGAAAAAAATTCAATTCTCACGAGGCTGTCCAAACGGCCTTCAAAGATTTTATTGATTCTCGCTCACACACTTTTTTTAGTAAAGGAATCAATGAACTACCTTCGAGATGGCAAAAGTGCATAGATAGCCATGGTACATACTTTGACTAAATAAAAAAAATAGTTTCATAAAAAAAAATCGTTTTCATTTCTGCCATATGAAACGCCAATTTCATATGTAAGGACCTAATATATATGCGATTGCCGGACTCGTACTAATAGAAGGCTTCGTTTCGCTCAGCCTTCTAACTGACTCGTCCGGCATTGCGCTACTTGGCGGCCTCTGCAATAATGTACTATTAAATTATATCAATTATTAAACAAGGAATATGTTATATTTACTGACGAGGGTTATGTCCAGAAGTGGACGTGTTTCGGCAGAAACGATGGTTACGGCAGATAAAAGCTCGCTCTTGTAAAAGTATCAACGATATTTAGGAACGGTTTTCCTTTCCAAAAAAATCTTTATTTCCTGAAAGCAAACGATCTTAGCTGTTAAAGAAAGGTCGAGAGTTTGTCATATTTATTCAGGCTTCAAGATTAAACAGAAAAAAAAGATCTTGAAATACGAAGATGACTTGAAAAATCCGTTGAGATAATTAGTATACTTAGAGAAACGTCGTAAGTATTTTAAACAGCTGCGAAGCTATTCTTGGCACATGCGTGCAGATTTCCTCGCGATATTTTCCTTCACCTAAAACTAAGTGGTAAATTGAATTTCAAATTCGCATATAAGTAAATAGAGTTAGAAGCCGTGGTGCCCTAATGGTTCGACCTACTGCCTCTCATGCAGAGGGTCGGGGGTTCGATTCCGGCTCGCACCTCTAACTACTGAGCTTTTCGGTGGAGGAAAACATCGTGAGGAAACCTGAATCCATCTGCGAAGCAATTCAAAGATGTGTGTGAAGTCCCCAATCCGCAGTGGGCCCGCGTGGGGATTATAGCCCAAACCCTCTCGTGATGAGAAGAGGCCTGCGCCCAGCAGTGGGACGCAAATAGGCTGTAGTAGTAGTAGTAGTAGTATATAAGTAAATTCAGAGGCGAGCGCTGGGTTTGAACAATCGGCCCTGCATGAGACGCAGCAGTAATTCAATCCAATAGGCTACTATTATGGCTTGTTCCATTATATATATATATATATATACACTAGCTTCTGCCCGCGAATTCGCCAGCGTGGAATTCGGTTATCGCTTTCCCGCGAAAATATGCCTTTTTTCCGGGATAAAAAGTAGCTTTAGTTCCCGGACTCCAATTAACTCCATATTCAAAGTTGAAGCGTGAAGATATACCTGACAGACAGACGGACGAACAGAAAAAAGAAAAGAAGAAGAAAGAAAGAGGAAGATTATAAAATCTTATATTCTAATATATAAAATTCTCGCAGTTTGTAACCAAACTCCTCCGAAACGGTTCGACCGATTCTATGACATTTGAAGTTATGTTCAGTAGGTCTGAGAATAGGACGTAAGCTATTTTTATACCCAAATAAAATTCTAAGGTAGTACGAAGTCCGCGAGATCAGCTAGTATTAGTATACCTAGATGTAGGTAACTGCGATAACCACATCCACGCGGGCGAAGTCGCGGGCAGAACCTAGTTTTTAGGGTTCCGAACCTAAAGAGGTAAAAACGGAACCCTTATAGGATCACTCGTGTGTATGTCCGTCCGTCTGTCAAAGTCGATTTTCTCTGAAAGTACTGGACCGATTAAGTTAAAATTTGGGGCGTAGGTATATGTAAGTTTGTGACATAAAGACGAAAGTGTAACGAAAATAAATGAATTTTAAACATAGATGCTATTTTTGGGGGTTAAATTTGAAAAAATAATAATGAAGTTTTTTAAAATATATCGTGTGATACATCAAATGCAAGTACTTCTTATGAGGGTCTCAAATATATTTTTTTATTTATTTTTTGGTCAATACTTTTCGAGTTATTTAAGAAAAATAGGCGGAAAATGCCCCCCCCCCCCTCTCATCTCCGAAACCTAATTTT
This sequence comes from Aethes cnicana, assembly GCA_963971205.1. Taxonomy (NCBI): domain Eukaryota; kingdom Metazoa; phylum Arthropoda; class Insecta; order Lepidoptera; family Tortricidae; genus Aethes; species Aethes cnicana. The sequence continues at coordinate 514,707 of OZ020292.1, forward strand.
AATTACAGGAAAACTATTAAGAAGTGCATGGTGCTTGAAATCATATAAAAGAGCTTATCCTGTGGAACTGTTTGAAAATGACGTCATTGAAAATAATCAAGGATCGGAACCCTCTCCACGCGAGTTTAACTCGCTTCTTGGCCGGTTTTTTTGAATAAATATTAATAAATTGTCCCACAAATAAATCCTAAAAATACCACACTATGGCATGGCAATAGGAATACCTTTTGAGACACTTTATACATTATCGCAGAATTGGCGCAAATTGAGCCGGCCGCAGTAGCTCGGCGCGGTAAAAGCTCTCAGGGCTGCCCTGATGAAATAAAGCGCCGGCGTCGATTCTGAAAAGTGCGCCTTTGTCCCGGAATTCAGTTAGCGGGTGTCAACTCTGCATTATTGAGCCGAGAGCCGAGTGATATTTTTAAATGGCGCCGGGAAATCAAAGGCCCTGTGGTGTTGAACAGGCGACTACAAATATAATTGTCTTTTTAGCCGCGTGAGCGACGCGACTCCGCTTTAACTTGGGCAAAATTTGAGGATTTTATTTGGAACGTTGCTACGCCACTGAGGGGTAGAGATCTTCTACTATCTAAAGTCCCGCGCCTTCACATTTCAAAACGCTTCCATTTTTTTATTATTATTTAAAAAGCACCTAAAAAGCACCATCAACACTCTCAACGCATAGTTGATGGCCGTCTCAGCTCGCACACATGTGTTGAGAGTGTTATTGGTGCTTTTTAAATACATTGCAGCGTTTTGAAATGTGAAGACGCGGGACTTTAGATAGTAGAAGATCTCTACCTCAAAGCACTAGGCTACCATAACCATGGACATAGTAACTAATAAGTGGAACTAATCACCGGTATCGGGATTAAAAGGCTTGTATCAATCCTCGTCTTCATTTATAACGAGGGACAAAAACGGACAGAAGAATGTGGTTTTAGACGAAGTATTGTGACGTAAATGACTTTCAAATTAAATCAATAAGCTGCATTTTTATTTTAGAAATTGATAGAAAGTCGGTATTTACTCTTACTTAAAAAAAGCCGTGGTGGCCTAGTGGTTCGACCTACCGCCTCTCATGCAGAGTGTCGGAGGTTCGATTCCGGCTCGCACCTCTAAGTTTACTTACGTGCAAAATTCCACTGAGCATTTCGGCGAAGGAAAACATCGTGAGGAAACCTGTACGCATCTGCAAAGTAATTCAAAGTTGTGTGTGAAGTCCCCAATCCGCACTGGGTCCGCGTGGGGAGTACATCGCAAACCCTCTCGTGATGAGAGGAGGCCTGTGCCCAGCAATGGGACGCAAATGGGCTTTAGTAGTAGGTTCTTACTCACTCCAAAAGTAATTATTGCTTCCGTGATACAAATTTCAAAATCTGCCTCTCTTCTTCTTCTTCATACATGTACTTAATGCAAATGTAAATTTTGTAACTATGCGGAAATTTTGAAAAAAGGCCTTCTGCTTGAGTTTGTTGTTTCTTCTCGAGCAATGGGTCTAGGAAGCGCTGGTAAATTCTTTTTCTGACGTGTAAAAGTGCCCCTATGTGGCCAATTAGCTGAATAAATGATTGAATTTGAATTTGAATAAATTTCAGCGGTTTTCAAAAACTAGGGTGAAGCCCTCATTCATTTTGTGCCATTTAACTCTATCTTGTGCTGCTCCCAGCAGTTCTTTTGATGTCGTCAGACCATCGCATCTGCGGTCTTCCTTATGGACGCTTCTCGCCCCATTGCATGGTCTCCACTCCAGCAGTGAGCAAAACATGTAAGTACCTACATTAATCAGTACCAGCAGTTCTTTTGATGTCGCCAGACCATCGCATCTGCGGTCTTCCTTATGGACGCTTCTCGCCCCATTGCATGGTCTCCACTCCAGCAGTGAGCAAAACATGTAAGTACCTACATTAATCAGTACCAGCAGTTCTTTTGATGTCGCCAGACCATCGCATCTGCGGTCTTCCTTGTGGACGCTTCTCGCCCCATTGCATAGTCTCCACTCCAGCAGTGAGCAAAATATGTAAGTACCTACATTAACCAGTAACGAGTTGCCATTGTGAAGTGAATAAAGCCTCATAAAACTCAGTCCCATCAAACGATTTACATCGAAATGTAATCATTAATTTTACTTTATAAAGGCAACAGGGACCCGTAAAAGCAATTAAGACTTACGCCCATCAGCTGAACCGATAATTGCTCTACTGAATGAACGAAATGAACGGAACGAGTGAATGTGTCCGGAGTGAATGTCATTCAATGGTCCATTAATGACAGGTACTTGATAAAATGCATTGTTATTTATCGTTTCGTAAATTGAATTCAAATTGAATCCATATTAATATTATCAATGCGAAAGTAACTCTATTTCTGTCATCGGTCTGTCTGTCTGTCTGTTACCTCTTCACGCTTCAACTGCTATACCTACCGATTAAGATAAAATTTGGCATGGAGATAGTTGGGGTCCCGGGAAAGGAAATAGGCTAATGAAAATAAGGTGAAGTCGTGGTCAGACTCTAGTATACTATAGATAACATATAGATAACTAGCTTCTGCCCGCGACTTCGCCCGCGTGGAATTCGGTTATCGCGTTCCCGCGGGAACTATACGTTTTTCCAGGGTAAAAAGTAGCCTATGTGTTATTCTGATCTATAAGCTACATTACTGTAAAGTTTCATTAAAATCCGTTTAGTAGTTTTTGCGTGAAAGAGGAACAAACATCCATCCATACATCCATCCAAACAAACTTTCGCCTTTATAATATTAAGTAAGGACTATAAACGGACATTGGGCCAACTGAAAAACCATCAGAAAAGTGTTAAAAAATTTCAAACTACTTATTGGAGACATTTTCTTCAAACATAACTAAGAACACTCGATCAATGAATTCACGTCATTGTTGTACTGAACAGAAGAACTGACTTTGGCGTCGAGTCTACGCAACGGATGAACTGATTTTCAATTAGTTTTATTTTTGTATGATATATGTAATTAAAGTTACCTAATCGAGAATACTTGTAGCTACCTTTCACGATTTGAAAAATATTGGTTGTTTTCTGATCTCGTACTTATTTTTGAGAATATTTTTAATTTAGAGCTATCCCAAAAGTTGAAATTAAGGTGGCGGGAGGTGACCACTCAGCCAGTTGCTAGTACATGCGTCAATGTCAATAGCATAAATAAAGATGATCCCAAATATTCAAATGTATAAGTGCTTCCATTGAAAGTTAAAGCTTAAGACAAGACTCAGTCCAAAAAGCCCCCCAATTCCCACGAGTCCATTAAAAACTCTCTTAAGGGCGTACCCCGGTATCGGGCGTTATCGAATCCGCTTTCATCTGGATAGGGAAAAGGTCTAATCATTATAAGTTATGACCGCGTTCAGTGCTGTTTGATGCGGCGTACAATAACTAACCACTTTTTTCTAATCATCATGGCTCATAACGTTCTCTATTTATTATCCAACTCTTCTTATCTCCACTACTATAATATGTCTGACATAATTTGTCCGACACTTCTTGAAACTTTTATCGCATGAAACCGCATCACTATCTGCTCTAAATAGTCATTTTCGCGTCTCGTACCTACTCTTGTTAGGAGGTCCTGGCAGAATAACAGCGTTGTAGTCCTTCGACTGCAACATATGCTGAGACAGAGCCTATTCATGCGCGCACATTGCGGGCCCCTTGCACACCCATGTGTTGAAATTACTTGCCCTTTTAGTCAGTTAAGATCTCTATGTGTGTTTTATATTGAATAAATATTTTCTTTTTCTTCTATTTAAATTACGATCAAACAAAAAAAAACATATCAACATCAGTCCATCATATAAAAAAAAACAAGACTGCACACTTTGAAACCCGCCGCTCCCACGCCAGTACGAAAATACGCTTGCTCACCAAAAGTACAATCCAAAGTCGTCTTTGCTTTTACTTGGGCTTGAAATTTGAATAATTGATGGAACTTCGAAGGCATTCAATTGGGATCGGATTGCAAGCAGTAAGCCAAAACGTCTGCGAACTTGCTTTGAAAGCTAGAGTTTCTTCGACTGACAAAAACTATTTTAAAATTTAGATGATTTCTATCGAATTGATTTAACATTTTCTTGATTTTAAGACACTGGCTAAAGTTCTGTTAGAGACTTGTCAAAGTAAAATATCTAATATCAATAAAATTATAAGGGTAAGAAACTTTATGGCTGTGACTTTGAAATCAAATAACGTAATTTGTATTTGGAAACGGAAGCATGAATACTTCGGGCACATTATGCGAAATCCCAAGTAGGTACGAATTATTGCAATTAATTATCCAGGGCAAGATTCAAGGTAAACGGAATCTTGGTAGAAGAAGAAACCCTTAGGCTTAAGAATCTGCCTCAATGGTTCCAGAAGAGCACTCGATCACTTTTCCGTTCAGCTGCGTCAAAAGTGGAAATAGCCATGATGATCGCCAAACTTCGTTAGAAGATGGCACCAGCAAGAAGAAGAAGAATTTGTATTTTGTATAATTTGTAGATCTGACACTGTGTACCTTACGTACTCGCTTGTATATGAAGCTTGTATATTGTATTGTTCCATATTTCAAAAACGAAACGACCGATTTTGATCAAACCCATTTTCATTTGAAGTTTTCATTGCATCCTACATCACTATTTATAGCGGTTCATAAAACATACCTTTCAAATTTTCTTTAATCGTATGGCTACAGACATTATTCATTTAAATTAATAAAAGGAGAAAAGGGACAAGCTCGACTTTGTAGGTAGGTACATGTGTCTTTACCTAATCTGCGTTTTTTCGTGTATGTAGTAATTAATTATGAAATTGTTTATACCTATGAACTGCATAATATTACTATCCAAAAACAGACGATTTTTTTGGAATCCGAGTAGGTTGCTATATTCCCAAATTGATTTGAGACCGAATTTAAAACGGACCGAATAACACAAGCTGCGACTTAACAAAAGACGAAAAAAAGCTGACTTAAAGGTTCAGACCTAAAATCAGAATAACTTTCAACAATCTGAGCTGACTAAGCTTTTACTCAAACAGTTGAGCTTTGAGTCGAAACTCCTCGAGTCGGGGCTTTCGTAACTTTTCCTTCGAAAAGAGTTAAACCCTGTATAATACTTTAAATATTTTCAATGCCTTCTCTTTGTGCTTCGTCTACTAACTAAAATTTGACCCTTTGACGGCCGGATCGGTCCAGTTGGTAGTGACCCTGCTTTCTATTCCGATGGTCTCGGGTTCGAGTCCCGCTCGGGGCAAACTTTGAGTGATGAACACGATTGTTTGTACTCGAGTCATGGATGTTTAGTATTTATATATGTACGTCTTTCTCTATATAAGTATTTATATCGTTGTCTAGTACCCATAGTAGAAGCTGTGCTTAGTTTGGGGTTAGGTCAATATGTGTGAAATGTCCCAAGATATATATTTATTCACGGACCGGCGTCGCGACTCGCGGGGCGTTGGGCGATGCGTCAATCTACATAGTTGTAGCATTTTTTTGTACAAAGATTGACAAAAAGGCAGACATCTCACCAGATGGTAAGTGGTCACCGCCGCCTATAGACATTTGTTACACCACCAGAGGCATCAGCAATGCGTTGCCGATCTCGAAGGTATTTGATGACCCCCTTTTTGAAAAGCCCCAAATTGTAGCGCAGAGGGAAAACCGAGGCAGGAAACTCATTCCAAATAGTATTGCGCGCCAGAAACGTTCTAGAGACCTTACGAAATTCAGCATTTAGCGAATTCGCGCAAAACAACGTTATTCCATCAACACTATCCATTTTTTGCCATTTGACTACGGAACCCTAAGAGTAAAGACAGAAGAAATTAAATTTGGCACGGAGATAGTTGGGGTTCCGGGAAAGGACATAGGCTACTTTTCCTCCCGGAAAAACGCATACCTAGTTCCCGCGGGAACGCGATACCCGAATTCCACGCGGGCGATGTCGCGGGCAGAAGCTAGTTATACAATACAATATACTTTATTGAATACCACACAATCAAGGAACAGTTCAGAAATAATGTAATTACACAAAAGGTACCTATGGAATACAACAGGCGGTCTTATCGCTTAATAGCGATCTCTTCCAGACAGCCTTAGGATAGTGGATATGAAGAAAAACCAACTAGGATTGTAGGCGGTGCTCTGTTCTAAGATGTGCAGAAGAAACAAACATAAAAAGTAATAAACATAATTAAATACATAAACATACTTAAATTCATAAACATACATAAACTTACAAATAAATAGAACAGTATTTTTATATCGTGCAAATTTTACGGCGCGGACACAGGGTCTATTTTAACAAATCATTAAAACTGTGTAAAACTAAATGTTAATTTTATTATGTCTTTTCAATAAATATATATTATTATTATTTTTAATGTGGCATTGTATAAAATGCTTACTTATTGAAACCGAATCGAATAAAATTACAAACTGACAAAAAACCTACCTTGGCAACAGTTACGGAAAACTGGTGTTATCTTGAAAAAAACCGGCCAAGAAGCGAGTTAAACTCGCGTGGAGAGGGTTCCGACCCCTGATTATTTTCAATGACGTCATTTTCAAACCGTTTCACAGGATAAGCTCTTTTATATGATAGATTTCAAATACCATGGACTTCTTAACAATTTTCCTGTAATCTATAGGTCAATAACTATCCTCCGTATTTTTTCCAAAATTTTAGGTCTAGTGGTTTCGGAGATAAGGGGGGAGGGGGGGAATGGTAATTTATCGCCAATTTTCTTAAATAACTCGAAAAGTATTGACCAAAAAAGAAATAAAAAAAATATATTTGAGACTCTCATAAGAAGTACTCGTACTTTCATTTGATATGTCACACGATATAGTTTGAAAAACTTCATTATTTTTTTCTCATATTTAGGGTCCAAAAATAGGGTCTATGTTTAAAATTCATTTATTTTCGTTACACGTCCGTTTATGAGTCACGAACTTACATAAACATACCAAATTTCAAATTAATCGGTATAGTAGTTTCGGAGAAAATCGACTGTGACAGACGGACGGACAGACACACGAGTGATCCATAAGGGTTCCGATTTTACCCCTTGAGGTTCGGAACCCTAATAATGATAAAACATGAGGTCAATAATATAGCAAGTATTTGTTTACAATTTAAATTGATTGTCCATGTTTTTCCTTATTAAGTAATTCCATATTTGACTTCATATCTTACAGATTTCTTTGAATTTACAAGCCTCATAATAACTCAATAAGTTATTCATCGACAACTCAAAGCCTTTTCGGGATATTCAGTAATATCGGATGAAATATGATTACGGGTCCGCGGTTATTAAAATGTAATTGGTAACCCGAGCCTTTGCCCTGGATAACGTCACTCTGGAGCCATGTGTTGTGCCCATTATATCTATACATAATATGTAGAAACATAAACAAAAAATATTAAAAAATAGTTTTTTTAACACAGTTGCTCAAAAAGTAAACATTTCGATACCTGTTTAACTTGCCAAAAGTTTGTCATTTCCGAACGAGCGCTTTTTGTTTTTTTTGACAGCTAGTGAGCGTGCCTAAAGTTGTTTTTTACGAACTACTTAGTGCTCTTAATAGCTTTATCCTGTTCATTTAAATCATTTTTTTTCGCAAATGTATTTATTTATTTATTTATTTAAAAGTACAGCCACATCGTATACATAACACTTTAGTAGTAGTAAACACCATGAAAACAAAGACAATTCTGATATATACGACAATTACGGAGTACAAAACAATGACAGTGTATGACATGAGCTACATTAAGTTAAGAAAAATGCTTTTGAATTTAGTTATTCTTTATTGAATTTAGTAAAAATGTATGTAGAAATGTCGTTTAATACACGTGCGAATTTGTCATTTTCACTCGTCCCTAGTGTTAACGCTCGCTTTCGCACGTGCCAACATGACTAGGGTCTGTCTCGTGATAAAATGACAAACTTTTCGCACATGCATCAAAATGTACTATTTCATACTCACTCAACAGCATAGAAAAAGGGTAACTTTGTATATTTTCCATACAAAGTGACCCGTTTTCATTGCTGTTGAGTGTATCTTAAATGTGGGTATGTATAAAACTCACAACTTAAACTACTGAACGGATCGGAATGACATTTGTCACACTATTTATTATGACGTAGACATCCTGACAGACTAACTTAGGTATATTATTATTATCCTTTGTTTGCGGTGCGTCCTTTCCAGCCTCGTACACTCGACCACCGAAGTCGTTAATTATTCCATTGTGGCGCGAGACCGTAAGTCACGAGTTTTTATTAAAAAACTTGCTAAAATGTCTGGTTTAACATTTTTATAGCCCACTTTATGGTTGTCCTTAAAATGTAATATCCTTTACGTGCTTTGACTTTCAATATTTTTTACGTCACACCAGGCCGTAAAGCAGGATTTACCGCCCTTGGGCGCTACGAAAAATCCCTCTTCACGGCCAGGTGGTGACGTAAAATCGTATACTAACCACGGGCGGTCGTAAAGAAATCCTCAGACCGCTAAATTATAGCCCTCGCCTCCGGCTCGGGCCTCAATTACCCGCGATCTGAGACTTTCTTTACTTGACCGCCCTAGGTGTGTAATGTACTATTACAGTCGCTCAAAAATTAAACATTTCTCTACAATTTTAGCGAGCGCACAGTTCGTCATTTCCGTCCGAGTGTTTTTGCTTTTGGACACCTACTGGGCGTACGTAATAGTAGTTTATGTAACTGCTACATAAAACATATCGCACGAGTGTTTTAAGGCCTAATTATGTACAGTTGCATACACAACTTTATCTACACTCACTTTATAAAACGGCGGCTATTCGAATGAATTGGTCAATTAAAATATCCTTCTAAACGAAAGCGACATTGGCGAAGTGAGCTGAAATTCCAAAAGCCTTTCTGCAAAGTTATTTGAAAGCATACTTTCCCATTGAGCTATAACAAAGTAACAGGCATATTTTCGCTCTAAACTCAATAATAACAGGGAAAAGCTCTGAGCAACTATTTTCCTTCCACGGCATTTGCGGCATAACGGAGTCGCGCGGCTTCCTCTGGACTGCCTACTTTACACAGAAGCACTTAACCAGATAAGTCACTTAAAAGCGAGGCATAGTACATTACAGACCTGGTGGTGAATTCGTAAATGTCCCAGACCGCAGGTTTCTGTGGCCCGAACCGAAGGTGAGGGCCATAAATATGCGATCTGGGGCTTTACGAATTACCGCCCGTGGTTTGTCAAAAGTTTTACGTCTTGCCTTGGCCAAGAAGTGAGATTTTCTCTCCGCGTAGCGGGCAGAAAATCCCACTTTATGACCAACGGTGACGTAAATAATATTACACCTTGTTTTTTCGTGGTACTGTATGGAAAAGGAGCACACAGGCCACCTAAAATGGTACCCAAGTGTGGTCACTGTGAACATGGACATTGCCTTTTTCGAGTATTATCGCGTGATCACTCGTCTTTATTAATACGCTTTTATTAGGTCGACCTGTATGTAACCATGTAATGGAATCTTGCAAGTTATATTTGACCCACTTTCCGATTTCCGATTGAGCTGAAATTGTGCACTAATATGTCAATCGCGTGACAATGCAATATTATGATGACGTGAAGCTGATCTGATGATGGAGCTGGAAGGTGGCCATAGGAACTCCGTAATAAAACTACATAACCCCATCGAATTTGATTTAGAAAGAAACGTACAGTCAGCAATAAAAACCTGTTCCAAAAATTGATTTTTTGAAAAAAAAAACATAGTGTTTAAGACATGGACATAGGTAGGTAAGATCACGAATTGATTACCAACCCTGAGGACCAAGATTGAATTGGCAGTAATGGCAGTAATACATTTATTGAGATAGGTCACTTATTTTACCTCCTCTTTTCGGCCATTTTATCGGAATTTTCTTGTAGCAACGGTACTTGCGTTGGTTATTTCGTGGGAAATGGTTTGTTGTTTTATACAACTAGCTTCTGCCCTCTTCGTCAACGTGGAATTCGGTACAAGCGTCCCCCGCCTAGGTATGCCTTTCCCCGTAGTTTTAAACATAATCGGATCAAATTTCATCAAAATCAATTCAGTGGTTTAGCCGTCAAAGCGTTAAAAGCAGGTAGACAGAGTTATCTTCGCATTTATAATTTTAGTATGTATAACCTACTTGTTTTTAAATAATGATTCATATTTTATTCATAAAAGTGGATATTCGCGCGTTTCTTACTCTGTCGTCCGGAAACGCCTGGGAATTGAATTTTAAAGCCCGTTTTATGGAAATTGCCGGAAAAATCGCGAAGGAGAAGAAATTTGCCAGGCTCTTTCATTGGAAACGACTTATTGATTACATTACGGCTTCGAAGTCCTGTTGGACTAGCTGACATGGATGTTTCATACATAATCTAAATATATAAAACTCAAAGGTGACTGACTGACATAGTGATCTATCAACGCACAGCCCAAACCACTGGACGGATCGGGCTGAAATTTGGCATGCAGGTAGATGTTATGACGTAGGCATCTGCTAAGAAAGGATTTTGCAAAATTCCCACGGGACCGGGAAACATCGGGATTTTACTTTTTAATATTTCTGCGCATACAAAGTTGCGGGGAAAAGCTAGTAATTAATACGAGTGTTTATGGTGTTTCGCCACCATTGACATGATATAGAAACAAGGAAATTAAACAGGGTCAAACAAAACGTTTACCCACAGAATCAGCTATCGATTCTAAGCATACTTTTTAGTTTCTAAATATTTTTCGAGTTGGTAAAAAAAAATGTATAGCATTCAGGTATTGGTCACACCATCAATCCCAAACTGGGCCATAGAAAAACATATTTTTTACTAACTCGAAAAAAAACCTAAAAACTTGCTTAGAATCGATAGCTGATTCTGTGGGTAAAATATCGCCACAACGTTTTGCTTGAAACTATACATATAGGTACATAGCATAGACTGACAATCTCCATACATTGCGGCGTACATCGAGAAAGCTCTGAATTATGAGCAATATAGCCTGTATGATAATTTGAAGCGCGCCCTGGATATTGCTCATGAATGGGAGTTCAAATTTTCATACAGGCTACCTAGGCAGCGACACTTATTATCGCTTTTAACCTTACCTTGGTTGTAGAGATCTTCTACTATCTAAAGTCCCGCGCCTTCACATTTCAAAACGCTTCAATGTATTTAAAAAGCACCACTAACACTTTCAACACATGTGTGCGAGCTGAGACAGCCATCAACTATGCGTTGAGAGTGTTGGTGGTGCTTTTAAAATAATAATATAAAAATTGAAGCGTTTTGAAATGTGAAGGCGCGGGACTTTAGATAGTAGAAGATCTCTACGCTGATTTGATGAAGGTTTGTCCTTCTAGGTTTAGGTACTTTACTTTTCTATGCTTGTTGCTTGATATTAAGCCAGTACATTTAGTGCCCACACGCCATGACTTCATAATATTATGAAGTCATGGTGCATAGGCGGCCGGATTGGTCCAGTTGGTAGTGACCCTGCCTTCTGTTCCGATGGTCGCGGGTTCGAGTCCCGCTCGGGCAAACGTGTGATGAACACGAATGTTTGTACTCGAGTCATGGATGTTAGTATTTATTTATATGTATGTATTTCTCTATATAAGTATTTATATCGTTGTCTAGCATCCATAGAACAAGCTTTACTTAGTTTGGGGCTAGGTCAATATGTGGGAAATGTCCCAAGATATTTATTTATTTATTATTATAAAGCCGAGGCCGAAGGTTTGGTCGGGTTTTGTGTATGTGTTACTCTGTTTCTTGGCCTAGTGGCACATTATTACTAAACTCAAATCAAATCAAATTATTTATTCAGCAAATAGGCCACATTTCGCCACTTTTACACGTCATTTATAATAATTTACACAAGAATCCAGTGTGTTATTTTTACACTTGTTTAAACAATTTTGTGCGGATATCAGATGAAAAAATATCGATAAATAACCGTAACAAAATTTTCCTATCGAAAAAAAAACTAATTTAAAAGCACGCGAACAAAGTCGCTTGTAACAAGAAAAAAGACAACAGATTTTGGTAAAATTTAATTTGCTTGATTGAAGTTCGATCCCCACGGAGTAAAGTTAATTTTGGTTGGATTAAAAAATTAGGTTGGGAATAAAAACAAATCTCCATTTTGTTGATTAATTTTAATATTCAGATAAAGTTAAAGAGATTACAAAAAATATTTTAATAATAATATGATTTTTAAGGCACACTTTGATCACAATTTTGACTTATATCTATATAGAAGATACCATAACAAAATACACAGTAAAATAAGTAAGTACAGTATAAAATAACAGTTTGATAAGAAAAATGTGTATGGGTCGTGTTTCTCAAAATTTCTACACGGTTTGTTACATATTTTTATGGAGATTCACAAGCACATAGGTCACTTGATTTGATGGTAAGTGGTCTCTATCATGTGGCTCATATATACTATAATCATGATCACACTCATAACATTGCAAACGCATTTCCAACCCTGAAGACCAGCATTAAATGCCTCTATGCCAGGTACTTATACCAATTTATTAATAGTACATTACAGACCTAGGGTGGTGAATTCGTAAATGTCCCAGATCGCAGGTTTCTGTGGCCCGAACCGAAGGTGAGGGCCATAAATATGCCGTCTGGGGCTTTACGAATCACCGCCCGTGGTTTGTCAAAAGTTTTACATCTTGCCTTGGCCAAAAAGTGAGATTTTCACTCCGCGTAGCGGGCAGAAAATCCCACTTTACGGCCAAGGGTGATGTAAAATACTTTATCTACACTCATATCATAAACCCCCTATGATACGTTCAAAAACCGCAAATTATGAACAGCATTAAGATAAACTGTTTAGTTACAACATATTTCTTATCTGTGAAAATGTTCTAATAGCTAGACGTCGACTTTGATGGTCTAATAGCATTCAGATTTCGAACATTTTCGAACAGCAATGGCCGCCTATAATTCTTCAGTCTGACAGAAGGAAAATTTGTTCCAAATTCGAATGTCGGCTGTATTTAGTCTATGCTTTTTGAAAATCGAATGTGAGACTCTGACGTATTCGAATTGCCGCCATTGTGGACAGATTTTTAAGAATCTTTGAGGATTTATAAAATGAGTGTAGATAAAGTTGTGTATGCAACTGTACATAATTAAGCCTTAAACACTCGTGAGATATCATTATGAAACTCGCCTGCCGGCTTGTTTCATACAACCCCACTCGTATTTTAACGACCTTTATTATATAGCAGTTACATAAAGTACTATTATTCATCTTAATTAAATAATAAGTTTGTACACAATTTAATAGTCGGTATATAAATTTCAACGTATATGCGTCTTCTATTTTAAACAATATTAGGTAAAATATATATGTGTATTACATAAATCTTAACTAAATGAGGCATGTTTCCTCTTGTTAATTACATGTATAAAATAATATTTATTGAAAAGTAATGGACGGCTTATAAAAATCTGAATTCCCTCTTTCCTAATAAAATTCAAGACCCAAAGGAGATTTGGGGCTAACCCTCTTAACTGTCAACGACAAAATCTGTAACATACTTAAATCGACCCAATTTCACTTCTACCTAGCTGCTATTGATAAATAAATACTCCAATGAGAGGTATTTTTTTGTGTTATCTATTTTTTTTTATTTCAACTTGTAACTGTAACAACTTTCTTTTTAAATGGTTAATTGATAGATTGATAGATCACACTTTGCCTTAATGAAAAAAAAAACACTAAATGTAAATATTTTCAAAATTGCTTTCTTAGGTTTTGATATAAGGATATTAGATACCATTTGAGGTATATATGTTGCAAAAAAATATTCAGCGGTATCTGGATGAGGCCAAACTTGGTATGTTTTTAAAATGATTTTTGTCTTAATTTAAAACTAGTAACTGAAATGTAATGATGTGATATATTTTAATAAGGGTACCGTGTTTTCGGAACGCTAAAAAATGGCTTAGAAATCCATTGCATTTGAAACCATACACGCGATAGGTTTCGTCATCGTAACTTCTGTCCCTGTATTTTTTTGGTGCTACAGGTCAAATTGATTTATATGGACTAAAGATCAATTGTACCAGATCAATCGTACCGATATGTCCGTGCGTTTAACAACATTTGTAGCATTTTTTGGCGTACCAGCCCAACTGGAATGGACTGATAAAATACTGATCATATAACCGTACTCTTATGGGGTGTACTCTTATAGTCGGTATGCAAAATAAACGTACCAAGACGTTAATTTTGCATACTTTAGTTAGATGGTACGAACAAATTGCGTTGATGCAAGCAAATAGCTTGCATCAACGCAAATTAGCACTTTAGATTTTTCTGAGTAAGTATAAGGTGATTTTGACAGCTACAAACTTTGACGAACTTTATACGTCGCGTTTTTCAAATGCGTTAATTTAAAGGGGCAAGTACTATGTCAAGAAATAAGGGCGCGTGTTTCTTAGATAACATGTTTAGCACCAAGAGGGCCCAAAACTGTCATTGTGAAGTAGTCTACGAGGCCTGTAGCGGCGTCGCCTCTCCTGCTAGGGCGGCCTTGTCGCTCGCAGGCAGGAGAGCCGCGGTGTTGGGGCTGGGGCCCGCATTGTTCCTGCCCCTTCCAGCGCAGAGCAGCCCGCGCTTGGCCGCCACGAGCAGAAGAATGGCCGATGATATAGTGAAGGAGATCGTCTGGAATACAAAATAAAAATAAAATGTGAGTAAGTAAATAATAAAAGTAGGTAAGTTTTGTGCTTCGCAAACATTTATTAGAGCAAGATTCTTTGTAAGTATATTTCATCACATCACCGCCATGTAGATTGTATACTTAAGTAATTTGTATATGTATACTTTAATATGTATTAGGTGTATATATTCATGCATACATATGTATTTATGTCTGAAATGATGATGATGATGATGATGATGATGATGATGATATGTTTGTATATATAATAGGTATCTGTATATGCATTCTTCTATAATTTCATACTTAAATAAATGAATTATATTAGAAATTGTGTTTAGGATTATTTATTACTAGCTTCTGCCCGCGACTTCGCCCGCGTGGAATTCCGTTATCGCGCTCCCGCGGGAACTATGCGCTTTTCCGGGATAAAAAGTACCCTATGTCCTTTCCCGGGACTCCATTTATAATATTAATATGGATAATATGGATTTCTTCCGAACATTCAAACGCCTGCAGAAATTGGAATAGCAAACATTATAATACACGTAATTGCTACTACTGCTTAAGTGCATAACTTATCGTGGTATCCCGGATTTCATCCCGTTAAGGGTAGAAATCCAGGATAAAAACTATCCTATGTCATTCCTCGGGCCTCTAACTATATCTATACCAAAATTCAAGTCAATCGGTCAAGCCGTTTTAGCGTGAAGAGGTAACAGACAGACAGACAGACAGAGTTACTTTCGCATTTATAATATTAGTATGGATTCTACCCATATTGCTTTAAGAGCACTGATACATTCTCTGTTTTACCATATGACTGGTAGAGAATGCCATTGGGCATTAAGTTCGCCATTGGAAGTTAAAGTTTACTATTTTAAATGAAGGTGCATTATTTAACCGACTTTTACTTAAAATAGTCAGCTAAAACTTCCAAAAGTAAAATACAGTAGCGTTAGGAACACTGTTTTTATAGGTGAAATTAAGAAAAAGCTATAGGTGCTATTTAGCCACAATAAATGAAAAACTGCAAACATTTTGAAATGCCATCGCATGGAACCACCTCAAATACCCAGTTATGGAGGGAGTAAAGGAGCGCAATATGTATAGTTCCAAAAGTGGACACCAAATCGGGTAGGTTGGGGGCGCTGCGGTCCCCACTCCAGTCAAGCCACTTAGGCGAATAGTCTGCAGTAGTTCATTCAGATGGCGCTGCTGAGGCGAAAACGCAGCGAAAACAGTTGTGAGGAGATAGTGTTTTGTTTTGTTGCTTATCAAATCCGCTGGTTTTCAACTGTTTCGCCATATAAGATTGCGCTCCATACCAAGACACATTCCACACTCCATATACCCCAGTTATACGAGTAAGTAGTAGTTACCTACTGTATCAGGAGTATGGAAAGAGTTAACTGAGATAAGGGTTATCTTAGTTCAGTTTATCGGCCTGGGTTTGTTCGTCGCAGTAATATCGCTTCATTCTAATAGGTAAGTGCGAAAGAGACGAATGATTTTGCTTTCATTTCTCACATCTCAGTACCAATATTTTAGAAGATATAAACACTATTTTCCTACTTATTCAAAATTCCATTGGTAAAATAAGATTGTCTTTCTTAAATCACCTAAGAAAAAAGAAAGAATGTTTGTTACTAGGTTATTATGAGTATGAGTATGAGTATAAAGATAACCGAAAAATAATGAGTGCGGTGCTAACAGGTTAAAACAAACTAAATTCCGTAACAATTCTATCTAAATTAATCTTTCTTATACCTACTGACTGATACGTAGTTTTCTTAGCTCAAAACACATGAAAAATGAAACACATTCGTTTGTACTCACCGCTGATACTCCGAAAGTTGCAATTACTTCAAACGTCAAAAACATGTTGCCAAAAAACGCTAATAAATAGACACGGCCTCAAAAAAACGTAAACACTCAATAGAGACGCGTGCGCAACAGATCTGACTGTAAAATTATTTGCGAAACGTTTTCCAACTGCAACACACTCCGTCGTTTCCAATAGGCCAATTTTCAACACAGAGTGAGACTGTGCTTGTGTTGAGTCAACACCGAGGCATGCCGCCGAAACCAACTTTAGTATGCAGTTGAAAGCGGCGCCACTGTCTTTGTTTAAGCAAGAAACTACAATGCGTACTTTTAGTTCTCAATTTGACCGTTCGCAAAATTAATTTTGTGGTGACTGACGTTTCGCACGGAATGGCAACGTCGCAAATGTTTGTCAGAATGAATGCGACTAAAACAGGTTGCTGGGCATTTTATGCTTGTAAATTTGTTGCTTTTTGCCATTAAATTAAGGTCTGTTTTTGACTGCGGTACTGATACTTTTACCACATGGATTGTTTTTTTTTTCTTACAAAACGTATGACCTAATTAAAATGCTTAGTATCTAATTAAAAACTTGACATTAAACTTTAAAATTTCACGGCTCAATACGTATGGATTTTATGTTAACTTGTTTCTTTAAAGAGCTTGTCCTGTGAAACGGTTTGAAAATGAGGTCATTGAAAATAATCAAGGGTCGGAACAATCTCCACGCGAATTTAACTCGCTTCTTGGTCGGTTTTTTTTATGTGTTGTTAGATCCCTTGGGAGAGTTTGTTTATATATCCAACCAAGTATGTAACTACGAGAACTTTGTGCTTCTGGTAAGAGGCCTATTATTCTCAACCTCACGGGTACCTATAAGAGGTAAGACCTTCTGAAATGATTTATCATGTAGGGTGGGGACTATAGCCCAAACCCTCTCATGATGAGGATAGGCCTGTGCCCAGCAGTGGGACGCAAATAGGCTGTAGTAGTAGTAGGTATTGGTGTGAAGATGTGTGTGAAGTCCCCAATCCGCACTGGGCCCGCGTGGGGACTATAGCCCAAACCCTCTCATGATGAGGGGAGGCCTGTGCCCAGCAGTGGGATGCAAATAGGCTGTAGTAGTATATTTCGCTATATTATCAATTGGACCGTCCCCGTTGGCCGAGATTTTTCAATACAGCAATAGGCCCGTTTTATGCGATGGATGCGTTCCGGAGAAAATTGCGTAATGTGAAATTCGCGTCTGGTATAAATGGGTCCGAGAAAATAAAAGGAAACTACATATATTCAAAAGGCATTTATTTACGTCTTAGGAGCCTGAAATATCTTTGGCTAGTGTACGTAACAGCGGGACACACTGGCTGGCCACATATACATATAGCAGAAGCAAACATACATATAGCATGTAGCACACGACCGGTCTGAGTGGCGAGCCTTGGGAGAGGCCTATGTCCAGCAGTGGATGTCTTTCGGCTGAAATGATGATATACATGTATAAAGGTACAGTCGGAATTCCCGAACGCATGCTCTCCATATAAAATTTATGCCTACCACATACATGCATAGTTTTCCATTCGGATTTCCGAACTGCATAACGTGTGTGGCAGGTCTATACATTTTGTTTGGCGGGTACTTATGCGTTCGGAATTCCGACTGTATAATATTGTAGTCGGGGTTGAAATTTGACTTTGCTTCATAACGAATCCGCGGGGTATCGGCGCGGTATTACCATAGAGAAATGTTACAAGAAAAGTGGTAGAGCCCATACCGTAGAGCGTGCTCCGAAAGCCGGGTTAACACCCGCACGTTCACAATTCAAAACGCTTCAAAGTAATTAAAAAGCACCACCAACACTCTCAACGCATGTGTGCGGGCTGAGACAGTCGTCAACTATGCGTGATTAGATCGACATCTAGTGTACAGTGGCTGAACCCCGATTACCCGACCTTTTAGCAGTTGCTACCGCTACTTGAAGCTAGATGGCGAGCCGACCGAACGCAAAGTATATTTTATTGCTTAACAGTTTAACCCTCAAAAAAGATCTTCACAGAAGATTTTAAAAAGAGTTATAGTTATAATATGAGTTGTAAATTGTTTAGAAATCCACATTGCGTTCGGCTCGCCATCTAGTTTCAAGTAGCTGTAGCAACTGCTAAACGGTCGCATAATCGGAGTTCAGCCACTGGACGCTAGATGTCGATCTAGTGTTAACCCGGGTTTCGGAGCACGCACTACAGAATGGGCTCTAAGCTGCCACTCTTCTTGTATCATTTCTCTGTGGTATTACTGAGCTCCAGGACATTAGTTCGCGACGCGAGCGGTGTAGTAGGCCCGAGCGAGGCGCGCGGTGGCGGCCAGGCCGCGCCAGGTCTCGTCGTTGATGTGGTCGATGTACTGCGGCGGCACGAGGAAGTTCTGCCCGTAGCCCGGCAGCTCCAGCGTGTACGAGAACGGCACGCCCACGTGCTGCGGACAGACCATGGAGGCATATATGGAGGGTTGAAGTAAAGGAGCGCAATCCTTATAGTTCCAAAAGTGGACCCCAAATCGGGTAGGTTGGGGGCGCTGCGGTCGCCACTCCAGTCAAGCCACCTAGGCGGATAGTCTGCAGTAGCGCCTTCAGATGGCGCTGCTGAGGCGAAATCGCAGCGAAAACGGTTGTGAGGAGAGTGTTTTGTTTTGTTGCTTATCAAATCCGCTGGACACGTTTTCAACTGTTTCGCCATATAAGATTGCGCTCCTTACCAAGACACATTCCACACTCCATAGAGGCATAGATAGACCTGTCATTGACGTCAAACGCTTCAAATAACGATTTTTAACTTTATAGCGGTGAATTGATGATTCATGCTTAATTGACGGACGCCTGGTCGTTAAATATGGCCGCCCAGCTGTCATTCCATACAGAA
Source organism: Aethes cnicana (assembly GCA_963971205.1). Lineage (NCBI taxonomy): Eukaryota > Metazoa > Arthropoda > Insecta > Lepidoptera > Tortricidae > Aethes > Aethes cnicana. The sequence goes on from OZ020292.1 coordinate 534,172, forward strand.
ACGTCATTTTATCCCAAAGTAAAATATTTAACGTCAACGTTAACTTTAACGGACGGTTTGAATCAACCGACCCTTAATAATCTATCTACCTATTGCTAATAATAAGTCTGGAGAGGAAGTTGCGCCTGAAACTTGAAAATTAAAAGAAACTATCACGTCGAGGGGACTATATAAACGATACTGAACACAAAATAACGATTTTTTTTTTATAAAAAAATATAAAAAGCAAACATAGGCGCAAACAGCAGGAAGCGACTTTGTTTTATACTATGTAGTGAAGTATTGAAAAAACTGGTTTACGCGTAAAAAAACCCGTTCTCGTGGAAACATCGGGATAGAAAGTATCCTATGTTATTCCCGGGATCTAAAACTATCTCCATGCCAAATTTCATTGAAATCGGTCCAGTCGTTTCAATGTGAAGGAAGGACAAACAAACAAACGCACTTTCACATTTATAATATTAAATAAATAAATATCTTGGGACATTTCACACATATTGACCTAGCCCCAAACTAAGCAATACTTGTACTATGGGTGCTAGACAACGATATAAATACTTATATAGAGAAATACATACTTACATATATAAATATTAAACAGTACAAACATTCGTGCTCATCACACAAAGTTAGCCCCGAACGGGACTCGAACCCGCGACCTTAGTATGGATTTTGTTAATAAAAATGTAATAAAGCTTTTCTGCGAAGTAATTCAAAGATGTGTGTGAAGTCCCCAATCCGCACTGGGCCCGCGTAGGGACTAATAGCCCACACCCTCTCGTGATTTGAGGACGCCCGTGCCCAGCAGAGGGACGCAAAAAGACTATAGTTGTAGTAGTAAACTTATACAAATTACCCTTGCTTGGCAGGCGTATAAAGTAATTATTTTAATCATCATCATCATCATCATCATAATCATCATCATCATCATCATCATCATCATCATCATCAACAACAGCCCATAGTAGTCCACTGCTGGACGTAGGCCTCACCCAATGCACGCCAATGAGCTCTGTCCAAGGCGTGTCTGCACCGGCCACCTTGCGCAAATCGTCACTCCACCTGGCAACAGGGCGCCCTACACTTCGTTTGCCTTGTTGTCAAGGCAAATTATTTTAATACCTGTCCATAATCCTGAGCGCTTCCCGACGTAGGATACAAGATGAGGGCGCTGTTCCCCACGTGATAGAACCCGGCCTCTGGCAGCTTTACAGCATCCATGACTGCGCCCATGGTGGCTCCCACGTGGTGGATCTGAGCCGCATTCGCGGGTAGACTCCTGTTCCCGAACCCATACAGCACCCAGTTCCCATGGCTATGTATGTTCATATACAACTGCAGCCTATCCAGGTTCTCCTCCAGGATTTGCTTGACGATTTGAGTTTCTGGCTCGGAGAAGGGCTCGTGGCCGGGGTAGGTGTCGGAGCAGGGGTTGGGAGAGACGCCGAGGGTGTTGAAGGATACGTCGAAGTTGCGGTTGGCGTCCACGCCCCAGCAGGTCTCGCTCACTTCAGGTTGGTAGGAGCGAGTGCGACGCCAAAGACGGACCTAGTAAATAAAGAAGCTATGTAACGTTATATCAATAGGGAGATACTTATTTTTGATATCGCTGGTATATTCTAAGCATGTTTCATAGATTTCAAATTTTTTCGCTAAAAAAAAATAGTATGGCCTGGGATTGATGGTGTGAGCGATAGGTACCTGAATTTTGCACAAGACTTTCTGTTTTACCAACTCATAAAAAAAAAAACTAAAAAACATGCTTAGAATCCATAGCTGATTCTGTGTGTAATATAGTACATTACAGACCTAGCGTGGTGAATTAATTAATGGCCAATTTGCTGAATAAATGATTGAATTTGAATTTGAATTTGTCCCAGATCGCAGGTGTGTGTGGTGAGGGCCATAAATATGCAGTATGGGGCTTTACAAATTACCGTCCGTGGTTTGTCTAAAGTCTTACGTCTTGCCTTGGCCAGAAAGTGAGATTTTGTCCGGGAAGTGAGAAAACGGCCAAGTATGACGTAATAGTACATTACAGACCTAGGGTGGTGAATTCGTAAATGTCCCAGATCGCAGGTTTCTGTGGCCCGAACCGAAGGTGAGGGCCATAAATATGCGATCTGGGGCTTTACGAATTACCGCCCGTGGTTTGTCAAAAGTTTTACGTCTTGCCTTGGCCAAGAAGTGAGATTTTCTCTCCGCGTAGCGGGCAGAAAATCCCACTTTACGGCCAAGGGTGATGTAAAATATCATTACAATGTTTTGCTTGACCCCGTATTCCGACGGCCTTTTCGCTTTATTCCGCGGGCGGGCGGTATGAGGTAACTGTGTTGGTGCGGGGAGGTACGTGTATATACCGTGCTGTAAAACTTACATTGGTGTGCGTGTACTCGAAGCCGTCAGGATTGACGATGGGCAGGATGATCCAGTCGACGGTCTCCAGCAAGTCCCGGTCCTGGGCCCTGAGGTCCTCGACCAGGCGGTGGATGCTGTACAGCGCCACGGGGGTCGTCACCCACTCGCGCGCGTGGATCGTGGCGTCCATATAGTACACGGGCTTGCTGGCGTCGGTGAAGTTGGTGCTCGAGATCTAGGAGCAGATGAGACCAGACGACATTTTTTGAGATTTGCTCGTGTGAAAATAGGTTAAATAAGTTTTCCCAGATTTGAGACCTCGATAGATCGATTTGTCGCCCCGCAATCTTGTAGACGGCAATATTGCTCCTAACTTAAAACCCGAGCTGTGCGTTTGCAGCACGTCAACGGCTCGCTTGTATATACAGCCTTTAAAGGCGGTACAAGTTGACGTTGACGTGCTGCAGACGCATTCGGTGTGACCCGGGCCTTAGCTGTTTCAGAGGTAGGTACTTTATAGTTAGTGTATACTCAAAATATATTCGAAGTCTTAAAATAGGAATCTCTCTGTTCCCTATAGGATCGCTCACGCGTTGCGTGAACTTCATCAAGCAGCTAGATTTAAAGTTCAACTTGACGCGTGAGCGATCCTATAGGGAACAGGGAGATCCCTATTTAAGACTTCGAATATAGCCCCTGTTACGCCAAATGATAATTATGCGGAATGATAATTACTTATGCCAAATGATGGTAATACGTAAAATTTATATTCGTTATTAATTATGCCTTATGACATTACGCCAAAAAAATGCACCCACGCAATATACTGCTGATGTGGTACATACCTTTAAATATTTGATGCTCCGACCTTCGAAGCTTGTGCCGGCATTCACCAGAGTCACGATGTCCGGATATTCTGCTGCGATCCTTTCCAGGTAGGCATCAACCTGAATTAAGTATAATTAAAAATAAAGTCGGTTTACGGACGATAATTTGTATACGTGATAACGTCAGGTAACGCTACAACACCACGTAACGCCACAAACGCTACTATAGCGTCATGTTTGAGACATTTTGCTAGTGATAGGCCCTGGTGCTGGGTCCTTCCAAGGAGTTACCACCGTCTTTCCCCACTAAACCTGCAGCCAAATAGCAGTGCTCGCAACTGTTGTGTTCTGGTAGGGGGTTAAGGCAGCCGGTCAAATTTCTGGCACAGAAGCATTCCATCTTAGACCTTAGGGTAGGCAACGCATTCAAGATCTTATGGTTTCTTAATGGGGATCAAAGGATTTCGGTGTCCATGGGCCGCAGTGACCACCTACCATCAGGAGGGCTGTGCGCTCGTTTGCCTATACGATCGACATAAAAAAGCCATATGACCAGCAGTGGACGTCTTTGGGCTGAAATGATGGTATTCTTTAGAATTGCAGTAACAAGGTATTCAGCTTTCGGCTAAAATCATTTTATTAGGCAGCTAAATAAAACTGACTATCATCTATAATACTATGACTCCAGGTTACCATTATTGACGACCATTAGCTCAGCTTCCTATTGATTTAATGGTCACGAGTTCGAATCCTGCTAGGGGAAAAATTTGGCTGATTTACAGAAAAGTTTTTAGGTACTCGCGTAATGCTTGTTCAGTAGGTATGTATGCATAAATGTATGTATGTATTTCTCTACGGTATGTGCAATTGTGCATATTGTTCCTAAATAGCACTCATGGTGCTTAGCAATAAACTAAAGAATAAGTAGGGTCATAAGTTTGTTCTCAAACAGTTAAACCTATTTTAATTTACAAATACGCCATTCTACCCATTAAGATGAAACATCCCATTCCACTTGGATCCATTTGGATCGCTGGTGAATGAAATATCATGAAGAAACAAACCTCTGCATATCGCGGGTAGTCTTGAAACACCATTCTCGAAGCCCGGCTCTGTTTGTAACTAGTAACCACGGCATCATGTTCTTCTAGAGCTCTGAAACAAACACAATAACTCAATGTTTCAAACACAAATGTCGTAAATAACTGAAAAGCTGCGACAGACACATACCTACCCCGTAATGCGGTGTTATAGCAGCAATGGACTAATTTGACGATCTAAAGAAAATAACAGACTCCGGTCTGTCAAATATCGATTGGTGTGAACATCCGAATAAAACAAGTCGGCCTGTACAGTCGACGTCAAAGAGGTATTTACATTTTTGAACCCTTAATACGACGGAATAGGGTGAAAAAGTATAAACATCTCTTTGGCTTCGACCCTACCATGTAGAAAGTATGGTAAACCTAGAATGATAAATTCATACATCATAACACAGCCACATAGGCCGTGTCCGCCCCATGTCCTCCCACATGGGGCGGACACGGCCTATAGAAGCACGATTTCGAACACAATTCGAATGAAGTGTCAATGTTTGCGCGTGAGGTCGTCTGTGTGCGTGCGACGACGTCTGTACACTTGTAAAAGTGTGTGTACCAGTATGCAGGCCAATGATTCACCCTCCATCTCCTGATGAAACAAATGACGGTAAGGGCGAGTTGCGCGCCGGCTAGATTCAGGCGGGTGATTCCGTGGCCGGGAAACGCCCCTTGTACATTGTTCTCATACGGAGCTTTTCCGATGAACGCCGCAATGTAAGAAGAATGCCAGTCTATGTAATTTAATTATCTTGTCCCTGGTTGTACTCACGTGGCAACGTCCTCCAGGTGAAGGTAGTGCTCCACGTTGTTCCGCTCCAGCTGTTCGAAGAATGCGGCCCTGTGCTGGGGAGCGACCATAGCGAGCGCATCCTGCTGTCCCACGGCCCCGTGCTGCCACACGTCCAGGTCCAGGGACACCTCCAGCTCATGCAGGAGCTCCAGGTGCGAAGACTCAGTAAGCTTCAGTCCGTGGACTGAAAAGCTGGAGAAATGTGATAGGTGAAGTACCTTTTACAGTCAGCATCGTTAAGTTTGCAGCAGTCAAGTTACCAAATAGGGAGAAACATGACAGGTGCTGGTGATGCAACCAGTGCTGCCAAATAGGGATGACGACAGGGTGAAGAAATCGAAATTCTAATTAGTCCGTCAGTCAGGTAATAAAAAAATATTAGACACGTATTTTTTTCTTTTATCAAATTAACAAAGAATGACTAAGTTAAAACGCATTAAAGTTGGAGAGTGGGGGCTAACTACGTCACCGTTAGGTATAAATCGTACCTAACCGTGACGTCACGCGACATTTCAACTCAATATATCCCCGTATAAGTTTGATTACGTGAAAAAGAAAAAAAATACGTGTCCAATACTTTTCAATGATCTTCCTGATAGACTAATGAAAAAAACTTGTCGTCATCCCTATTGTTCGCACCATCCAAAGTGGCCAAAAGACGAAGCACCCACAATGCTGATGAATGATTTCAAATCCGAACATTTTCTCAAGTATTCTGCGTGCTACGTTATCTTTGGACCCTTGGTAAGACACAAACAATTTGGTGAGTAGATTAGTTCTGTTATGCATAAGTAGAAACGAATACATACCCAGTATAAATGTCATGCTTCCCCGCATGTACCAGGGAAACAAGAAAAACACTCAGAACGATCGACGTTCTCTGAACCACCATTTTCGGCATTCCGTGGCAGAATGTTGTATTAATCTCCAGACTTAAAGAATTAGTGATATACGTGAATATCTACTATACCTACAGATAAAGTTATTGATAAACTGATACCTGATAAAATTGGGTTAATTTTATGATAACTGCTTTATTGCAATTAATGATGATCATGACGATAATTCGGTCACACACATCACATATCATATTTAATGCTAATAGCATACATAAATGCTGTTAGTCGGCCGTTATACAGCTTTGATGTGTTCCTTGGGCTATCATTGCCCTATTACTACTTATCCCTATCTATGTGATCATGAGCTTTCTCCAAATTTACAAAATACGCAATAAACCTTTTGACTTTTAGCCTAAAACTTTTCGGTTATATACCATGCAAGGAAAAAACCTGGTACGTAAATCCCATTCCCTTTCTAAATCCTGCTTGCACAGACCATATCCTTTCATCAGTCTCTTTCACTACTCATTCAATCAATACTTTTGCATTTAATTTCCCTAAAACGCTTTTAATCCTATGATTTATCTCCATGGATGGGCCACAATGGTTATTTATCTTCAGGTGGATTGTGCGCTACATACTCAAATCAATTGACCTTTACTAAAACGACGATGCCAGGTAATCTGTACACACACTGCACACAAGCAGTTTTGCGGGAAAATGTTTTTGATTTAAGTTTATTACCTCTGTAAGTTTTATTAATTTTCAACAAATAAATAATGAAATAAAATATCCAAATGGGAGATGCAAGCACTAAATGAAAGTAAATGTTTATGGAGTACGTTGCCGAAATACATGGATGACGTCACGACGCCATGCGTGCGACGTTGCCACTTGGGTATTTGGTACGACCAACGAAAACACGGCACTGTGTCTTTATTCTCTTTGGTTAGTTAGCACTGTGTTCTTAATAATTTACATTGTTGGAAATCAATTTCGTGATATTTTTAAGCATTCGGCCTTAGGTACCCATTTCAGTCAAAGTTTTGGTGCTGGAGATAAATCGGATGTTGCATTTTAAACTAAACTTACTTATCGTCGAATAAAATTCAAAAATAGAATCATTGTACGTCAATATTTATATGAAGCTCATATCAGTGATAGCGTAACCTCATATACGAAGGATAAGTAAACATTTTTCGTCAGAATGGGCAAGTTAATAAGTTCATTTGTGATTTAGTTTCTACAAATGGACGATGAATTTGTGCTGGAATACCTAATATTATTCACACTGGTAAGTTCTGTCACTTTTTATCAACTTTTTTACTTACATTTATTGCAATAATTATAATAGAAAAAAATGTTTTTAAAGAAAGTTTTCAAGTAGGAAAAAGTAATTTTTCGTGTATTTATTTTAATGTTTTAATGTTTATTTGGGTACAGACGGTACAATATGACTTATACAGTGGGAAACTTAGAATATACACTAACCAGTAAAGTTACCACAGGATTATTATTACATATTACTAACCGAGCAATATATTTCTTCTAGAAAAGTGACATTACTTTAATGATGTTTTCAAAAAGAAAAAAACTTAACATAGGTATATAATTTATTTTATTAATTTTCATGTAGGAAGGTACTTAGGAAGTGGAACTGCCTACCACTGTCTATTTGAAATCATCAGAGGGAAGAAGAAATTGAATGAATACATGTACTTTATCTCAAAAAAAACTATAAATTTACTGTTTTTTTTAATTTTTACTATATTTATTTTCAGATAATTTGCATTATATTCTTGGGCTGCTACTTTGCCTGTTTCCGTCGCTTCACCAAAAATAACAATGGTAGATCTAGAGGCAGATCGGCAGGCAGACCAGCCAGGAGTTCACCACCAGCCAGGAGTTCACCAGTTGTCAGATCCGTGACCAGAAACTACTACTACAATGATAATTCGTTCCCCTACAATGATACGACTTTTGTAAACGAACAAGTTGAGCCGATCTCCGATTACTTCGGAGCGGTGGACGAGCTCCTACGCCAGCAAACTTTTCTAAATATTAATCAACATGGTTGTGGAAATTGTGGGAATAGTGTTTGTAGCTGCGATGATGGTGAGAAAAGATGTCACGATGATGGCTATGAACGATTATGTAGAGGAGATAATGAAGGAGCTGGAGATTATGACGACGTTAGAATAGATAGTGGTAGGGATGATTACGACGGAGGAGGAAATTCTGGAGGAGGCTGTGACGGAGGGGGAGATTCTGGAGGAGACTACGACGGAAGGGGAGATTCTGGAGGAGGCTACGACGGAGGAGGAGATTCTGGAGGAGGATATGATGGAGGAGGGGATTCTGGAGGAGGCTATGATGGAGGAGGAGATTCTGGAGGAGGCTATGATGGAGGAGGAGATTCTGGAGGAGGCTATGATGGAGGAGGAGATTCTGGAGGAGGCTACCATTGATTAAGGGAGGAGGCACGATGGAGGAGGAGATTATGTAGGAGATTACGATTAAAGGGAATATTTTGTAGAAGGTGGTTATGGAGTAGGGGATTCTGAAAGAGGCTATTATGCAGGAGGGGAATCTGGAAGAGGCTATGACGAAGGAGAGGCTTCTGGAGGAGGCTATGCATGATTGAGGGGGAAATTTTGGAGGAGGCTACGACTGTGGGGAAGATTCTGCAGGAGCGAGGTCCTGGAGGAGGCTTGATGGAGGGGGCGATTTCGAGACCGAGATGATGAGTACTAGCGGTGCTCCTACAAAGAAATGGGTCATTCGAAAATAAGTTGCAGAAAAATGTGGCAATAATATATATAAATAATCTAAAATAAAAATTATTATTATTATTCTCCGGCGCGGATGTTGATGTTGATGATGACGTTGTTGGAAATTTGAGCGGAATAAAAGCCTTCATCAGGAACCACCCTATCTACTACTGAAAACTGCATTAAAATCCGTTCAGTGGTTTTTGAGTTTGTCGCGACAAACTCAAAGAGAGATAGACAGACGCGGCAGGGGGCTTTGTTTAATGTATGTAGTGATGGTGATGACAACAAAGTTCACCCTATTTGATTGGAATCGAATGTAGGGACAAAAGAGTTCAGTCATTTTAATGTAAATTATTTTATTTGTTCCACGCGCACGAGGTCGCTGGACACGATAATTTAAAAATAAGCAGTTAATAAATAAATGTAAACCACAGCAAAGTGAGAAACAGGATCGGTCGTCGTGGCCGCCTTGTTATTCTTGATGAAGTCTGCGTAGGCGGAGACCCTGGTGTAGAGGGGCCCGGCGGGAGAGGCGGTACAGCCGATACCCACTAACACAAGCCCTTTAGGGTCTACCGTATGTCCCGTATTGATGCAGACTAAGCACCCCCCTTCGTCTCCCTGTGGACCAAAAAAAGGTAAGGTCAAACGAAATAATAGGGACTATAGTTTCTTTGCTCACCAGTTGGCGCCACTGTTGACTAAGGTCCAGAGGTATACCTGTCAAAGGCGACTTTATAAGATCGGCGCCGAAACAAAGTTTTCAATCTTAAATCTCATTAAGTTTATTAATGGTACAGCACGACACAAATTAGAAGGCGCGGGGTGAAGCACTTAAGTCGTTGCCGCAGAGTCTATTATTGCTTAATCCACGCGCCTTCTAAGTTGTGTAAACTTGTAAATAACTATCATCATATCGAGTAGCTATGCCGCAATGTTGTTTGGAAAAAAAAAAACAAAGCGTTTATATTAATATATAGCCAAATAATCCATATTTGCGATAATTTCACGAAGGAGATCACTTTTCAACAGGTAAATTAAAGAAATTATGATTTATATCACCAAGCCCGCCAAAACCAGTGAAAACTGAATGTTATTCGACCTCACGTGACACTAGCGCCTCTAGTGGCAAATTCACACGCGATAACCCCCATTGTGTCAATTACCTACTTTCTGCGAAATATCTTTTCTCACCATACACTATTGTTCACGACGATAGCGCCAACTAGCGAATGCTAATAGACCGCCGGCCAGGGGCAGATTTCATGACCAATAGCTTCCCGCTCGATTACTTGGGAGACCATCTCCCAAGTAACATAACATGGTCGTAATATGTATCCTAGTGGTCGTCAGCTACCAAGCCGTTGGTGGGTTGGCGCTATGGGCCTGCGAGTGGATGCCATCAGTCTATCTGGCATGATTTTTTTGATCGATTTTTTTTACGCATGGCATGTCTCGCATAATTTATTTACGCCGAATTTTTTTTTGGCATAATTCTTATATTGGGTGGGAATGGGTGTTTACCCGAATACTATGTTAGCATAATGTTATCTTGGTCGAATTTTATTATTAATAAGTCGATTTTGAGATTTTTCGACATAATACAGTGTTGTACTGGGGGTGCGATATAAATAAAATAAAATAATAAATAAATAAATATCTTGGGACATTTCACACATATTGACCTAGCCCCAAACTAAGCAAAGCTTGTACTATGGGTGTTAGACAACGATATAAATACTTATATATATAGAGAAATACATACATAATATATAAATACTAACATCCATGACTCGAGTACAAACATTCGTGTTCATCACACAAAGTTTGCCCAGAGCGGGACTCGAACCCGCGACCATCGGAACAGAAGGCAGGGTCACTACCAACTGGACCAATCCGGCCGTCAATATGTACTTGCATATTAGCAGAATTTAGATACGCCGAAATAATGTCCGAATCTATGTCCGAAATAACAATATATATGTATTAGAGTTAGGTCATTCACGATGGGCGAAAACACCAAAGCCGACTCGGATAGGTTAGGTTCAGTTAGGTTATCTATATGTATAAAACAAGATACTGACTGACTGACTGACTGACTGACTGCCGGTCGTAGAGAGTTCAAATTCGGCATGCAGGTTCCTTAGGGAACGTAGGGGAGCACTAAGAGAGGGTTTTGCGAAATTCCGACGGGAACGGGAAAAAACGGGATTTTACATTTTAATATTTCTGCGCATACGAAGTTACGGGGAAAAGCTAGTTTGTTATATAAGGTCAAATAAAATGTAACGATACGAGTATTATACGCATAGAATGAGCTCTCGATTCTAAGTATGTTTTTTAGGTTCCTTTTTTTAAAAAAAAAAACAAGATTTTATACAAAAAAAAAATACCAAATCGAAAAAAAACCTAAAAAAACATGCTTCGAATCTATAGCTGATTCTGTGAGTAAAATATCGTTACAACGTTTTGCTTGACCCTGTATAAGTAAAAATAATTTATGAGTTAAAATTTTCGAATTATCGGTGTTGTTTTGTAGTGCGACAGGTACTTCATTTAATCTTAATTCCTATATTTGAACAGTCATACACTTGGCTATTTAACGCTGCAGGATTAATTTACACCACTTACGGCACATTCTGTATAGGTACTGATACTGAAAAAGAAAAGTACTTACACTTTTTCTGATTGGACATCCTCCTAATAATTGGACAGCCTACCTGTTCCATGTCGTCATCTGCCATCATCCTCCTAATAATTGGACAGCCTACCTGTTCCATGTCGCCATCTGCCATCATCCTCCTAATAATTGGACAGCCTACTTGTTCCATGTCGTCATCTGTCATCATCCTCCTAATAATTGGACAGCCTACCTGTTCCATGTCGCCATCTGCCATCATCCTCCTAATAATTGGACAGCCTGCCTGTTCCATGTCGTCATCTGCCATCATCCTCCTAATAATTGGACAGCCTACCTGTTCCATGTCGTCATCTGCCACCATCCTCCTAATAATTGGACAGCCTACCTGTTCCATGTCGCCATCTGCCACCATCCTCCTAATAATTGGACAGCCTACCCGTTCCATGTCGTCATCTGCCACCATCCTCCTAATAATTGGACAGCCTACCTGTTCCATGTCGCCATCTGCCATCATCCTCCTAATAATTGGACAGCCTGCCTGTTCCATGTCGTCATCTGCCATCATCCTCCTAATAATTGGACAGCCTACCTGTTCCATGTCGTCATCTGCCACCATCCTCCTAATAATTGGACAGCCTACCTGTTCCATGTCGCCATCTGCCACCATCCTCCTAATAATTGGACAGCCTACCCGTTCCATGTCGTCATCTGCCACCATCCTCCTAATAATTGGACAGCCTACTTGTTCCATGTCGTCATCTGCCATCATCCTCTTAATAATTGGACAGCCTACCTGTTCCTTGTCGCCATCTGCTATCATCCTCCTAATAATTGGACAGCCTACCTTTTCCATGTTGTCATCTGCCATCATCCTCCTAATAATTGGACAGCCTACTTGTTCCATATCGTCATCTGCCGTCATCCTCCTAATAATTGGACAGCCTACCTTTTCCATCTCCATCACGGGGCAAAGGAACCGAACCATCTTCTTGGAGTGTTTATTGCTGCATTCTTCGTTGGTCATTATCAGCACTTGCTTCTGTTTTAAAGCCTGTTGATATACTTAATTATTAATAGGTTGCACTTACCGTTCCATCTAATCGATATAGTACATTATTGCAGAGGCCGCCAAGTAGCGCATTGCCGGACGAGTCAGTTAGAAGGCTGAGCGAAGCGAAGCCTTCTATTAGTACGAGTCCAGCAGTCGCAATTGCGGCCGAGCGGGCCGAGGTATATATAATGCTTTTCTCAAACAGCGAGGAAATACGTAAGGTCAGTGGCAAGTGCGCCAGGATGGGGTAAGTGCGCCTAACATAAATATATCGAAACCTTTAAATATTACTCAACTAGTAGTTGGCTGTTTACAAGGCATAGGGGCGAAATCAATTTAGGCGCACTTACCCCACATCAGTATTTACTACTTCCATGATCGTGGATGATTTGGCCATGGAAGTTGTACTTATTACCTCCATGGATGGTTTCTCTACAGACGTGTCTCAAATAGCAAGCGAATTAAAAAGAACACACACGACAATAATGTTTTTGCTGGCCAAGGCCGGCAATGGACAGCCTCTACTACTACTACAACAGCCTATTTACGGCTCACTGCTGGGCACAGGCCTCCTGTCATCCCGAGAGGGTTTGGGCTATAGTCCCCACGCGGGCCCAGTGCGGATTGGGGACTTCATACACATCTTTGAATTACTTCGCAGGTGCGTGCAGGTTTCCTCACGATGTTTTCCTTCACCGAAAAGCTCAGTGGTAAATTCAAATTGAATTTCGCACATAAGTAAACTTAGAGGTGCGAGCCGGAATCGAACCCCCGACCCTCAGCATGAGAGGCGGTAGGTCGAACCACAAGGCCACCACGGCTTCATGGACAGCCTCGCGTCTTCTTTTTTTTAAAGTAACACGAACATTTCCGAGCATGTTTGAGAAAAACAGTTTTAACACGTACATTTTACTCGTATTAGTTAGTTAGAAAGTTTGAAAAAAGGACACGTATTTTTTGTGTTTTATCGTAAGTCGTGGACCCCGCAAATAGTTTGTTACGACAATGTTGTTTCAGGTAATTTTGCTGTGTTGTAGATTCAAGTGTCCCGATCATAAGTCCCCTGGGGTGAAAATGTGAAAATTTCAACAAAATCAACTGAAACCACCTTTTCCTAACAACATTTGTACTTTCATATTTAAAATAAAAAAGAATTGACTGTATACCGGGTGGAAAGATCGAATGCCACATAGAAAGCAACTACCTTAAATATATTGTTTTATTTTGTGTGTTTTAATTTTTCGTTTACAATTTTCATGGCCTTCCGTTATTCTGATTGTATTTGTTATTTAGAGAAAAATGAACCCTATCAGTAACCCTTTCAATCTGCATCATAAAATACAGCACATTATTATTTTTTGTCACATTTGACCGGTTCGAGTCCCGACTGAGGCAAGCGATTTTTCATAAATCCTTAAATGCAGTATTTATTGTTTTTAAAAACAAAGGAAAGTCTCTCTTACACAAAATGTGCCATTTACAATATTTAAGGTAGTTGCCATCCATGTGGCATTCGATCTTTCCACCCTGTATAGAGTCGGTTTACGGACGATAATTTTACGTGATAATGTCACGCTTAGGCTGATTGAGATAGGAGGAAGCCGTGGTGGCCTAGTGGTTCGATCTACCGCCTCTCATGCCGAGGGTCGGGGTTCGATTCCGGCTCGCACCTCTAAGTTTACTTACGTGCGAAATTCAATTTGAATTTACCACTGAGCTTTTCGGTGAAGGAAAAACATCGTGAGGAAACCTGCACGCATCTGCGAAGTAATTCAAAGATGTGCGTGAAGTCCCCAATCCGCACTGGGCCCGCGTGGGGACTATAGCCCAAACCCTCTCGTGATGAGAGGAGGCCTGTGCCCAGCAGTGGGACGCAAATAGGCTGTAGTAGTAGTAGTAGTAGTAGTAGGCTGATTGTGCCTCTCCATCGCTTGTTCCGCGCTCTCGCTTGCACCGTAACATTACTATTGCGTCATGTTTCTTCTAGCGCGCTGCCGCTGTTCATCGATTTATAGGACGTTATCACGACAAAAACTCGGTAAAAGGGCGTAAGTAAAAAACCGGCCAAGAAGCGAGTTAAACTCGCGTGGAGAGGGTTCCGCTTGATTATTTTCAATGACGTCATTTCAAACCGTTTCACAAGATAAGCTGTTTTATATGATAGATTTCAAATACCATGGACTTCTTAATAATTTTCCTGTAATCTATAGGTCAATAACTATCCTCCGTATTTTTACAAAATTTTAGGTCCAGTGGTTTCGGAGATACATTTTTCGCCTATTTTCTTAAATAACTTGAAAAGTTTCGACAAAAAAAGAAATAAAAAAATATATTTGTCATCCTCATAAGAAGTACTTTCATTTGATATGTCACACGAAATAGTTTGAAAAACTACATTAATATTTTTCAAATTTAGCCCCCAAAAATAGAGTCTATGTTTATAATTCATTAATTTTCGTTACACGTCCGTTTTTGAGTCACAAACTTACATATACCTACCAAATTTCAACTTAATCGGTCCAGTAGTTTCGGAGAAAATCGACTGTGACAGACGGACGGACAGACACACGAGTGATCCTATAAGGGTTCCGTTTTTACCTCATGAGGTTCGGAACCCTAAAAATGCGTATAGAATTAGGTCTGCGCGTAGCGCTCATCCGTGCAGCGCTCTTTAGAGAAAGATCCATATGACGTCACACGGATGTCGCGCACCAGTTATCACTAAAACAAGATTTTTCTAAAAATAAATCAGCTTTTTTAAAATCCTTCAGACAGATAATAATACCGAAACGGTTTTCTAATTACGCCTTCTTTAGTGATGGATTATTATAATTTTTTTCTTCGAAAATTGAGTTATTTTACAAACAATTTGTATTTAGTGGTTACTCACATCTCCTCCATGGCCGAACACCACGCAGTTCATTGTTGACCCCCAATTGTATTCTTTAAATTCCGTTGGATAAGCAATATTCATTATATATGCATTGAAAATGAATGGTTTTTTTAGAAACTGAAATCAAAATTAATTTTGTTGAAAATAGAAATATCCTTGTCAGTGTTATTCTTGTCCTGAAAAAGGTGGAGCATATATGTAGAACCGTTTTTTATTACAATTAATATTTGCTAAGGCAAATAAAGGCCTAATAAAGTTTTTGTTCTTGAGGGAATTGAGATCCGACCGCGATCCGCCATCTTGAATGGCGTTAAAGATGCCTTTGTTAGGGTTCCGAAGTTCTCAAGGAACCCTTATAGTTTCGCCATGTCCATCCGTCCGTCCGTCTGTCCGCACTATTGCTCGGAGATGCTTAATTCTAGAAAGCTGTAATTTGGCATGAATATACATGTTAGTTACGCTGACAAAGTGGTATAATAAAATTTTAAAATCTATTTTTTATAGGGTACCTTCCCTACTCGTAAAGTGGGGATGTAATTTTTTTTTGTTGCGTACCCCATGGTGCGGCATATCGTTGAATAGGTCTTAAAAAAATATTAAAGGTTTGTGAGAACCATTTTTTGATCAAGTAATGCGTTTGTGAAATATTAAACTTTAAAGTGCTATTTTTTGTTAGAGGCACGTGTCCTCCCCCCCCCCTGCCAGCTAAATGGTGGTATTTGGATGGCTGAAAAAAATCACGGTTATGGCATATATAGCGTAGTTGAAAGGAAAACTATCACAGCTAAGATGCTAACTAAACAAGTCTTACAAAAGTACTGTGGGCATCGTCAACTTCGGAACCCTATACTTTGCGCGTGGCCCGACACGCACTTGGCCGGTTTTTACAATTAATATTTGCTAAGGCAAATAAAGGCCTAATAAAGTTTTTGACCTTGAGGGCCGACCGCGAGCCGCCATCTTGAATGGCGTTTAAGGTGTTTTTTTTAATGAATCCTCAACACCAGACTATAATAGATAATAGGTAACAGAGGCGTTTATTTCGTTGCAATTTAAGAACTTCACCGGTAGAGAATTTCGCTAACATTGTTGTACCGGTATTAAAACCCTTTTTACCCGACTGCGCTAGAAGGAGGGTTATGTTTTTCGAGTTTATGTATGTATATTTCTTTGGCATGTTCTTTAGCCTAAATGGCTTGATGGATTTTAGCATGCGAGGTGTCGTTGAATTCGTCTTAGTTGTGAGAGTGACACTGGTTATATCAAAATTGCAAAAAACAAAATGGCTGACTTATGGAGGTAATATAAACGTGTCTAATTTTTCCAGTCCAGTAGTTTGGGCTGTGCGTTGATAGATCACTATATCAGTCAGTCAGTCACCTTTGAGTTTTATATATTTAGATAAAGGACTTAATGAACGGATTACAAAAATATATAATGTGACATCAAAGTTTGTTATCTGTCGGGTATATTATTTTTTCAAAAATCGAATTCTCGCGTCGGTCCCCGTTTTCATTCTTGGGGTGGGGATATAATTTCTCGGATGGGGGGTTTTTGTCTTTGGCTCCACTACCTATCCTGTTTCAGCTTAAACAATTAGCTAGTAAAAATATATAGGGTCAAGCAAAACGTTATGAGCATCAGTTATCGATTGTAAGCATGTTTTTTATGTTTTAAATTTTTTTCAAGTATTTTTTTTTTGTAT
Organism: Aethes cnicana; assembly: GCA_963971205.1. Taxonomy (NCBI): domain Eukaryota; kingdom Metazoa; phylum Arthropoda; class Insecta; order Lepidoptera; family Tortricidae; genus Aethes; species Aethes cnicana. The sequence goes on from OZ020292.1 coordinate 551,150, forward strand.
GGCCCAGTATGGTATTTATATGGTTTAAGCGATACCTGTATCCCATATAAAAAAAATACGAACTCGAAAAGAATTTAAAACCTCTGATTCTGTGGGTAAAATGTCCTCACAACATTTTGCTTGACGCCGTATATGCGCTTCCCCAATCCGCACCGGGCCCGCGTGGGGACTATAGCCCAAACCCTCCCGTGATGTGTGGAGGCCTGTGCCCAGAAGTGGGACGCAAACAGGCGGTAGTAGTGCATGCGCTTACCACCAAGCTGATATCCCTCCTTGGAAATGAATAGTCATGCGGTGCAACTGTGTCTTTGATTCGGCGCCATTGCTCGGCGCTCCCCGCCGCGGGATATTTCATGGACGCGGCGAAATTCCCCGCAACCACATAAAAGTTCTTAGTAACCATCTTTTGTTGGCTTCTATGGATAATAATTGAATACGTTAAAACCGTAATTAAGGTAGTATTGTAGTAGTAATCCATATTAATCCGTATTAATATTGTAAATGCAAAAGTAACTCTGTCTGTCTGTCTGTCTGTCTATATTTTACCTCTTCACGCTAAAACGGCTCAACGGATTGAGATGAAATTTAACATGGAGATAGTTGGGGTCCAGGGGAAGAACATAGGCTACTTTTTATCCAGGAAAATGCATGTGCGAAGTCGCGGACAGAAGCTTAGTCTATAATATCTAAGTCTGTAGAAGAAGTCGCGTCTAAAACTTGAAAATTAAAAAAAACTTTCAAGTCGAGGGGACTATATAAACGATACTGAATCCAAAATAACAATTTTGAGAAAAAAAATCTGTATGTATGTATGTGTATGTCCGGATTTAACTCGAAAACTACTGGCCGAATTTCAACCAAATTTAGCGTGGGGGTAGTTTGTAACACTAGTCAGCATATAGGCTACTTTTTATCCCGAAAAAAACGCATAGTCCCCATTTTGAAAAAAGGCCTTCTGCTTGAGTTTGTTAAAAAAAAAACATTTTTTGCCACACACCACGATTGAGAAAAAAAAATACAAAATAATACAACACGCACTGTTGCGGCGCTTCTTCTCAAGCAATCGGTTTAGGAAGCGCTGGTAATTTTTTTTTCTGACGTGTAAAGGTGTCCTTTATGGCCAATTTACTGAATAAATGATTGAATTTGAATTTGGGAACGCTATTACCGAATTCCACGCGGACGAAGTCGCGGGCAGTAGCTAGTTTATAATATCAATATGGATATGGATTTTATTTCATTTCTGTTGGTTTGGTTCTGGGTTCACTGAGTATGAGTATGAGGTCATCACCGGATATGAAATAGCTTAAATAGCTTACTGCCCGCGACTTCGCCCGCGTGGAATTTGGTTATCGTGTTCCCGCGGGAACTATGCTTTTTTCCGGGTTAAAAAGTAACCTATGTCCTTTTCCAGGACCCGAACTATCTCCATGCCCAATTGCCCAATTTCATCTCAATCGGTCCAGCGGTTGAAGCGTGAAGAGGTAACAGAGAGACAGACAGACAGACATAGTTACTTTCGCATTTATAATATTAATATGGATATATAAAAAGAAAGCTTACATCGGTAAACATCTACAACGTTCTATGAACGTCTTCCTCCTATAAACGCAATGTGCAGCTGTAAGCACTTTGTCGACAGCGAGAATCGCTCCACCGCAAACATGTTCATACTTTCCCGTTTCAAATGGAAACAGTTGTACCTTGCTCAGCGAGACCTTCGGAAAAACAATTAAAATAAAATGAAAAAATAAAAACCGCCTTCAAACTCCGACAGACTGCGATGTCAATGTCAAGTTCACTATATGATTATCATTTCTTTGGGTCGGTTCACTTGACACCGATTTCGCAGTCTGTCGGAGTTTGAAGGCGGTTTTTTTTTTTTCGCTTAGTTTCCAAACATTACTATAGAAGTACATAAGTAACTCTGAAGTCTTCGAAATTGACGCCAAAATCATCTACGTGCTAGCAAATTTCGAGGAGTTCCCTTATTTTCTCATGGATCCCATCATCAGAACTGAACCAAATTAATATGGGACTAACTTGGAAGTACCACCTTTCGAACAAAAAAAGAATCATCGAAATCGGTTTACGTTAACTATTTATTTTTGGTGAACATACATTAAAAAAAAAGATTCCGACGAATTGAGAACCTCCTCCTTTTTTTTGAAGTCAGTTAAAAATGAGACCGCCTCCAAACTCCAACAGACTGCGAGGTCAAGTTTACTTACCTACTAAAATTGTCATTATTGTAATAACGACACAAGTGTTTCAGCATTTTTAGAAATCTTTGAAGTTTAACGCGCAAACCGAAACGATTTTGAGAAGTTTTCGATGGATTGAAATTCAGTGTCCAAACGTGTCATAGGGGGTAAGCAACACACACCTACGATTCAAAATTGTTGCTAAAATCATAATAATTGATTTTTACCCGACTACGCTAGAAGGAGGGTTATGTTTTTCGATTGTATGTATGTAAGTATGTATGCGAGTCTGCGTCAATGGTTCCAGAAGAGCACTCGATCACTTTTCCGTTCAGCTGCGTCAAAAGTGGCAATAGCCATGATGATCGCCAAACTTCGTTAGAAGATGGCCCCAGCAAGAAGAAGAAGTATGTATGTACGTATATTTCCTTAGCACGCTCTGTAGCCTAAATGTCTTGATGGATTTTATTTATGCATGCGAGGTGTTAGATTCGTCTTAATTGTGAGAGTGACACTGAATAGGTAAAATTGCAAAAAACATAATAGCTTTAGACATAATTATGATAAGCTATTTAAATATTGCAGAGTATTAAACGTTTTTGATAAACTAAAACTTGCTGTGATACTAGAGTACAGACATAGCATAGGGAAGCTAGAAAGATATAAGAGACCGGCAAATCTCCGTTCCTTACCTAATGAACCATACTTCAAGATACCCAAGACAATAAATGAATACGGGAGACGGATAGACAGTAACTTCCTACCTTATATACTTAATAGCTTCCCTAGAAAAGTCATAGATAATATATTAGAGAAACCAAACTTAGTAAAAAATATAATTAAGAAAGCGCTTAGTGCTAAAATGTGAGCTTAAATACCTACTAAAACTACATGTACCTATACTAAAATATTCTATCCCTACTGATATACTTTATAATAGACGGGGGTTATGCCCTACACTCCATAGTTTATAAAATCTTAGAATTAAAAGATTAAAGCTATGCTTCAGATAAAATGTAAATTTCTTTTTTGTTGAAATAAACAGTTTAAATTTTAAAAATTTTAAAATTTTTTTAGCTGACTATTGGAGGCATTTTAAACGTTTCCAAAATTTTTTTTTTGTCAAAGCCGTATCCGTAAAAAAAGTGGCGTATCATAATATTCATAATAAAGGGTTTAATGAATGAATTACAAAATACGAGTATATAATAACTAGCTTCTGCCCGCGACTTTGCCCGCGTGGAATTCGTTTATCGCGTTCCCGCGGGAACTATGCGTTTTTTTTCGGGATAAAAAGTAGCATATATCCTTCCCCGGGATCCCAACTTTGTCCATGCCAAATTTCATCTCAATCGGTCCAGTGGTTAAAACGTGAAGAGGTAACAGACAGACAGACAGAGTTACTTTCGCATTTATAATATTAGTATGAATAACTAGCTGACCCCGCAGACTTCGTACCGCCTTAGATTATTTTTTTAGGTGGGTATGAAAAACGTCACTGGGGTATTATATTTCGCTAAATTTGGGAGTTTTAGACACAGCTTTTGTCCATAAATCACTACATAGTATAAAACAAAGTCGCTTTCTCTGCCCCTATATCCCTATGTATGCTTAAATCTTTAAAACTACGCAACGGATTTTGATGCGGTTTTTTTAAATAGATAGAGTGATTCAAGACTTTCAAGAGGAAGGTTTTAGTATATAATTTAGTATAGTTTAACACTCAATTCCCGCGGGAACGCTATAACCGACTTCCACGCGGACGAAGTCGCGGGCAGAAGCTAGTTAACTTATAAGTACTTAAAGGCAAAACATTTTAATACCTATGATTATGCAAATAAATGTACTTTGACTTTGACTTTGAAATTCACCTGGAATGGCACAGCCTGGGCTTCAATTTGTGTGCCATCCTTGACTCGTAAGTGTAACGTGTCATCCATTGTATCGTTCGATGAACCGCCCACACAGTTTTGTAATGCGTGAAACATCATAACTTTGAGAATCCAATACATTTCCATACGTTTCCAATGATTGATTGATCGAATATTACTTTTCCTATTTTGCATTTTCCTGTGAATTCTTAAGTCAGAACAATCACTGTGACTGTGACAATGACCCAGAGATATAATCAATATAATCAACAATGACAGCGATGGCCGGTTATGTAAAGGTTATGTACCATCGGTACCATCAACGATATCAGCCATGTAGGTATGTAGCAAACACCAAAATGGAGGTTATAACTCGATTTAAAAAAGGTCTTCATTAATAGGTCAAAAATTAAAAAAAATACAAAATTCAATCATTTATTCACTTCAGCAAATTAGCCACATAGGGGCACTTTTACACGTCAGAAAAAGAATTTACCAGCGCTTCCTAGACCCATTGCTTGAGAAGAAGTGCCGCAACAAGCGGTGCTCGGGAATCGCTGGAGTTCGGTCTTAACTTCAACGAGAAAGATTAGGTATTATATTCAAATAAAAGCATTTGATCCATATCCATATTATCCATATTTAATATTATAAATGCGAACGTAACTCATCTGTCTGTCTGTGTGTCTGTCTGTCTGTTACCCCTTCACGCTTCAACCGCTGGACCAATTGAGATGAAATTTGGTGTGGAGATAGTTGGGGTCCCGGGAAAGTAGTTCCCGCGGGAGCACGATAACCGAATTCCACGCGGGCACACCGAAGTGACCCGTGAACGCTCCAACTATTATGTATACATCGCTAAAAGTGTAAGGCTCGAGAACTGCCAGGCCGATTTGGTTTATTCTTTTTTGTTTCAACCCCTATGATTCAGGAAAGATTTACAAAGATAAAAAATCGGGAAAATCTAAAAAAACAGACAGACAGAGTTAGTTTCGCATTTATAATATCAGTAAGTATGGATAAATGTGATTACATGTACTTTATGTAATAGGTAAGTTTGTATTTTGCTTTTTTATGTACATACGTCATATGTAGGTATACTGTCTACTTACCTGTATTTTTGTGTTCTTATTTATACAATTAAGTGTTACTTACTAATTTCCTGACTTATGTACCTACTAAAAAACTCTTGAATATTTATTTATTTATAAAAGTTTAACATGACATTACAGTTAACACCAATGTGTCATGAAACCAAATGAAACTAAATAAATATACTATAACTATGTTGTAGGTACCAAACACTTTAAGCGATCCAATAGCGGGGCATAGGTGAAATGGGGTGAAATAAAATTATTCATACTGTGGTGGGCGACAAATCTCGGCTAGCAAATTTATTCAATTCGCTTGTTCCTGGCCATTTTTCACAATTTGTTAGGAGCCGTTCTTTATTTGTACGGTGGAAATTTGAATATTTGCACTAGCTTTTGATCCGGCTTGTTATTATTCACCATGACTCGTGAAAATGTATGTAAACAAGACAAATTGCGTTTTATAGGTTTTTGCTGACGAATCAGCCTACTTTTACTCGAAGTACTTAACTTACTCACCCCCGAAGTCATAGAAAACTGAAATTTGGTATTAAACATATAGGTAAATCTGACAGTTTTGCAGTTATATATGTATAGGCTCAAAACACAGTAGGTAGTCACTTTCAAGATGGAGCGACGACCTCGTGAAGGTCGCGGGAAACCGGTGGAAGCAAGTAGCACAGGACCGGTATGAGTGGCGAGCCTTGGGGGAGGCCTATGTCCAGCAGTGGACGTCTATCAGCTGAAATGATGATGATGATGAGGTAGTCACTTTCTGGTGATAAGCCCATAATGAGTTGTGAGTTTGAGAGTCACTCTTACGAAACGGCCAGGCCCCCCGTTTTGACTTTTTGAACCACACAGCTTGGTTCTCCTTGGGCTCTCCAAACGGTCGCGTCACTTTTTACAGCACAAGCAATACGGTACTCGTCTTGGCGTCACATTACCTACATGAAAATGTTTTTGGTGTGATAGGTTTACCTATCAATACCTGTCACAACAAAAATACTAGAATTATTACCTTTTTTAGGGTTCTGAAGTCCACAAGGAACCCTTATAGTTTCGCCATGTCCGTCCGTCCGTCCGTCCGTCTGTCCGCACTATTGCTCGGAGATGCTTAGGTCTAGAGAGCTGTAATTTGGCATGAATATGCATATTAGTTACGCTGACAAAGTGGTACAATAAAATTTTGAAATATATTTTTTTATAGGGTACCTCCCCTACTCGTAAAGTGGGGATGTAATTTTTTTTTCTTGCGTACCCCATGGTGCGGCATATCGTTGAATAGGTCTTAAAAAAATATTGTGGGTTTGTTAAAACCATTTCTTGATTAAGTGATGCGTTTGTGAAATATTAAGCTTTAAAGTGCTATTTTTTGTTAGAGTCACGTGTCCCCCCCCCCCCCCCCCTGCCAGCTAAATGGTGGTATTTGGATGGCTGAAAAAAATCACGGTTGTGGCATATATAACGTAGTTGATAGGAAAACTATCAGAGCTAAGTAGGCTGTACAAACTTACGAGTAATAGTCGACCAACTTATAATGATGTTTTTTCTCGAGCGGCAGGGGCGTCGGGCGGGCACGTCATACCACAGGCTAGCTAGATGCTAATAAGTCTTAGAAAGGTACTGTGGGCATCCTCAACTTCGGAACCCTATAATTTGCGCGTGGCCCGACACGCACTTGGCCGGTTTTTCTTATTGGAGTTGTTTTTTATGTCGTTGGTATAGGCAAATGAGCCCACCGCCCACGTGATGGTGACTGTTCACTGCGGCCCATGGACACCATCATTTCATTATCATTTTGATTAATGGGTAGCTTCGGACCATATTAGTATGTTCGAGGTCTGTCCGTTGGCCGTCCCAAATCTACGAATACGGTCGCCAGAGTTAACCGGAGGCAGTAAAGCTGCACGTCGCGAGTGCGCCCGAAATACGGGCCACAATAAAAACTATAACTGACACGCGGCCGGCCGTCGCGTGCTCTAATAATAGGCGCGGGCACAGAATATTTCATAGTACTACATACAGAATGGCCACGGAATCACCCGCCTGAATCTAGCCGGCGCGCAACTCGCGCCGAACTCGCCCTTACCGTCATGTTTCATCCGGAGATGGAGAGTGGATCGTTAGCCCGCGCAGTGGTATGCACACATTTACAAGTGTACAGACGTCCTCGCACGCAAACATTGACACTTCATTCGAATTGTGTTTGAAATCGTGGTTTTATAGGCCGTGTCCGCCCGCCCTGTGACGCGGGCAAAGAACCGCGCCGGCAGACGAACGCGAATTTACGTTTCAATTCAATTCAATCATTTATTCAGCAAATTGGCCATATAAGGGCACTTTTACATGTCAGAAAAAGAATTTACCGCGCGCGTCGTGTATATACCGCTTCCAGACTCAATTCAATTTTTTATTGCAATCGTATGGTTATACAGATTACAGATAGTCTTATTTTAAGAAGTTTCACTAATGATACCTTGTAAGGGTACAACATTTTTTATTATTATTACGTTCAAATCAATCGATACCGACTAATATTATAAATGCGAAACTCTGTCTGTCAGTTACCTCTTCACGCTGCATTAAGGCTGGGCGCCAACGCTCGTTTTCCGAATTCGGTTTACAGATTCGGAATTCCGAAGGACGTCACCCGAATGCAGCGCTCCCATGCATTTTCCGTTTCGGTTACCATTCCGTTCCTCGCTGCGTTCGAGTCACGTCATACGGAATTCCGAATTTGAAAACCGAACGTTTGCACCCAGCCAGCCTTATACATAAATGGTCTGTTAAAATATAGAACAACAAATCTTTAGGATAAAGGATAATTAAGTAACTGAATATTACTGTTTATTATCGTTTTACATTCAAGCTTGCGTCTGCGCATCTGATCTTTGAAACCACATAAACCGACGGCGAACGCGGTTAGTGCGTTCGGGCCGCCGTCCGCTGCGCGTTACTCTAACCGACCACTCAGGTTAGAGAACTCTGACAGTATCGATCAGTGTTGTTGCAGTCAAACACGAAGATTTAGAGCGAAGCAACTTGATACGCTGAGTCTTGAGCTAAGGCCAGACAGACTAGCAAGTTGAATACAGTCTAGATTGTGCATTATTGGTGAAAGATTGTACTTGATTTTTGGCTTGTGTTGTTATGAAGTGGTTTTCGATAGTGATATTTAAATAAGTGTAAGTATTTTATTATTAGTTTTCTCTGTTTGCTGACTGATATAATTTAGGAGAATTGATAAGTTATCACAAAAGATGTGCGTTGTGTATTGGCTAGACGCAGGCAAGTAAACAGAAATACATTTTCGAATGTGAGATTAAACCCACACATTATAATACTATATTATTCCTATTATTTATTCCTACAAATTATCAAGTTTATTCCATATTTTAACTTTTTGTCCTTTTCTTAAGATATTTCACAATTAAAGCCGTCTCCCGCGGTACACCGCGTGCATTGAAATACTGTTGCCGTTAAATCGGATCCTGCAAAAAAACATGTCCTGTCAAAAATCGGATGTCTCCGTGTGAACGGGCTATAACCCGGGCGCGTAGGTCAAGATCCTGCGGGAAAATTGATATGAAATGTAACCGATGTCACTCAGAATAATAATTAATGTAGCTCACCGTCTTGTGCTTAAATCGGTTCTGCAGTTTTTGAGTTTATTCATTACACTCCGTTTCCGTGTTTGACCCTGTGGTTTAACGCATACCACTGCCACTTCTTTTTACGAACTTTCGCCAGGTGCCACATCTGTCATTAAGGGAACATTGCAACGCACATGTGCGTTCGAGGCACTGCGGGTAAGTCAGCAAAACGCATATATGCGTTGGTGGCAGTGAATGCCTTAACCTAGAGCCTAAATAGCGAGATTTAAATTTAACTAAAATCTTAAAATGATATCTGCGATTTCGTTGGCAAACAAAGCCTATATAAGGTGATTCATTGAACGACTCTATCTGACTCCATCATCCACTTATGAAAATTACATGCAAATCTTTTAATAATAATAATAATGGCTGTCCGCCAGTACAGCCTCATGTTGTATTGGGAGGACAGATCTCCACAGTTGCGGCCATCTCACATTTCTAGTAAAAGGTACCAAAAGCCTCATCATGTTGGCTTCGGCCCCATGAATGCGAATGACCACCCCATGGGCCCGTGACATGAAAATGTACCAACAAATAATAATATCATTTATTTCGGACAACACAAATACAAGGTCCATATTTTGTTAGTAAAGTTTTATTTTAAGCAGCTCTGGAGATTCTCTAACAAACAGACAGTCGTATTCTATAGGTATCCGAAAATACACAAACTGAGTTCTATGACCCGCAGTTCAAGAAATTGGATCAATAGCTCCGATTAGATCAAACGTATTTATACTATTTGTTAGATACTCGATTGATCTTCTATCCCAAAACAGCCCATTTACGGCTAACCTTTGGTTAGCCTCTTAACTCAGGTTTAAAAGTATCAACTAGAGTTAGAGTCTAACCCGAAGTAAGCGGCGTTTGCGCAAGTTGGCCTCAGGTACTAGTATAAAAACTTATCTGAGCTACTGCTACAATTTAACCTTAGCATTTCCTGCTATTTTTAACCGACTTCAAAAAAAGGAGGAGGTTCTCAATTCGTCGGAGTCGTCCTCATTTTTTTTAAAAATGTATTTTCACCAAAAATAAACAGTAAACGTGAACCGATTTCGATGATTTTTTTTTGTTCGAAAGGTGGTGGTACTTCCAAGTTGGTCCCATATTAATTTGGTTCAGTTCTAATGATGGGATCCATGAGAAAATGAGGGAACTCCTCGAAATTTGCTAACACGTAGATGATTTTGGTGTCAATTTCGAGGACTTCACAGTTACTTATGTACTTCTATAGTAATGTTTGGAAACTGTAGCCGAAAAAAATTTTTTAAATAAAAACCGCCTTCAAACTCCGACAGACTGCGAAGTCGGTGTCCAGTGAACCGACCCAAAGGAATGATAATCATATAGTGAACTTGACATTGACATCGCAGTCTGTCGGAGTTTGAAGGCGGTTTTTATTTTTTTATTTAAAAGTTTTTGCTAAAGGTTAACTGGTAGAAAAAGCCTCGAGGCATTGAGTCCGCCACTTGTACAGTCGAGTTCATTAATATGTGTACACTTTTGGATCTTATTACAACGTGGTAAGGTGCAAAAGTGTGTACCTATATATTGGCGAACTCGACTGTACACTAAGTTTTCTTGACACGCAATAAAGTTTAAATAAATAATACGCGTTTCGAATGCTTGGAATTAATCCGATTCGGCACTCTTCAGTTTCATTATGAAAACCCAAAAATAACGTCACGTTCTCAGGTGACGAATGGACAAGAATACGCAAAGCTCGACTCAGATGGCGCTGCAAACGTTTGACCCAAACCAAAACCCGAACACTGCAGATGTCAAATTTTTACGGGTTTTTTTGTTGTCAATTTTAAGTAGATTTGTTTAAAATTGTTTAATATTGACCGCAGTTTTAATTTTGGTTCAGTTATTTGTGATGAAAATGAATACATCCCAATATTCCCAATGCAATTATACCTTTCCCAGATACATACCAAGTCTTTCGGAAATACGTGTCGTCCTTTCTCATTGCATCCTGGAACTGCACAGCGCGTCATTTTTACCCGACTGCGCACCGCAAAGGAGGGTTATGTGTTTACCTGTCTATGTATGTATGTATGTATGTATGTTTGTTCCTTTGTGGCACACTAGAAATCAAACGCGTGGGTCGATTTTAATGAATCATACGTCAATCGATTCGTCTGAATCGCGCGAGTGTCACTGAAGATATGAAATTAATTAAATTTCAAAATGGCGGCCACCAGGCGCCATATTGTACAAAATAAAAAAATAAAAGTCAACCAACTATGGCATGTGAGGTATCGTTGAATAGGTATTTAAAAATCATTATTAGGAATCTAAAGATGCCTACAGTCGGGACCCATTTAAAATCTAGGTTAAAATGTTACAAATAATGGGTCCCGATAGTAGGCATCTTTAGATTCCTCAATAGCAATCAATATTTGATTTATGTTAGTGTCGAACATGAAATTATTTCCATGGTGTCATTTCTCAGTAGGTACGATCGCCATTAGACGTAATATGATCAAGCAAGAATGATCAGAAATATCTGAGCATGTAGTCTAACGTCTTGGTGACGGTAAGATCGTGACCAGATATTTATGATCACATTGTTCGCTACCATATATCTGATGGCGACGGTAAATATTACTTAACATAATCCTAGCTACTACTGAACTAAGTAGTCTTGTTTTTTACTTTTTAGTTTTTTACGCAGTCGGGTTTTTTGTTTTTTTAATTAACTTTTTTTTAATAATTTAAGTAAAACCAATAACAACAAATATTTCTCTATGTAAGTAATTGACAGATGGTTCGGGTCAAGCGATCGCAGCGCCCCTAGTGGTCAAATTATGCAGGTGTTGAAATTAAATCCCGGAGAATTCCACGGCGCAAGTATGTCTATAAATATTCATGATCGTTTTACAACGATCTTTTCGCCATCATCAATTTATCTCCAATCTTTTTAACTCGTTTCATCTTTTTTTAAATAATAATTTAGGCTATTAATCATACAGTCACACTCTTAATATGATTTAGAACCCGAGTTGATTATTACGACAAAGCATTAGTTTCCGTAATTTATATTCTTCGGAAGAGATTTTTCTCAGTTTTAGGTGGCTTTAGTCATAAAACTTGTAATAAATCATATTAAATCGTGCTACACAACTTCACGCTGCTTCGGCCGTTTGTAGAATGCTTTCATTTTATTTTATTTTAATGCACCAGTGATTAATGTTCACGGACCTATGGGAAATAATAATATCCTTAATAATAATAAACCCTCTCATGATGAGGGGAGGCGTGTGCCCAGCAGTGGGACGCAAATAGGCTGTAGTAGTAGTAGTAGTAGAACACTGATTGACGGTGGCGTGTGCAATACTTCAAGAAAAATCCTCCTTAGGGTTCCTTTTTAGGGTTCCGAAGTCCACAAGGAACCCTTATAGTTTCGCCATGGCCGTCCGTCCGGTCGTCCGTCTGTCCGCACTATTGCTCGGAGATGCTTAGTTCTAGAAAGCTGTAATTTGGCATGAATATACATATTAGTTACGCTGACAAAGTGGTACAATAAAATTTTGAAATATTTCTTTTTATAGGGTACCTCCCCTACTCGTAAAGTGGGGATGTATTTTTTTTTCTTGCGTACTCCATGGTGCGACATATCGTTGAATAGGTCTTAAAAAAATATTGGGTTTGATAAACCATCTTTTGATTAAGTGATGCGTTTGTGAAATATTAAGCTTTAAAGTGCTATTTTTTGTTAGAGTCACATGTTATGTCCCCCCCCCCCTGCCAGCTAAATGGTGGTATTTGAATGGCTCTAAAAAATCACGGTTGTGACATATATAACGTAGTTGAAAGGAAAACTATCACAGCTAAGTAGGCTGTACAAACTTACGAGTCATAGTCGACCAACTTATGAAATGATAAAAAAACCAATGATTTTTCTGCGTCGGGCGGGCACGTCATACCACAGGCTAGCTAGATGCTAATAAGTCTTAGAAAGGTACTGTGGGCATCATCAACTTCGGAACCCTATACTTTGCGCGTGGCCCGATACGCACTTGGCCGGTTTTTAAACTTTGGATGAAATAATTTAGGCAAACGAGTCTTTAAGTAACCTACGATATAATTATTTTCTCTTTTCCTTCGTTTCAAACTTGAATATCTACCGACAAATATTTATTATCGATCCTGTTATTTAAAAACTGAAGCCAAGTGACGACGTAATAGGTGTTTTTATTTTTAAACGTATCCCATAAAGATCCCGTAACACTAATTAGAAAATGGACCATTTGGTTAATAGTTAAGGTTGAAACTTGCAGGTGGTGGCTATTAAATTTACGTCCAGAAATCAGCTCACCTGTGCGTGGTGCCAAAGCTTTCATTGTTGGATCATCGATTAAATACGACCCTGGTTTTTATGAGGTTTTGAATTATTAGGGACCACCAGATTGTCTTGGTTTTAATATACATATAAAAATATTTCCTGGGTCAAGCAAAACATTATTATGATATTTCAGATATGGAGTCTTTAAGGATCCAATTTAGTGACAACAGTATTTCATGGCACGCGTTCACAAAAAAAAATCCTGCAAAAAGCCATTGAAATACTATTTCCACTAAATTGGATCCTGCAAAAAACCGGTCCCGCAAAAAATCGGATGTCTCCATGTACAAGGGCTGTAAAGGGAGTGCAAGGGCGCCTTAAGAATTTCTCAAAATTCTTAGGGGAACGGGATAAAATGGGACCTACGCGGCTTACACCGCAGCTAACCATGGAAGTAATAAGTAGATAAGTACATCTAGAGCGAGAAGTGTCAATTTCGAAACTATATAAATCGAGCTTTTAAAAACATGTAAGCCCGACCCAATTGGCTATGGATAAAAAATGACAAAGTGCTTGATTATTTTTTTATGGATAGGAATAACCTTCCGTAATAAGAGGAAAAAATCTCAGAATTTTCCGTGGCGTAGATTTTGCGTTAAAAATAAAATTGGTTTTGCGTTACGACGATTTAATGATTCGGGTTTTCCTTGGTCCAAGTAAGCACAGCATATGTTTCTGACAAATAAAAGTGTTGACATTTGACTCGCTTCCTTCGTACGAACATGACTTTACGTGTTTTAACAATTTTATTGGAAAAATAGCTTATTGATGACTGCTTTTGCTTACTGGACTTTCGATTCTGCTTGGCCCGAACGACGACGTATGCTTTAAACACGTTGTTACGAATGAAGCAAGAACTGTCACCGTCAATAGTGTCAACACTTTTTTTAGGGTTCCGAAGTCCACAAGGAACCCTTATAGTTTCGCCATGTCCGTCCGTCCGTCTGTCCGCACTATTGCTCGGAGATGCTTAGGTCTAGAGAGCTGTAATTTGGCATGAATATGCATATTAGTTACGCTGACAAAGTGGTACAATAAAATTTTGAAATATATTCTTTTATAGGGTACCTCCCCTACTCGTAAAGTGGGGATGTAATTTTTTTTTCTTGCGTACCCCATGGTGCGGCATATCGTTGAATAGGTCTTAAAAAAATATTGTGGGTTTGTTAGAATCATTTTTTGATTAAGTGATGCCTTTGTGAAATATTAAGCTTTAAAGTGCTATTTTTTGTTAGAGTCACTTGTCCCCCCCCCCCCCCCCGCCAGCTAAATGGTGGTATTTGGATGGCTGAAAAAAAACACAGTTGTGGCATATATAACGTAGTTGAAAGGAAAACTATCAGAGCTAAGTAGGCTGTACAAACTTACGAGTAATAGTCGACCAACTTATAATGATGATTTTTCTCGAGCGGCAGGGGCGTCGGGCGGGCACGTCATACCGCAGGCTAGCTAGATGCTAATAAGTCTTAGAAAGGTACTGTGGGCATCCTCAACTTCGGAACCCTATAATTTGCGCGTGGCTCGACACGCACTTGGCCGGTTTTTTAAGAAGTAGTGCTGCATACTTGGACCAAGGAAACACCTTTATTTCAATCGTCATAACACAAAATCAATTTCTTTTTTTACGCGAAATCTGCTGCACGGAAAATACTGAGATTTTTTTCTTATCATACGGAAGGTTATTCCTATCCATGAAAAAATAATCGAGCACATTGTCATTTTTCACCCATAGCCAATTCTCCAACGTGTCCAAAATTTCACCGGAAGCTTCTTTTGACTTTATCTCTCGTTACAAGGTTAGATAAAGAGAAATACAATCTTTTTACCCCTCTCACCCCCGAGCACCTGGTACAAAATTTGGTCACAGAGGTAGTTCCAGTTATTATTTACTACTTCCATGAAACTAACTGTTACTTACCTATGAGAGTAGTATATTCCTTGGAGGTAACCAAGTGTGCCCGTGTTACCGGTGTATGTTACTGTGTTTGTTAGGTATGTCGTGTATTTTTAACACCCGATGATAAAGTGTTTAACGCGTGTGTCTGTGTGACTGTCTATAGCCTTGACGGATGAACCCTCTCGTAGTGAGAGGAAGCGTTCTCATCAGTGGTAGAACGTTAAGGTTATTGTGGTGGATAACAACATAAAATGAATTAAAAACCTGTTCTAAAAATCGACGTCAGGTCGTGCCACGATGCGACGTCGTGTCGTAAATATTTACGGTTTACGACGTACCTATACTTCAACGACACGACGTCCCAACACATAGACCGGGAGATCTTGACACTGAATTCCGAACCATTTGTACCAGGCTGGCGAGTCTACAGGGGTATAATTACGTAATGACGAAAAGGAAAATCATGGTCATAGCGCCAGTACCGGGGGCCCAAACGCGTGAGCGTTAATCGAACGTGTCGCATAAATTACGAAAGTCAAACGATTTGTACCACAAAAAATCTTGTATTTTCCGATAGTCGATGAAAAACGAAGTAGGCGATCGCGTAATGCCATACTTCTCCGGCGCGGCCTACACCCCGCCATACCGACGCAAACATGTTCATTAAAAACCAAAAATTGAACCATTTGTACCAGGCTAATTTTTGCACGAATAATTGTCGTCGAGTAGCCATTCACGAAAATCACCATGCCATACTTTTCCGACGGGGCCAAATGGCCGCCATACCGCTCCAAAGATGTAATTTTTTTTTATCTTACAGAACGATTTGTACCAGTATGGCATTTTAATTTTTGGAAAGTATATTATACAATGTGACCGTTATTATAGTTGCCATACTTCTAGTAGGGGGAAAAAGTGGTGCCATACTCGATAAACTTATTTATTCGAAACGGTTTCAAATTGCGACTGTACAATACGTAAAATGATTGTTTACAGCATGTCTTCATTATGTTCTGTTCCTTTGGATACAATTCGACCTAAAATAATATCCCATATTGTACCCAATGGGGCGGAAGACTCTCATAATTGAGCAAAGATGTAAGATTTTTTTAACGAATTGTACCAGTATGGCATTTGTATTTTTGAAAAGTATATGATACAATGTAACCGTTATTATGTTTGCCATACTTCTAGTACAGGAAAAAAGTGGTGCCATACTTGAAAAACTTGTTTTTTCGACACGTTTTGAGAGTAAAATTTGGTACAGTATGACATCATTGTACTTACCTAAACAGTTTGTTTGGGTAAAATTATACCTAAAAAAATCCTATACTTACTGTAAACATGGGGTGAAAGACTGTTATCCGTCAATCTTAATCTGAATCGGCACCTCCGGCATTCTCGGCGTCCTCGTCGCTGCTTATTGTATTAGTACCTATAAATAATATAATTTATTCTCACAAGCTCAATATACAATCTTAAATCGGTAACATAAAATTATTAAGGTAAACGCAGGTATTAACGACCCATCGAAAATCTGCAGGTATTACCGACCTATTTATGTCTTGCGTATTTTTTAAATTTCCAGAACTATTCCAGCTTTAGGTAGGTAATGCTACATACGTGTTTTTTCTTGAAGCATCATATGCTATTACGTTAGTATATATGTCGACGGGAACTCGGAATAACACAGTAACTCTCACAGCCGTCGTACATCTTGGAAATATCAGAGGAAAACAATTCCTTATCAGTCATCCAGTAACGGAAAAGCTTTATATACCTATATAGACGACGATAGCATATTAACAACATAACATCTGGATATAAAACAACATGGCCGCCACATATGTGTTTGAAATTTTGTATTTATGTTCTTTGAACCTCTCGCTAACGGGAAAAAATAATGCCATACTGGTACAAATCGTTCGAATTACACATAAAATCTTACAATTTCAAAAAAATATTGTACTTATAGTCCGCCTCCTACAGGTATGGCATTATCACACTTCTATTTATGATCATACAAAGAACGAGTAAAAAAAAATACAGGGTGGTACAAATCGTTCTGCAAGATAAAAAAAATTTACATCTTTGGAGCGGTATGGCGGCCATTTGGCCCCGTCGGAAAAGTATGGCATGGTGATTTTCGTGAATGGCTACTCGACGACAATTATTCGTGCAAAAATGAGCCTGGTACAAATGGTTCAATTTTTGGTTTTTAATTAGCATGTTTGCGTCGGTATGGCGGGGTGTAGGCCGGAGAAGTATGGCATTACGCGATCGCCTACTTCGTTTTTCATCGACTATCGGAAAATACAAGATTTTTTGTGGTACAAATCGTTCGACTTTCGTAATTTATGCGACACGTTCGATTAACGTTCACGCGTTTGGGCCCCCGGTACTGGCGCTATGACCATGATTTTCCTTTTCGTCATTACGTAATTATACCCCTGTAGACTCACCAGCCTGGTACAAATGGTTCGGAATTCAGTGTCAAGATCTCCCAGTCTAACAGTGCGACATCGTATCGTGATCGACGGCGTGTGTGTATGTGTAAGGGCAATCATAGTTAAAGCAAAAATGCTTGTTCTTGTCTTGATCAAAACAATTTAGCACACACTCGTATCGAGTCGAGAACAAACATACGAGTGCCAGATAGGCGCGGATCAGGGTTGTGTAAATATTAATGAAGTGAGGGCTGCCTCGATTTTTAATAGGTAAATATCCTTTAGATTTTATTTTATGCATCCTTTTATACCAAATCAGACGTAAACAAAATGCAGACAAAACGCATTATATTTCTTAACAATTTATTCTAGAAGCCGTATTAACCTAGTGGTTTGATCTACCATCCTCACGCAGAGGGTTGGGCCTCAAATTTTGAGTATTCTACATAGCCAATTCATAAACAAAATTCAAAGTTTTGTGTGATCTCCTCAATGCGCACTGGACAAACGCCCAAAAGGACTTTTTCAATTCAATTCAATCATTTATTCAGCAAATTGGCCACATAGGGGCACTTTTACTACCTACTAGTGAGTGGGGACTAATAAAATAACCCTGACCCTCTTGAGTTGAGGGAAGGCCGTTCGCGCAGCTCTTTGGGATGGAACAACATTAATAATAAGCTGTTCTGGTCCTGACTGAATTACTTGAAAGAACTTTTTTTAAAGACGTCATATAGCTACCGAAATATTCGGTAAATAAAGTTATTATTAAGTTAGGGAAAAATCTTCGGTATGTACCTTCAATCGGTAACAATAATTGATCGAAGAACCGTTAATCGGTATCATTATAAAGGCATGTACCCACGACACTCCATACAAACTGAACGAAATCGCACACTAAAATATTACCTTGTACGAATACGTGCGCGTGTGTGCGAGAGTGCACGTTCCGTCCGACCAGTTTTGCTATGGTAAGCCGCACGTTCGCCGCGGGCGGGGGGAGGTAACTTGTGTTGGTGCGGGGCGGTGCGTGTCGCAAATAACTGAACATGTATTCAATAGGGATGACGACAACTTTTTTTTCTTAGTCTATCAGGAAGATTATTGAAAAGTATTGGACACGTATTTTTTCTTTTTTAACATAATCAAACTTATACGGAGATATATTGAGTTGAAATATCGCGTGACGTCACGGTTAGGTACGATTCATACTTAACGGTGACGTAGTTAGCCCCCACTCTCCAACTTTAATACGTTTTAACTTAGTCATTCTTTGTTAATTCGATAAAACAAAAAATACGTGTCTAATATTTTTTTATTACCTGACTGACGGACTAATTAGAATTTCTATTTCTTCACCCTGTCGTCATCCCTATTAATAAAATTCCTACATATATTAAAAACACCTGTTATTAGGTGTATTTGCCGCGTTGCCAACCCTACCGATTCGCAAAGTAGGTACAACTGGTACAAGGAACGTCTTTCGGCGATGTGGTCTGCGGGCTAGACACGCCGGTAAAGATTTATAGTGCAACGAAGCTACGTTTGATTGAACATTCGCACATCCATACATAAACTCACGCCTGTTTCCCACTGGGGTGGGTAGGAAGACAGAACGACACCTGCTTCCATCCAAACATTGGAATTCCCTCCCTGCGTTTGTGTTGCCCAGTTCCTATAATCTTGGTGTAAGTTTAGAGTGAAATGGAATCTACACCCAAGTGTACAGGCGTCCTCGCACGCAAACATTGACACTTCATTCGAATTTATCGTCACAGATATTTATAAGATAAAGTAACAAGATCTTTAATAAACGTTTCTCAAACAAGACTAATTGAACAAAACTCCGCCTCGACACAGTCTCCGATTATTTTCTGTAACAATCGGGCTCACACCAGCCGTACCTACGCGACGAGTCACGAGTATGGAGGGTTGAAGTCACGATTTTCGAGCTTGACTCGACTTGTCTCGACTTCTTTTGAACAAAGGCGATATTAGGCTTGGGTCCAGCTGAAAATCAGCGCTGCGGTTCCGTACCGCAGCATATCGCTGAGCTTCCGAATAAGTGTTTTATTAACTTTTGTTGTCAATGTATACTGTGTCGTCGTTTTGATGTCTTCTCGTTTTTGTAACTGTGTTTTTTATAATTTAGCCGAATAGATGTTTTCTGTTTTTTTTTTAATTATGGCTGAAGCTAATATTATTTATTGGCACTAGAAGCATTCCACCTTAGCACAGTATTAAGATCTTAGGCCTCAGGGTTGGCAACTCAATCAATCTAATCATCATTAGTCCAGAATACAGGTAATATTGTACAGTGTTACATAATTTTTAGGTACACTGATTCTCTCCACAACGCACACAAATATATTTAGTTACAGATCATGCAGCATGCTACCTTTACTTAAAATACTAAAACCAGTCATTTAAATATTCATGAATTGTATCGCTTTTTGATTTAGAAACGATAAGAATTTGTTTCTGAATTGCATTATATCGTCTGTGATTAAGATGAACTTATATAATTTGGATGCCATTCAAAATACGCCTTTTCCTAACAAGGCAGTTTTTATAGGTACAGTATTTATTTTACAACGCTGACGATGCTATTAAAACTAGGAAAGTGGGTTTTGTTATATTAACAGTTAACACGTTGGTACCAACCCGGACGAACCTAGCACCAGGTCTTACCAAATCAAAATGTGCCGTGCGAATGGTGTGATCCCTGTAACATTTATTATTTTAAAGTTGATCAAATGATGATATTTATAAAGCAGATTAATACGTGCCCGGCGAATACAAATTATTACTCATTGACAGCGATTTCCCGCGACCATGCTATTTACGATTTAGTTCAATTTAAATAAATTTTCTCTGGAACTCGGTTTTCTTAATACACTTATTGAGAAATGTCGTCGCGTCGTCTAGCTATTATTGTATCTTTTGATGATTATTTGATTTAAGGTTGATAAATATCGTCATTTATAATATTTTTTTCAAGTTTCAATGTTATAAATATCCACAAAAAATAATATAAAAGTCTGCCAATAATTCAGTTCTTCGAATACATCTCGTACTTTAAAAGCGCTAATCTTGTATATTTCTATGTGTATTTTATTCCTATACCTATTTATTTATCCAAGCGATCTCAGATACGGCTCTAACGACATGGACAAAATATGGAATATAGGGGTTTACGGGGGCGAAAAATCGATCTAGATCTGTGTGAGAAAACTCGGTTTGAGCTATTTTCACCCGAGCAAAGCTCGGTCACCTAGGTCTTTAAATAAAATACGCATATCGATATCGTAGTATACTCGCGCAAGAATCAAAGTAGTTTTTAGGGTTCCAGAGAAAGATTTTTTGTGTAAGCAATTATGAAAACATACCTTTTTTACTGGGACTTTAACTTTCTCCATATGTACAGTCAGCAGCAGAAGTAGATAAGCTGTCCAGGTGTTCAAAATGACCTACACACGCCCTTAACGTCTTAAGAATAAGGTCGTGTGTAGGTCATTTTGAACACCTGGACAGCTTATCTACTTCTGCTGCTGACTGTACATACTAGTGAGTGGAACCGAAGTTGCTTGTTGCTTGGCGACACGTTTTTAGGGTTCCGAAGTCCACAATAAGGAACCCTTATAGTTTCGCCATGTCCGTCCGTCGGCACTATTGCTCGGAGATGCTTAGTTCTAGAAAGCTGTAATTTGGCATGAATGTACATATTAGTTACGCTGACAAAGTGGTACAATAAAAAAAAATAAAAAAAAATATAGGGTACCTCCCCTATTCGTTAAGTGGGGATGTAATTTTTTTTTTCTTGCGTACCCCGCGGTGCGGCATATCGTCGAATAGGTCTTAAAAAAATATTGTGGGTTTGTTATAGTACATAACTACAGAGGCCGGGAAGGAGGAAGTTGCAGGCCGAGTATTATATACGGCCGAACGAAGTGAGGCCGGATAGTTACGAGGCCGACAACTTCCGTTCCCCGCCGATGTAGGTATGTATAGTGCTTTTCTCAAACATGCAATCAAATAAATAAATAAAATAATATTTTATATATAATATATTTTGTCTTTTTTAGGGTTCCGAAGTCCACAAGGAACCCTTATAGTTTCGCCATGTTCGTCCGTCCGTCCGTCTGTCCGCACTATTTCTCGGAGATGCTTAGTTCTATAAAGCTGTAATTTGGCATGAATATACATATTAGTTATGCTGACAAAGTGGTACAATAAAATTTTGAAATATTTTTTTTATAGGTTACCTCCCCTGCTCTTAAAGTGGGTATGTAATTTTTTTTCTTTCGTACCCCGTGGTGTGACATATCGTTGAATATGTCTTGAAAAAATATTGTAAGTTTGTGATAACCATTTTTCGATTAAGTGATGCGTTTGTGAAATATTAAGCTTTAATGTGCTATTTTTTGTTAGAGTCGATTGTCCCCCCCCCCTGCCAGCTAAATGGTGGTAAAAAAAAAACACGGTTGTGGCATATATAACGTAGTTGAAAGGAAAACTATCAAAGCTAAGTAGGCTGTACAAATTTACGAGTCATAGTCGACCAAGGGCTTCTCTCTTTCTCGAGCGGCAGGGGCGTCGGGCGGGCACGTCATACCACAGGTTAGATAAGATGCTAACTAAATAAGTCTTAGAAAAGTACTGTGAGCATCGTCAACTTTGGCCGGTTTTTACTGCGTTCATGTTTTTTTAAAGCTGTATTGGCAGAATCCGCAGAATGTCATAGCGAACCATAGAGTAAATATTGCTTGTAGCTTTTTTAAATGGCGGAATGCCAAGATCCTGTGTCACAAATATATCAAATGGAAATTAAAAAAAAGTGAGTTGCCGGCTTAGGCCTGCAACGTTTGTATGAAATTTTATTATAGACCAATTTGTCTAGCCGCGTCTGAAACGTGATACTTCCCAGGCTAATAAGAAGAACATAATATCAATATTTCATTGCATGTTTGAGAAAAAACCATTTCTTGACGTTTGTGAAATATTAAGCTTTAAAGTGCTATTTTTTGTTAGAGTCGAGTGTCTCCCCCCTCCCCTGCCAGCAAAATGGTGGTATTTAGATAGCTGAAAAAAATCACGGCTGTGGCATATATAACGTACTTGGAAGGACACAGCTAAGTAAGCTGTACAAATTTACGAGTCATAGTCGACCAACCTATGAAATGATTAAAAAATACCCATTTCTCCATTACCTCGTCTTTAAACCTGCCCTACAGCCCCGGTCCGTAATAAATGCCACGAAGCGATTGTGTAGTACGTGGTGTAGCTCGACTGACCGTGCGCCGCAGTAGGGTTCCGGCCTAAGGAATGAGTAGCGATCGTTAGCGCCGATCGAGGCCGCCGTCTGACGCGTGCGCACCCCATTTGTCAAGCTCGTCTCACCTCGATGTTTATATAGATTGGGACGTAAATAGATGCGGCTGTTACAGGAAACTTGTTACTCCGAAAGGTTTAACACCTCAAAGGTAAAATGCGGACCCTTTTAGGATTGTGTTGTTGTCTATGCGTCTGTCACAGCTAATTTGCTTCAAAACTACTGGACCGACACATGTAAGAAGGCATCCATACTAATCCATAGGTACTTAATATTAGAAATGTGAAAGTAACTCTGTCTGTCTGTCTATCTGTTACCTCTTGAAATGAAATTTGGCATGGAGATAGAAGTCCCGAGAAAGGACATAGGCTACTTTTTATCCCGGAAAAACGCATAGGTCCCGCGGGAACGCTATTTCCGAATTTCACGCAAGCGAAGTCGCGCGCAGAAGCTAGTTCCTAAATAAATTTATACCTACTTAAACAAATTAAATGTTCGTTCCCCAGTTATGAATTTGCCATCCATTGCTGAAGAAAAGCGCTAATTATTTATTAGCTTCTCCGCTTCTCCCCGCGAATTCGCCAAACTCCATGCCAAATTTCATCTCAATCGGCCCAGCGGTTGAAGCGTGAAGAGGTAACAGAGAGAGTTACTATTGCATTTATAATATAAACTAGCTTCTGCCCGCGACTTCGCCCGCGTGGAATTACGTTTATCGCGCTCCCGCGGGAACTATGCGCTTTTCCGGGATAAAAAGTAAGCTTACTTATGTCATTTCTCAGGACTCCAACTGTCTCCATGCCAAATAAACATAAACCTTAAAACATTTATTCACAACAATTCACATAACAAAGATATTATACAAGAAAAGTAGAACAGAAGAGTCATCCAAATCAGTCCAGCGGTTGAAGCGTGAAGAGGTAACAGACAGACAGACAGACAGAGTTACTTTCGCATTTACAATATTAATATGGATATGTATTACAGGAACGCCAGCAATATAATATACATAGATATGGATTTTTATCCAGGCTGCAGAAATCAATTTGATGGGTAGCGTAAATCAATATAAGTAGTAGATACGAGTGAGTTTCTATGCGTTCACGCAAACTGCTTCGTCTCCCGAATGTAGAACAAGTTTTTATTAATGGAGCATGTAAACAGTATTCTGCCACAATGTTTTGATGGCAACGCGCGAACAACAATAAAACTATTTCAAAATTACTATCATTGTTTTTTGTAGTCAAAGAATGGAATCTTTAAAATAGACGATTGTATTTACAATACGAGCAGTGTCGTCGCATTGCTAGTAATAGTACATTATTGCCGTGGCCGGGAAAGTAGGTCTTTGCAGGCTGAGTACTGGTTTAAAGGGCCGAGGCTTCGCCGAGGCCCTTTAATATGTACGAAGCCTGCAAAGCCTTTCACGTGCCGAGGCTTATATAGTGCTTTTCTCAAAAATGAAAAAAAATCTTGATATTAGGTATTCATAATACAGCATTGACACGCACGCAAAGCTAGTCAAGTACTTACAACAAATCCAATGGAACGCCAGTCTTCTTTCGTATTCACCGATATTTGACTTTAACAGACACACTAACACGACAAGTTAAAAACTCGCATGTAGATTTCTCGTTTTTTATAAAAATTAAGACCTTTTATCAATTTTTAAACCAAACTAGTAAACTATTTTCATGAAATTTAGCTAAATAAATCTGATACAAGACAAGAACTCCCGCTCTTTATGGATCGTTCTTTTTTTAAATTCCGTTCTGAAATACATTGCGCTGTTTCAGACACGGATAAAAACGTTTGGTTTCGCGTCAATTGACAGATACAGAACATGCAGACTTGGCTGTTTGGGAATTCCTTCGCGTATTTATCAGTTTAAAAAAAAAGTACCTGTACGATAATGAAATTTCATACAACATTCCCTGCGCTTATACATGCCGCGGAAGTAAATTCATACGAATTTCCGGGGCATGCAGTTGAGTTTTTTTTTTTTTTTTGACTGATTGTCAATGACGCACTTTGCGGTTTGACAGAAAGCAGACAATGACGAGTTTCCCCGCCATTTTTGAGAAAATATATTAAAATGGCTGTAGTATTATTGGTTTTCTTTTACCTCACTACCGTCTGATCCATATCGGTCTATTTAGCTGTAAGTAGTATTTACTGGAAGCCGTGGTGGCCTAGTGGTTCGACCTCTCGTGCAGAGGGTGGGGGGTTCGATTCCGGCTCGCACCTCTAAGTTTACTTATGTGCGAAATTCAATTTGAATTAACCACTGTGGTTTTCGGTGAAGGAAAACATCGTGAGGAAACCTACACGCATCTGCGAATTATTTCAGAGATGTGTGTGAAGTCCCCAGTCCGCACTGGGCCCGCGTGGGGACTATAGCCCAAAACCCTCTCCTGATGAGAGGATGCCTGTTCCCAGCAGTGGGACGCAAATAGGCTATAGTAGTAGGTAGTAGGTAGTAGTATTTACTGAGTAGGTACAGTCGAGTTCATTTATATATGATCACTTTTGGACCTTATTACAAAGGGAGCAAGGTGTAAAAGTGTGTATACATATATTGGAGAACTCGACTGTATTATTTATACATGGTTAAGCAAAACGTGACGATATTTTACCCATAGAATCAGTTATCGATACTAAGCGTGTTTTTAAAGATTTTTTATTTTTTCGAGTTGGTAAAAAAAAAATTAGAATGGAATTGAAGTATCACTCACACCATCAATACCATACTGGGCAATAGAAAAAAAAATACTCACTTGATAAAAAAAAAATACCTGATAAACATCCTTGGAATCGATAGCTGATTCTGTGGGTAAAATATCGTCACAGCGTTTTTCTTGACCCTATACCTATGAGGGCACACGGCGGACACGGCCTATAAAAGCACGATTTCGAACATAATTCGAATGAGTGTCAATGTTTGCGTGCGACGGGCCAACGATTCACTCACCATCTCCGGATGAAACAAATAACGGAAAGGGCGAGTTGGGCGCGAGTTGCGTGCCGGCTAGATTCAGGCTGGGGATTCCGTGTCCATTCTGTACGTAGTACTATTAAGTATTCTGTGATGAGGGCTTAGAGTCTGCCCCAGAAGGAGGGTTAATGTTTTTTAGAGTGTATGTACAGTCAGCAGCAGAAGTAGATAATCTGTCCAGGTGTTCAAAATGACCTACACACGACCTTATTCTTAAGACGTTAAGGGCGTGTGAAGGTCATTTTGAACACCTGGACAGCTTATCTACTTCTGCTGCTGACTGTACCTATATATGTATGTAAGGGGATGCATTTATCGTGCATATATTGGAAGTCCGAATCATTACAAGCTGTTGTGGTTGTGATTAAGAATTGTTTTTTTGTTTCAGGTCTAATACAAGCTCTGGTTTGAGCTAACGAAAGGGCAATAGACGTTGCTCGTTTTTGGGCCAGCATAATTTATCACCATCGACTCGATAACAACAAGAAGACTACACACATAATGATGAGGGCATCCTCACATAATTCCATTTAACTATGGGTGAAGTGAATAACCCAATTGACAACATCTCCTATAGTACCTGAGCTGTAAGGATCTCTTTACGCAGCTGCTGATCTTATTGGCTTAATCAATACGAATAGCCTTTATGATGGAACAATCTTGAATATCAGTGTTCTATTTTCAAAATGTTTCACTTTTAATCAGACATTAGTTCAGTTTGTGATATGGTTACAGAGTATTTTGTCATGAAGTGAGATTCGGATGCCAGGATGGCATGCCAGCTAGACTCTGGTACAGGATGAAAGTATGCCTAGGCGCAAGAGGAGACTAGCTTCTCGAATAAGGAACTACATAAGGAAATTACTTGCGTTCCTCTTTAGTAATGTGGGCGTTGTGGTGCTGGTCGTGGCTTACATTATAGCTGGTAATTTTTTTTTTAACTCTTTTTTGGCTGCTAACTGAAAAATATGTTTTTAACTAAATGAATAATTCAATTGGGCTAATTTTTCAATCGTCATATAATATTTATACGTCAGATAGTGCATACAAAATTTGAATTTGTTCCGGAATAAATTCAAGTTATGTATGGACTAACCGAAGAATATTTTTTATCTGATTATTGAAAAATTAGCTCTAAATGTTTTAGTATCAGAGATATGTAGGTAAGACTTGAGGCTTAATAAGCGAGACGTTACAAACGAGAAAAAACTTACAATAGGTAGATCAATAGTATCTTAAAAAATATTACATAGATTGCTATAACACTAGTACCGAAAATGAATCTTTCAATTAAGACTGTGTACACAAATTCGTTCAAGTCATAACTTGCGCGGACGCTATGATCGGCGAAACACTAACGCACACTTCTTTACTCTCTGTGTGCGTAAGGTGTGAGCGCTTTAGCGCGTTGCCCAACTAGTCTTGATACATTTTCATATACAGAATTTTCATAAAAAATGTTCTATTTTTGAAAAGTGAAAGTAGAAAATTGCTTAATTAGGTGTCATATTACATTCCACCTCGGGTTAAAGTAACTTAAAAAAACAAGTAGCTACATTAATAAAATTGGGTTTGCAACTTTGCACATATTTTTTCCAAGTGGTAAAATCCATATTAATATTATAAATATGAAAGTAGCTCTGTCTGTCTGTGTGTTAGGCTTTCACGGTTAAACCGCTGAACTGACTTTTATGAATTTTGGTATGAAGATAGCTGGAACCCTGGGGACGGACATAAGCTACTTTTTATCCCGGAAAAATGCACAGTTCCCTGGGGAATTGCGAGAAACGAATTCCATGCGGACGAAGTCGAGGGCAAAAGCTAGTAAATAATAATTAAGATTACTTAATGGATTACCATACTTATATTTATCAATTACTAGCTTTTTGCCCGCGACTTCGTCCGCATGGAATTCGGTTTTAGCGTTCCCGCGGGATCTAAGCGTTCTTCCGGGATAAACACTGGACCCGTATAAATCGAACTTAATATGTAGCCGGGTTCCTTCCCCGGGACTCGATTGTGCGCGCCACTCATATTGAACTCGGACTATTAAGCATCGCAAACGGATCGCCAACCACAAGGCCGCTCAGCTCGCGGGTCAGCTAAGGACGCGCTGAATTCATTTTCTTTACGATAACTCCTAAGATATTCATGTAAATTGCATGGTGTAAATGGCAATCATAAAGTGCATGAAATGCTTGAGGTGATTTCAATTGATCCAATTTCAGTTGATAAAGATTAATACTGTATCCCTCTAAATAGCTTTTCATATAACACATTATGTGGGACCATTTTTATATGGGAACAATTCCTCCATCCATACATCATTTTGTTATCACCTAAAGGGATTATGCAGCGTTTTCCATGAAATTGCGTTTGCGTTAATAAAGGATTTTTTGGAAATTCTAACAAAGTTCATTTTTCTACACTTAGTAGTTTAGAAGATACATACAAAATTTTAATCCCCTTTTTACCCATATAAAAGGGCATTTTCCAAAAAATATCTGTTATAGCTCATTTATGTCATAAAATAAACCTTTTTCCTAAATTTCATGTTTCATTCAGTGGTTTATATATAAGTTTGTATGTAATGTAACTTATTACATACAAACTTTTAACCCCCTTTTTACCCCTATAAGGGGGCACTTTCCAAATATCCTCCGTAGGTGCTCATTTATGTCATAAAATAAACCTTTTTGCCGAATTTCTTGTTTATAGGTCTAGCGGTTTAGAAGTTACATACAAACTTTCAACCCCCGTTTTACCCTCTTAAGGGGGGAATTTCCAAAAATCCTTTATTGACGTTCATTTATGTTATAAAAGGAACATCCCTGCCAAGTTTCACGTTTTCAAGCTTAGTGGTTTAGAAGTTTCATACAAACTTTCAACCCCCATTTTACCCCCTTAGGGGGGGAATTTCCAAAAAACCTTTCTTAGTGCTCACATACGTAGTAAAAGAACCCTTTTTGCTAAATTTCATGTTTCTAGATCTAGCGGTTTAGAAGTTTCATACAAACTTTCAACCCCCTTTAAGGGGGAATTTCCAAAAATCCTCTCTTAGTGCTCCCCTACGTTTCCCAACGAACCTGCATGCCAAATTTCAGCTCTGTACGACCAGTAGTTTCGGCTCTGCGTTAATCGATCAGTCAGTCAGTCAGTAAGTCAGTCAGTTTCTTGTTTTTTATATATATATATAATAAATAACTGCTTATCTGCCTGTCTGTCTGTTTCTGTGTGATTGAGTGTGTTTGTGTGTTCGAGTGTGTTCGAGTGCATTAGATGTGTCACGTCCCAGGTAAAAACTTGTTAATACATAAAAAGGGAAACAAGAACGTAGTTTATTTCAAAAACGTGTGTCCCTTATATCTTCTTTCTGGGATCAATCATTTCGGGCAAAAGACACTTTTCATAAAAATCCAAGAGCTTGGTATTCATTTTCGGTTCCCAAAAGGCGTCGTCTCGGGAAATTTTTGCCGTCTTAAATGGAAATTGTTGCCCTGTCCAGACCGCAAACAGACATATGTTTTTTTGCTGAAAATAATGACATTTGTTAAATAATGACGTTTGTAAGTAAAACCATAAAAACTTAAATCTACCTAGTAAATATATAGGTACCTATGATATAGTAACATAACAAATTTAATTCTTACCTGATATGCAGTTGACCTTGGATCTGATAGTACCAGTCGTGGTTGGTATTAACGGAACCATAACTTTCCAAAGATTAATTTTCTTTTCTGCTATTGCTTGTTCAGCATCCATGTTTCTCGCCGAATATGGGCATTTAATTCATTTAATGACCGAAAAACTGTGACTTACCTTTTTACTTTTCTGGCGATAGTCAAAGATTTGAATGTGTTGCTACATCCGTACCGCTTGCGTTTGTTACCCATTTCTGAAAAGTTAAATTAATAGAAGACATTTGAATATTGCTACATCAAATCGTCTAATCACTAAATGTCATGTAATAATTAATATAATATACCGTAATTTTACATAGGTACTCTACAAATACTTACCAAAGTATCAATTCGTATCAGTCGCGCTACGAGTAAGCAATGCCGACGCGAAACGAGCATTGACCTCGGTGTCGGAGCGGACGGCGCGAGCGAGCGATACGTCCTCACTCTGGGATGGCCCGGCGTGAACTGATCGTAAAACGTTTGCGCGCTCGGTTATAATGGTGCATTTAAAAAATTCGTAATAAGTAACTAAAATCATTTAGCGGGCAAAAAAAAAATTCTGCCTGTTAAACAATATCTGTTCCTTCATAACTTGTATACAACGTTCATAAAAACCTTTTAATACATATTAAAAAAAAATACTGAATTGGACCGATTTAGACATTTAAAAGTAGTGTCTTTTTTAAATTAAATGTAACATTTTCGAAATTATTGCTCTGCGGTGCACTTTAAGACCATTTACTTTGTCAGATAAACGCATTAAATAAAATGTTATAGTACAATATAATGCTTGTTTTATACCTGAAAGATAGCTCTGACGATGTTTTTCGTAAAATACCATGGAAACATAGAGTTCTTATAAAATAACTGTTAAACAAAAAAAAAGTTTTGCTCTGCAGTGCACTCAACGAAGACTTTAACTCTCCTAAACAGCAATTTAACTTCAAAAAATCCGACCCTAAAACCACGATATCGCCTTCGGAAATTCTCACGAAAACGAATTTTGTGCTTAAAATGTGTACACAGTCTTAAGAAATATAATTAGTCTTTAACATATTTTAAGACGCGATTGACTCTTGCAAATAAGCCTAAGGAGGCTTCAGCAAGCGTAAAAAAATGTAAGTTTTTTTATTTTGAATAAATAAACGTAAAAAAAAATACATATATTTTACAAACAATTTTGAAAACCAATGTCAAGGACTCGTAAACTTTATAAAGAATATTAGGTTATATAATCCGAGCTCTTGACATGTTTTCAAAGTTTCTTTAGTAAGTAAAATATCTCTACTTTTGTAGCAGTCGCAGTTTTACTTTTATGGCCATTTCAACTTCATAACAAACTTATGACAAATGGAAGCCTAAAATTAATCGATTTGGACACTCAAAGGGCTTCAATGGAAAGCTGCCAATGGCTCCATTGGCGCGGAAGGCTATTCAGCTCTAATGATGTGGTGTTTTAAAACCAATCCGTTGAATTGACGTCTGTAGCCTTGGAAACTAACAAAGAAGGGTAACTCGTCGGAGCTTCAAATAAAAGACCATAAGTGGTGTTAATGATAAGGCCTATTTGGGGTTATTACCTTTTGTGGAATCAATGAAAAGCCTCGTGAAAGCCTCCAATAGAAGCTATAAATATATTAGCTTTATGTCGAGGTTATTGATTGTAGATATTAGACAAGCTCAAACCAAGCTCTCCTTCAAGCGAATGCTGCGTAAGCATTTGTTTGAGAAGGTCGCGTAGATTTGGAATCCTTCATATTTTTCTTTGCTTCGTGCGGCTGGTTTATGTATGTATTAGTTTATGTATGTTTATCTTTTATATAATTTTTATGTACGTTTATGTAAATTTATCCTCTTTTGGAATTATTTGTTATCTTCCTTGTATTTCTGTAGTTTCTTTCTGATATTGATGCACCTACTCATTTTTCTTTCTGTTTGGCCTTATGG
Organism: Aethes cnicana; assembly: GCA_963971205.1. Lineage (NCBI taxonomy): Eukaryota > Metazoa > Arthropoda > Insecta > Lepidoptera > Tortricidae > Aethes > Aethes cnicana. The sequence continues at coordinate 582,624 of OZ020292.1, forward strand.
TTGACTGGTAGAGAATGCTTTTAGGCATTAAGTCCGCCAATTGTATACATTTTGTATGTGCAATGAAGTTTAAATAAATAAATAAATTGTAAAGTACACGTATTTAAAGGTCGGGCTGAAAACCAGCGCTGCGCGGTCGTGCTCCGCACACTCGCAGCACATGCTGAGTCCGGTCCTATTGCCACCTACTTTACCTTGTGCATGCTTTATTTAATTTTGTTTGTGGCAATAAATCATTATCTTATCTTATCTTATGTTCGTACTTACAGCATGACAAAACTAAGAAGGCTCGCGGCGTGGCACTTGCACCGTTGACATTGTGTAGTTCAGGCTGAACTACATCACACTACACATTTATTAGATTCATCAGAACAGCGTGTCCGATACGCCTATGCCTTTCTTACTACTTATTTATGTGGATATACTTACATTAAGCACACATTTTCAATTCAGTAAGATATAAGTAATGTGCGCTTGCTAAAGATACTAATATAGCCTTGGAAAATCTTTGCTTCAGCAAGCAATTATTTTGATCTAGCATTGTTTCTTGCTACCTATATAAATTACTGGGTATCCCCGATACAAATAGTCTTCAAATGCCTCAATGCTTTTGTAATTTTCAGGTGCAGTGATGTTTAAAGCGATAGAAGGTGCGAGTGAGATAGAGCGAGCTCAAAACATGACGATGGAGCGAGAGAGAGCGGCGCGGCACCTATGGGGGTACGCGCTCGAGCTGAATGTGTTCAACAAAACGGCCCTCAAGGATATGTGAGCACATGCAGTTACTGACACACTACACACAATGACGTCACCGGACAGACCCCGCATGCTCCCCCTCCACTCCCCCTTCCTCTCCTTCGAAGCTTCCTCGACAACGCATGCGGCATGAGCTGACGCATCGGCTGGCTTCCGAATTCGATTCGAAGATGGTCGTGTCGGTCGGAGTTCGGTTGTTTGATGAAATATTTTTTTTTTTTTACTATAGAAGAAAGAGACAATATTGGCATTCAACGGCATGCGCGGTCGAATCGAAGTCTCATTCCATCTCATTTGATGACATAATATTCGACTGCATTCGATCGAAGGAAGCTAGTTGACAAAAATTTCATTTCTTCAACACGTACATAATATATTTTTCACTACTCATGCTCTTAAAATGTTACTTTAGTCTCTGCACATCGGGACTAAAGCTCTTTTTTAGTCTCTAGGGACCAAAGTATTTTTTTTTTAATTTACATTGGAAACCCGCCTAAACAGCCAACCACAGAGTTTGTGAAAGGAGGATTATCCCCATTTCCAGTGAACCTAGACAATTTCTAGGGCGTGAAAAAACGATTTAATGTCGTGAAACACGATTTAATGATGACGAATACCTATGAATCTTGTTTTAATTAAAGTGAATTCATTTAATAATGCATGACCCAATTAGTTTTAAAATATATTAATAGTTTTCAAGTTTTAATCTGTTGGCTAAATATCATTCAAAACATCACGTGATAAGAAACAGGTCAAGTGCGAGTTGGACTCGCGCACCGAGGGTTCCGTACCTACAAACTTGATGATGCAAATTTAACAATACAAACTTATTATTTGCGGTTGGTGAAGTAGACACGGCTACTGCGCCAACCGCAAATGATAAGTTTGTATTAGTAAATTATCTTTTTTTGCACCTAAATATATAATATTTACGGTTATCAGATTTATTCCTGTATGTGTGCTGTAAGACCTTGCTTCTGGTCAAATTTCATGATTCTAGGTCATCGGGAAGTAGCCGGTTATCTACTTTGTTATAATAAATATCGTAATTTTGTATGGAACTTCGTTTTTTTTTTCCTCGCATTCGAAGTGAAAAGCAGAGTGTTTAACGCGTGACTAAACAACCATAATGACACTCGAACTATAGCCACCCTCGCTCTGCTCGGGTGGCTAAACATCTCGTGTCATAATGGCTTGTTTTAGTCCCTTGATAAACAATCTACTATTATTTTGAAAAATTTTAAAGGACACGTATTTTTTCTTTCTTTCATTAGTGGTAAATTTTAGCACAGCGTGCAGTCACTGGCGGGTGTGCCACCTTTAGAGCAAGAATCAGGTGTACTGTGCGCTCATCTGCCTAAACCAATAACATGAAAAAAAAAACGCTTGCGTGGGTCACTCGCCCAAAGAAGATGACTGCACCGCAGTGGGGTCCGGCCTTCCTAATACAGCTCTCGTTGCCAACAGAATAGGCATTAAGATGCAAGACTACCAGCGCAAGGTGGTGCTGGCGGTGCGGCGCGGGTGGAGCGGGGGGAGCTCCTCCCCGCAGTGGAGCTTTTCCTCCGCTTTCCTCTACTCCCTCACCGTGATCACGGCTATAGGTAAGAGCCCAGTACAGGCATCGGCAGCAAGAAGAACTCATTGCCAGAGGGGCGCGTGACGCAGCGGGCGCTTTGTCGTGCGCGCACGCTTATTGGCCCTCCAGTCGTAAACATGCGCAGAAATCCCCTCTACTTTCGCTCACCGCTCAAGATCCGTGCCGGGGCATGTACACTACTACTACAGCCTATTTGCGTCCCACTGCTGAGCACAGGCCTCCTCTCATCACGAGAGGGTTTGGGCTACCCCACGCGGGCCCAGTGCGGGTTGGGGACTTCACACACGTCTTTGAATTGCTTCGCAAATGCGTGCAGGTTTCACCATGTTTTCCTTCACCGAAAGCTCAGCGGTAAATGCAAATTTCCGGGGCCTATACACAGTTAAACAATATTCATCATTCATCACCATCATCATCATATTTAAATTATCATCAATGCAAGACTACTGCAGCTCTATATAGGCAGATATATTAATCTTACCCAGGATCAAATAAATTCCAAGACTGTTCTTGTACCTACAAGTTTTTTCTGATTATTAATGACTTTTCCAGGTTATGGGCATATATCGCCCCGCACGAAATGGGGGAAGGTGATCACGATCCTCTACACGCTTCTGGGCATGCCCCTGTTCCTGCTGTACCTCGCTAACGTAGGTAAGATGTGATCATCATCATCATCTTATCGCCCACATGAGTTGGGGGAAGGCGATCACGATCCTGTAACTGCTGAACATGCTCGTTAACGCTTTAGAGATAATCTACTATAGGAAGTCCTGCGCCTCCACACTTCAAAGCGCTTCAATTTATCTTTTTATCTAAATATATAAAACTGACTGACTGACATAGTGATCTATCAACGCACAGCCCAAACCACTGGACGGATCGGGCTGAAATTTGGCATGCAGGTAGATGTTATGACGTAGGCATCCGCTAACAAAGGATTTTGCAAAATTCCCACGGGAACGGGAAAAAAAGGGATTTTTACATTTTAATGTTTAGGCGCGTACGAAGTCGCGGGAAACATCGTAGAGATCTGAAATTTGGCATGCAGGTTCCTTGGGGAGCGTAGGGGAGCACTAAGAAACGACTTCCCAAAATTCCCACGGGAACGGGAAAAAATGGTTTTTTTACATTTTAAGGCGCGTACGTAGTCGCGGGGATCATCGTAGAGAGCTGAAATTTAGCATGCAGATTCCTTGGGGAGCGTAGGGGAGCACTAAGAAACGACTTCCCAAAATTCCCACGGGAACGGGAAAAAATGGTTTTTTTACATTTTAAGGCGCGTACGTAGTCGCGGGGATCATCGTAGAGAGCTGAAATTTAGCATGCAGATTCCTTGGGGAGCGTAGGGGAGCACTAAGAAAGAACTTCCCGAAATTCCCACGGGAACGGGAAAAAATGGGTTTATTACATTTTAAAACCCGTACGTAGTCGCGGGGATCATCGTAGAGAGATGAAATTTGGCATGCAGATTCCTTGGGGAGCGCAGGGGAGCACTATGAAAGGATTTCCCGATATTCCCACGGGAACGGGAAAAATGGGATTTTTACATTTTAATGCTTAGGCGCGTACGAAGTCGCGGGAAACAGCTATCTATCTATCTAAATATATAAAAGAAGAAACTGACTGACTGACTGACTGATTGACTGACTGACTGACTGACATATCAACGCAGAGCCAAAACTACTGGTCGTAGAGAGCTGAAATTTGCCATGCAGGTTCCTTGGGAAGCGAATGGGAGCACTAAGAAAGGACTTCCCGAAATTCCCATGGGAACGGGAAAAAATGTTTTTTTTTTTCATTTTAAGGCGCGTACGTAGTCGCGGGGATCATCGTAGAGAGCTGAAATTTGGCATGCAGGTTCCTTGGGGAGCGTAGGGGAGCACTAAGAAAGGACTTCCCAAAATTCCTACGGGACCGGGAAAAAAATGGGTTTATTACATTTTAAGGCGCGTACGTAGTCGCGGGGATCATCGTAGAGAGATGAAATTTGGCATGCAGGTTCCTTGGGGAGCGTAGGGGAGCACTAAGAAAGGATTTCCCGATATTCCCACGGGAACGGGAAAAATGGGATTTTTACATTTTAATGTTTAGGCGCGTACGAAGTCGCGGGACACAGCTATCTAACTATCTAAATATATAAATAAAAGAAGAAACTGGCTGACTGACTGACTGACTGACACATCAATGCAGAGCCGAAACTACTGGTCGTAGAAAGCCAAAATTTGGCATGCAGGTTCCTTGGGGAGCGTAGGGGAGCACTCGCGGGGATCATCGTAGAGAGATGAAATTTGGCATGCAGGTTCCTTGGAGAGCGTAGGGGAGCACTATGAAAAGATTTCCCGATATTCCCACGGGGACGGAAAAAATGGGATTTTTACATTTTAATGTTTAGGCGCGTACGAAGTCGCGGGAAACAGCTATCTATCTATCTAAATATATAAAAGAAGAAACTGACTGACTGACTGACTGACATATCAACGCAGAGCCGAAAATACTGGTCGTAGAGAGATGAAATTTGGCATACAGGTTCCTTGGGGAGCGTAGGGGAGCACTAAGAAAGGATTTCGCGAAATTCTCACGGGAACGGGGAAAAAAGAGAATTTTACATTTAAATTTTTAGGCGCGTACGAAGTCGCGGGAAACATAGTAAGGATCTGAAATTTGGCATGCTGGTTCCTTGGAGATCGTAGGGGAGCACTAAGAAAGGACTTCCCGAAATTCCCACGGGAACGAGAAAAAATGGGATTTTTACATTTTAATGTTTAGGTCGCGGGGATCACCGTAGAGAGCTGAAGTTTGGCATGCAGGTTCCTTGGGGAGCGTAGGGGAGCACTAAGAAAGGATTTCCCGATATTCCCACGGGAACGGGAAAAAATAAATTATAATCCTAGATTACAAACACTTTCAAGAAACACGTTATGCAGATTACCTACTGTTAGATTACCTGCCTATTGTCCAGTAAAAAGGAAATGATTGATGAGTTCCCTAAAACATTCTTTAAACCAGTCTGATATTACCTAAATAATGAATTTTGGCACTAAACTATTTATTCATAAGAGATTAATGAATCCGAGAAAAAAAAGGAAAAATCTATACATATAATAAATAATAATTCTGTAGAAGTCGCGGCTGAAAATTGAAAATTAAAAGAAACTATCAAGTCAAAGGGACTATATGAACGATGCTGAACACAAAATAACGATTTTTAGAAAAAAATACTGTATGTATGTATGTATGTATGTCCGGATTTAACTCGAAAACTACTGGACGGATTGAAACAAAATTTGGTATGGGTAGTAGTTTATAACACTGGTCAACATATAGGCTACTTTTTATCCCGAGGAAATGCATAGTACCCGCGGGAAGGCTATTAACAAATTCCACGCGGACGAAGTCGCGGGCAGAAGCTAGTCTAAATATATAAAACTCAAAGGTAACCGACTGACTGACATAGTGATCTATCAACGCACAGCCCAAACCACTGGACGGATCGGGCTGAAATTTGGCATGCAGGTAGATGTTACGTCGTAGGCATCCGCTAAGAAAGGATTTTGCAAAATTCCCACGGGAACGGGAAAAATCGGGATTTTATTTTTCAATATTTCTGCGCATACAAAGTTGCGGGGAAAAGCTAGTTTATTATAATTTAAAAAGCACCACCAAAACTCTCAACGCATACGAGTAGTTAATGGCTGTCTCAGTACGCACACATGGATTATGGAGGCGCGAGACTTCCTATAGCAGATTTATCTCTACATCTCTAAGGCTCCGTTGCACCAAGCTGTTAACTTCGGGTTATTTGTATGAATTTGATCATCTGTCGGCTGATATATAGTCGGAAGATCGGAATTAGAAAACACCAATTTAGTACCCTATTTAAGAAAATATTTTGCGAATGGGTTAGCCACAGAACTTCTAGATTAAAGGTCTGCGGGGTTATCTAAAAAGGCCAGAACTAAGACAGTTCAAAAATGATTTTCTATTTTCATCACTGACTAATCCTACATCGCTTTGTGAACTGTAATAAAATTATGCTTATTTTTTGTGTAAATAGCTAGCTAGTATTGACTTAGGTACATACTTACCAACCCAAGTTAGTTCAGGAAAATAATACTTTATCTTTTTCGGATTACTGTAAAAAGGGATATCGGGTGATTTCTATGGAGGCTGTTTTATTTAAAAAAAAATTGCAATCATTGATCTTTTATAAGTAAGGATTCACAATCAGCCGAAGAAAAATGACCCCGTCAAAACGGGTGCCGAACAGCTCGGGCACCCGTTTGGCCTGCGTTATAAAGAGGTGTTATTAGCATATTGGAATGTATTTTCTAATGTCAGTTTGCTCCATATATTTCGACATATTCTGTTAGACACTGTTCGTCCATATGTTATTACTTATTATAGGTCAATGTTTGTAATGTAACAAAAAAAACGGTTTAGGATTCCCTTTAAGTGAATATGTTTTTGTATTTGTCTTTCTGACGACTGTCGTATGCCCAGGGGAGCTGCTGGCGCGCTGGTTCAAGTGCATCTACGCGCTGGCGTGCCTCTGCCGGGGCTGCGCCGGCGCCGGCGTCGCGCGACGCAGGGTCATACGGCTGAGGACTCGGGTACGTACTGACCCTTTTTTTACTCGCTGGGAAAATGCAGCGATTCACATCCGAGCTGTATGTGCGAGGGCCGCCGGGTCACTTTGGAGCATTCGACTGCAGCCCTCACGCTGTCTGTCCCTAGTTCAATGTCACTCGAAGGGTGATGTCCACACAATAAACCATACATCGATCGACGAAGCCGTCTAGTTACAGCAAAAGTGCGGGGACGAGGGTCGTGATGGGGGAAAAGCGGTTCCTATAGCTACTATAGGTACTTACTTCCCCGCAAACCAACCTGACCGGCGCCATTCATATTTACTTCTATAGTGGCTTGCTTTGCGGCGTTTTTAAGTGCGATGGCGTATGTGTAGCTTGGGACCGCTCATGCCCTATCTCCTGTCTCGTCATTCGCTTCGCAGGCGGTCTTTTTCACGAGATCAAAGGCATCGACCTACTATACTTATACTGTGGTGATGTCACATTCCTGTTTAATACTGGGTGCTAGTAAATTGGGTGCGATTTGAAGTCATCATCATCATCTCAGCCGTAGGACGTCCACTGCTGGACATGGCCTCCCCCAAGGCAAAGGTTTTATTTGAAGAACGGTACCAGTAATGACTCTTATTTAAAAGTAACTAACTCATAAAAATATTTTTAACTTAGTGTCCAACACGAAATTATAGCCCAAACCCTCTTGTGATGAGAGGAGGCTTGAGCCCAGCAGAGGGCCGCAATAGGCTGAAGTGGTGGTTGTGGGTCTTCCACTTGGTGCGATCTAAATGCTTATCATTTCAGCTGGAGCTGAGTGACGTGGAGAGCATAGAATGCCCGGCGCACTGGAGGCGCGCGTCGTGGGCGGCTGACGTCGAGTCCATCAGCAGCCTGGACTACGGCCCGCCAATACAACGGCTAAAGAGGTCAGTATGGCGCTGACTTTTATGTCAAACTAGCCAATGCCCGCGAACTTCGTCCCGCGTAGACTTAGAATTCGCCTTTTGCTTTGAATTGTGGCTTTCATTCACAACTCAACAACATCACTTTACAAAAGGCCTCACAATAAGCCTTCTCAAGCACTCCAGAGGGTCAGGGTTAATCGGCCAGGACTAATGGCCAATTTAAACCACTTTAACGTGACAATGGGGGCTGAACGGCGTTATGTGGGCTTTTACGGTGTCGGGGACTCAGTTTTATTAGCCTCTACAGTCGCCACTTGTTTACTTTTCAACCATGCGACGCATTAAGACTATAGTAATGAGCATTTTCTGAAATAGTAGAACTACTTTTAGAAAAACTTCAACTGGGTAAAGTTATTATGTAGCTACTACATTCTCAGAAGCTCTTAAATCCAACTTGAGATGTAACAACAAAATAAAGAATAATAGAAGCATCACTTGGTACACAGCCCGTTCCTACGTATATTCGCACTAAGGTTCTACGAAGACGCAATAACCTACATACATACTCGTACATAGAACTCAGAGAGTTCAGAAGCGATTGCTCACGCTTAAATAGTTTTAAATAAGTTTGTTATTTTGATACTGAAGCATACCTACCGAAAATATATTTCGGTACATGAACAAAAGACATGTCTCGAAAATGAACTGATGGAGGATATTATCATCGACAATACATAGTAGTAGTAGTGTGTAGTTTCTCTTTTTCCAGTCTAGTGTGCAAGTAACTGAAATAGGTGCCTACAAGTAAAGTTTCTATTTTAATATTTACTGAGATGCAGATAAAACAGGCCAGTAAGCGCATTCAATGGTGGTGTAACAGATTCGTATCTGTGGCATAGTCGTGTAGAGTAGGTATTTCTAGCTTTCTGCCGTGCCATGACAAAACACTGTATCTAAAAAACACCTATTTTTCAGAGAAATCGCAAAAATCTTTTTATTTCCTTAATTGGCCACAGAGCCGCTAATATTTGCCCGATTGTAATGAAATTTGGACAAATTACGGATAATGTGCTACTATTTATGGACAAAGAAAAAGAATGCAGTAATTTTATTTCTTTCATGCATTTTAAAGCATAAACGTGTTATGTCGTTGTGTAAGAATCTGTAAGACGCATGTTCAGTGTAAAGCCTTTCACGAAGGGAATTTACTTAAATCATTACTCTCGCCCGTTTATTTAAATAATTTCTCAGCTAGACTTTATCGAAACTTTGTTATTTCATACCTAACCTTAGTAAAGACAATGTTGGATTTATGTTATGAACGGTGGAATGAACGAGAATGAACTTTGATTACATTTCGGAGAGGATCAATAAGTTCTTGTAAGGTTTCATAGGAAAACTTTGCAATTGTAACAAAGCTTACGTATTTTAAGATCATTATAATGGTTTATTCAATACAAGCGAAATGTTTTTTTAATGATTTTTTGCGCAACTCGCGCCCAATTCGCCCTTACCGTCATCTATTTCATCCGGAGATGGTGAGTGAATTGTTGGCCTACACCTACAACTACAGTTGGTATACACACATGTACAAGTGTACAGACGTCCTCGCACGCACACAGACGTCTTCGCACGCAAACATTGACACTCATAGACATAAATAATACTTCGTATGGACCCGGCCTAACGTAGATACATGTCATGTTTCCCCACTTCATTGGTGTCCAATCCAAAGTTAAACTTATATCGTGACACTAAAGCTGGGTCACATTTTTTCAACAACGAGACGAGTTTTTAGATACTGAGAAACAGTTTCGAAAAAAGTTTTTTTAAAAACGCTTATTGTCACGCACGCTCCGTGACAGAACTTTGGATTGGACACCGTGGAAGTGGCAGAGATGTACAAAATGGTTTTAAAAAAGCATTTAAATACAAAATGCAAAATACTTTTCAGATTTACTATTTCAAATGCAAAATACTAAATAGTTTTGCGTTTTGTATTTCAAATGCTAAATGCAAAATAGGTATTTTCAAAATACTTTTTCAAAATAAAATACCTTTTGACCAAATCAAATGATATTTTTATTTATTTTAGGTATTTATCATGAGAAATAGAATAGAGATACAATGCCGAGCCAAATGGCACCTTATGCATGAAATTTTGGTCTAATTTATCAGTACGCGTGTCATAATAAATTGTTATGTTATTAATATTATTATTATTATTATTATTTATTATTAATAAGCATACAACAATGCGATCATACATATAGACATGACCCTGCAAAACTGTTTATACAGTTTGACTGCAGGCGGACACTATGTTGCAGTACAAGTAAAGCATTAAATGTAATACATCTATTATTAACATACTAATACATACTTGAGATCAGTGATATGAATAAGTACTTATCTAAATTCTTATTTTACATTATCTATATTAATGTCTCTAATAAGTGTTTTTTAACTAGTTTTTTAAATTTATTTAGATTGGGCTCTGTTCTGATGTTCACGGGCAAATTGTTGTATATATACGGAACACGCTTTTTCAATGTTCTATCTCCATAGTAATTATTTATTCTGGGTACATCGAATTTACCCGCGGACACCGCCCTCGTGCCATATTTGTGACTAATTTGAGATAGGTTATGCTCTTGCTGGCTGTGGTTATTTATTGCTATGAGGTATTTATGTTTTAAGCTTACTGGAAGAATTTTACAAATTTTAAATAGTTTTCGGTAGTCGTGTTTGCAGTTGTTTTTAGTTTTTTGGTTAACTAGTAATTTTAAAAATCTGATTTGCAAAGATTCCAATTTGTCTATGTATGTTTTGAATGTAAGACCATAGCAATCAAGAGCATATCCCAATATAGAATCGACTAAAGCAAAGTATAAACATTTTAGTGTACTAGTAGGAACTCTAAAGCTTAAATGGTAAAATTTTCCTAATAGTGTTCTTAATTTACCGCACACGTAATCTATGTGATAGGCCCAAGAAAAACTGGCGTCTATTTGTACTCCTAGATAAGTTAAAGAATCTACTCGTTCTATTGGTTTACATCGGCAGTTGACTAGGTTATTGTGAAAACATTCAAAGCTATGAGTAATCAAAGGAGGAGGGTTATTTTGGTCGGAAATGTTCAAATGAGGTGAGTGAATAATGAGAAGTTTAGTTTTATCAGCATTTAGTACAATACCGTTATCATGAGACCATTTTACAATGGCATCTATGTCTAACTGGATAGTGCGATACATGTCAGCGAGGTCGGTCCCGGCGCTCACGGTGCACAGGTCATCGGCGAACATATAGGGTGTCGAGTGGCGGATGACTCCGCAAAGGCTGTTGACGTGCATCAGGTAGCAGACGGGGCCGCAGCCCGAGCCCTGCGGCACGCCGCAGCGGACCGCTGTCTCCTCGCTGAACACGTCGCGCACTTTTACGCGGTAGGATCGTGAAGTTAGGTAGTCACGGAACCAAGGATTCAATGGCTGTCCAATTCCACATTCGTCCATTCCATTTAAAAGAGTATTTGTTTCGAGCGTGTCAAATGCTTTTTTATAATCATAACATACCAGTAAAACTATTTTCTTACTTTCTAGATGCGTATTTATTTCATCTGTAAATTTTGCTAAAAGAGTGTGTGTACCTTTACCTTTTTGAAAGCCATGTTGACTCTTAATAAGTATATTATTTTGGCTAAGAAACTTTCCAATTTGATTAACAATAGCTTTTTCTATTATTTTATCAATACTTGACAGTATCGCAATTGGTCTGTAATTAGAAAAAACTTTGCGGTCACCTTTTTTATGGATTGGGCGAATAAGTGCATCCTTTAATTTATCTGGAAATGTGTGGGTAGTTACAGATAAGTTAATTATCCTAGCTATGACCGGGCTCACCTTATCCACAATGAACTTTAGATCGGACATGCGTATGAGGTCGCTTCCAGGTGCCTTTTTCGTGTTCATATTGTTTATAATTTTCTTTACTGCATAGCTGTTTACTGGCTGCCACCTCATACTCACCTCCGATCTTTGTACGTAAGTGTCTCTATCTAGCCATTTTTCGTTACATGTATGTTTCAATTGGCTTATTTCATTTGAAAAATTTTGTGCAAATTTGTCACATAATTCTTTAGTGCTGCCTTGATTTTTCATATTATTAAGTATAGAGTCATCAATTGACTGTTTGATATAATAATAATAATAATACTCAAAATAATGTAAAAAAACTAGACTAACGAAAAGATAACCATGGCTTCATTTTGTGAATTGTGTGGCCATTATTTCGGTTGATTGTGCATCTAGTTCTTATTTTATTATTATTACACTTTTCTTTTATTAATAACAATTGGACTGGTATTGATAAAAAGTGAAAAAAATAAACATCAATTTTTATTTATTAGTTCAGACATAAGGCGCGCACTCTGACCAAAGAAGAAAAAAAGGGCACGCACCTCTATCGGTCAAATTCGGCAATACAAGCGTCATTCGTTCATTTCATTTTGTTTGACTGGTAGACTGGTATCTAATGTTGGCTAAACTTAATGACAAAATATTTTGCATTTTGAAATCAATATTAAAAATGCAAAATACATCTCGAAAGGTATTTCAAATAAAATACAAAATGTTTTTTACTAAAAGGCATTTAAATGTAAAATACAAAATAGGTATTTTGCATTTTGTATTTGCATTTTAAATAGAAGTATTTCAAATAAATCGCATCTCTGGGAAGTGGGGACATATTACGTGTACGTTAGACCGGGTCTATATTATTTACGTATATGTTGACACTTCATTCTAATTGTGCTCGAAATCGTGCTTTTATAGGCCGTGTCCGCCGTGTGCCTACAGGAATAAATCTGATTGGTGCAGTAACGATGTCTACTGCACCAACCGAAAATAATGAGTTTGTAATAGTAAATTCGCATTCATGCTTCCAACTCCAACTCGCACTTGACTGTTTTTTTTTATAATAGAGTATTACACCCTTTTTTGAAATGTGGTTTAAAATGATCCTTATGTCGGATTGAATCACAAGATTTTTTATTTCGATTTTCTGAATGGGATAAATACCTTAAAAAGTACTTTTAAATTTTCATTTTCAGTGTTCGCGCTAAAAAGCTAGCCGCCATGTTAGCTTGGTCTGTGACGTCACTAGGATAGTAAATAAGTACAATAGTAGCCTTACAAGTCAAGTCTTTGTAACGCTTTGTTTACAGCAGAAGTGACGTCACAGCAGCTAACAATATGGCGCCTACCATTTTGGGACAGATTAAAAAACAACATTTTATAAATGTACCTAATTATAAAATAATTTATGCATTTTTATGATTAAAAGTCGATGTCTTGGGTAGCATTTTTATATAATCTATCATAAATCAGTACTTCCCGATTTTTCCTTGAATAGTGTACCAATAATACCCTTAATCGTATATCACAGGAACAACCCAATCTTGTATTCGCGCATAAAGTTACTAAGGGGTACGACGCGAGGTATGAATCGACAATCGTCTGCATAAGAGACGGTAACCACACTACTACATTATGCAATACTGCGCGGTAATTTGCTGCTTTTTGAGCGGAGCTCGCATCGCACCCCTCACGGATTTTTTCCTTGAATGGTGTATAATACCCTATTCCCCAGGCGGCCAGAGTACCTGCGCAGCGCGTCGATGCCGCTACCCGCGCGCTCATCCGACAGCGCCAGCGAGTTCTCCGTCATCAGCTTCGACGCGCAGACCATCACCGTGCCAATCAGCGTGTGCGTCGCCATCCTGGTCGGGTGCGTGTCCTCTTTCATTATACTTTCGTTCGTCAGCCAGAACCCAACAATACAGTCATAAACGCTGCGTATCAAAATGTAGCCTTTACCTGGTCCGTCCACCGCATGGGACATCTGCTGCGCACTCGGGTTCCCTACACCTTTCCCTGAACTAAAGGCGCTCAATTGAGATGTTATCGCCCCGAGATACCGTGCCTAAAGTATGCGACCTTTGGGCACATATAGAACGTTGAGTTCTTGGAAAATGGAGACGCTTTTCTCCTGAATTCATTCCATGAGACACCGAGCATTCTCTGCCAACACCACATTTTTAGGGCGTCTATCTTCTTACTGTCAGATTTTGGCAGGGCCATGTCTCAGTTGCATCTTACTAATATAATAAAGCTAAAAGTTTGTTTGGATGTTTGTTACTCAATCACGCTAAAACGGCCCAACTAATTTGCATGAAATTTGGCAAACAGATAGTTTGTATCTGGAATAACACATAGGCTACTTTTTACTGTTATATTTATTATTGCATTTATAAGCAATTATTTTCTATTTTTTTTATTTATTTATTATGAGCAAGCATTTGACCACGATCTCACCTGATGGTAAGTGACGATGTAGTCGAAGGTGAAACATGCTTACTTTGATAGTACCTGTTCATTCTCGACTTGAAAAAATTAAAAGAACTCGACTTCAATCAAACTCCGATAGTCGGTGTCAAGTGAACCGACCCAAAGCTATGACAATCTTATAGTGAACTTGACCCCGACTTCACAGGCTGTCGGAGTTTGATTGGAGTCGGATTTATTTCTATATTAAAAAAAAAAACATCTAATGCTATGCGATTGTACATAATAGACTCACGCCTGTTTCCCGTTGGCATATGAAGAGACCACAGAACGCCTCGTGCTTCTATTCAAGCATAGACACCTTCCTCGTTTTTCTTATGCAAGCTCGTCAGTGTTGAGTAGGTTCTCTTAATTTGCGTATCGGAATTACGTTTGCTTATCTTCTGAAGAATCTTAATACAAGTAACTTTGACATGAAGATAAATCAACCACAGCCCCCGAATAACGAGTTCTTAAGTCGATTTCCTTTTTGCACCATTTGGAGGACAATGTGAAAGCTCCTTAAAATCGTTGCTGTGCCTTCGCAGGCTGCCCATTTGAACTTTGTAAGCTCGCTCGCGATTCCATTATAAAAACGAATGCATTCAGCCGTGAGAGACTTATTGGATTTTTAGAAAGAGCCAGAAGGAAAAGCTATTGCAACATTAAATCTTAAAGCGTTAGTTTCTTTTTCCCTGACATTTTGTATGGCATTGTATCATTGTAACCGAACATACATAGGTAGAGATCTTCTACTATCTAAAGTCCCGCGCCTTCACATTTCAAAACGCTTCAATTTTTTTATTATTATTTTAAAAGCACCACCAACACTCTCAATGCATAGTTGACGGCTGTCTCAGCACGCACACATGTGTTGCGAGTGTTGGTGGTGCTTTTTAAATACATTATCAAATACAAGATCTCTACACTTAAGGGAAAAATTATGAAACTGTTCTGCCGCCAACACCATGTTACCTACTGTGAATCTAGGTGTAGAAATAAAAGTTTGCGGGATAAATATCTAATATTTGTTGCAGGTATATCATGTTCGGGTCCATGATCTTCGGTATGTGGGAGAACTGGAATCAGCTTGATGGAGCCTACTTTTGCTTCATTTCGCTTAGCAGGTGCAAAAATAACTATTCACACTCACCCACTTATATTATAGATGTGAAAGTAACTCTGTCTGTCACCTCTTCACGTTTAAACCGCTGGACCGATTTAGGTGAAATTTCGTATGGAGTTTGTTCGAGTTCCGGGGAAGGACAAAGGCTATCTACTTGTTAGCCCAGAAAACCGTAGGAATTGCAATTTACCCTTCTACCTACCTTTCTTCTACCTACGAGTAATTTAAGCTGCCAACCTCGGGTTAATCGCTTATAATAATAACTTAACTCAGACTTATTTGTATGAATTTGACGTAACCCGAGGCTAGGTTAGGTGCAAGTCTGGCTTAGAGATCTTCTACTATCTAAAGTCCCGCGCCTTCACATTTCAAAACGCTTCAATGTATTTAAAAAGCACCACCAACACTCTCAACACATGTGTGCGTGCTGAGACAGCCATCAACTATGCATTGAGTGTTGGTGGTGCTTTAAAAAAAAATTAAGCGTTTTGAAATGTGAAGGCGCGGGACTTTAGATAGTAGAAGATCTCTACACGGTTGTTGCAAAGCTGACAGCCACCAACATACCACTAAACGTGAAAAGAGTAGCATTGCCAGACACCGGGGAGTCGTCACTTTTTACCCGACTGCGCTAGAAGGCGGGTTATGTATTTCGAGTGTATGTATGTAAGTATGTATGTATGTATGTATGTATATTTCTTTGGCACGCTCTGCAGCCTAAATGGCTTGATGGATTTTAGCATGCGAAGTGTCGTTAGATTCGTCTTAATTATGAGAGTGACACTGGGTATATCAAAATTGCAAAAAAGAAAATGACTGACTTTTGGAGGCGTTTTACACGTATCCAAAAAATTTTTTTTTTGTCAAATTCTATCGACTGGGGTATCAAAATAAAGGGTTTATTCTTAACGGCTTTTCTTTAAAGGGCTTAAGGGTTTAATGAACAAAATATACAATGTGACATTAAAAGTTTGTTTGCAGTCGGGTATACTATTTTTTCAAAAATCGAGTTATTACACGACATGCCTGTTTGACGTCACGTTCAGATGTGACAAAAATACTAGATACTTATCTGTAAAGTAGTCGGCAAGTACTTATTACTTAAGAGGGAAGAATAGTAGGTACTCGGCCGGTACGGTACTCGTCCATACAAAAATTACAAAAAGAGAAAACGTATAGCCACTTCTAAATATTTTCCAATCTCCATGATTTTTTGGTATGTTATTGACATAATGAAATACCAGGTTTATAGGTTTTCCTTTCTTTTTAATTCGCAAGAACTTTGAATCCATTGCAAATTTAAAAAGTAAGGAAAACCTATAGACCTAGTATTTCATTGTGTCAATAACATGCCAAAAAATCATGGAGATTGTAAAATATTTAGAAGTGGAAAAACGTTTTCTCTTTTTGTATGGACGCGTAGAAGGTACCTCTTAATGTTCTGTTGGGCACAGGCCTCCTCTCATCACGAGAGGGTTTGGGCCCCCATGCGGTCCCAGTGCAGATGGGGGACTTCACACACTTCTTTGAATGACTTCACAGACGCGTGCACATTTCCTCACGATGTTTTACTTCACCGAAAAGTTCAGTGGTAAATTCAAATTGACTTTCGCACATAAGTAAACTTAGAGGTGCGAGCCGGAATCGAACCCCCGACCCTTGGCATGAGAGGCGGTAGGTCGAACCACTAGGCCACCACGGCTTTCTGGCCTTGGCTTATTCTAATTCTCTGGTTTCTAAGCATCGGATTCGGCGACTTCGTCCCGGGGGAGCGGATCTACTCGAAGAAGATCGAGACATCCTTCATCGTGTGCTCCGTGTACCTCATGCTGGGCATGGCCCTGGTCGCCATGTGCTTCAACCTAATGCAGGTAACAGGATCTATGAAGTAGATACAAAGGAGCACAATCTTATGTGGCAAGACAATTGAAAAAGAGTCCATACAGTATGCCCCGGGATGAAATGCACAAACGAAAAGGGATGCATTATTAAGTAATCATTTATTTCGCCCGACCACAGGCATATTTTTTGTTAGTAAAACAATGAAACGTGATGATATTTTATAGACGAAAAAAAAAGATGTTTTCAATATATTTTTTAGTTTTTTAGGGTTCCGTACCTCAAAAGGAAAAAACGGAACCCTTATAGGATCACTTTGTTGTCCGTCTGTCAAGACCCTTTTTCTCAGGAACGCGTGGAGGTATGAAGCTGAAATTTATATCAATTACTCAGGTCTACTGTCCCTTGAAGCTGTGAAAAAATCAAACTTCTAAGCCAACGCAATCAAAAGATACAGCCGTTTATGCCGCAAATTTTCGACACTTGCAAGGGAATCAAAACCTACAGGGTGCTTCCCGTGAACTCAGAATCTTGAAATTTGGTACGAAGCAACGTCTTATAGCATAGATAAAGGAAAAATTACGAAAACCATAATTTTTTAGTTACATCACATAATATATTTTTTTTTAATAATTTTAACCTTACTACCCATTTCCTCATAAACGCGTAGAGGTATTAAATTGAAATTCATACCAAATACTCAGGTCTATAATACCTTTAAGCTGTAACAAAATCAAACTTCTATGTCAACGCAATCAAAAGAAACAGCAATTTAAGCTGCATATTTTGAAACTCGCAAGTACTCGCAAGGGAATCAAAACCTAAAGGGTACTTCCAGTCGACCTAGAATCTTGAAATTTGGCATGAAGCAACGTTTTATAGCACACATAAAGGAAAAATTCCGAAAACCTTAAATTTTTAGTTACATTACAAAATATATATTTTTTAATAAATATAAACTTTGTAAACCTTGCAGGTTTGTACGGAACCCTCGGTGCGCGAGTCCGACTCGCACTTGGCCGGTTTTTTTTCGTTACTTCTCTTTATTTTGAGTAAATCGAGGAATTTTTACAAAACAAACGAAAAACAGGCCGTTTTTGTTGTTAGTAATTGTGACTTTTTTTGGCATTCTTTCAAATAGCATGTTTATAATCCCGCTGATTTAAAGTTTCACGTTTCATCCCTATTCGTCTGTGCACTTTATCCCGGGACACACTGTATACGCAACATGCTTGCCTTGCCTCACGCCGCGGGCAAAAGCTAGTAAACATATAAGTTCAACGTGTGTGTCTATGTCGGTATTTGTCTTATCTACGAGTATGTTAGTCAGAATTTGTGCTCGATTATTTTTTTAAGGATAGGAATAACCTTCCGTATCAAGAGAAAAAAATCTCAGAATTTTCGGTGCCGTAGATTCTGCGTAAAAAATAAAATTGGTTTTGCGTTATGACGATTGAAATAAAGGTGTTTCCTTGGTCCAAGTATGCAGCACTACTTCTTGAAAAAAAGTGTTGACACTATTGACATTATTGATTATCCTAATTTTTAAACTTTTATTATTATCTACAGGAACAAGTGCGGCATTACTTCGCGGGCCTCAAGCGCGCCCTGAAGAGAATCTGTCGCTGCAAAAGATGACGACACGGTTACTTTTAGAATAATATATAAATAATAAAACAGCACTAGTATTCTTATCAATAAATACTGTTTACCCTAACTTAAACTGACTTGTTTATATCATAAATGTAAGAACAATGCGCTAGTCGACACAATGTCTATTAAAAGAAACACAAAAGACGGCAGATAACAAAGCAAGCCGCTTAACAATTGCATCTTGAGAGCGTTAAATTCTGCGAAGTGCAGTACGGGGACTACTTACTCGTATTAGATGCTTTAAAATGCACTCGCTGCTACAAACCCAGCGTTCTACGGGGAAACAGTAGATTGTTGTTGCAGTTGAATAGAACCACTGAAACGCTGAAACGTATATTTTTTATACCTATGGTGTAGGTGATGTGGCGTCCTGCCTCTTTACTGACCCGACTGACTGGCAGACGAGGTACTGTGACAAGAAACTGGGGGATCGTCAGATGGTAGTGCGAGGTACTCCTTGAAGTTAAATAAAAAAAAGAGATATATTGATAACTGTATTGGTTTTTAAAATGGGTCCTACGTTTACATGTGCGCGTTGCTACAACGAGCTTCAGACTAATACTATACGTTCTAGAATCGCTTTCTTTTTAATATTCAAATAATCAGTTATTCTAGAACGTTTACAAACTACGCTCCTAACGAGTTAGTATAGCGAGGGCTATACTAACTCTACAGTACTGACACAGCTGGGGAAGACGAAACTTGAGGTGACGGACAGATAGGTAAAAAAACAAATGACCGACAACACCATCTCAGACGATTGATAATCTTCTTGTACATAATTCCAATAAAACCACTACGCAAGGACTGACTGCGATCGTTTTATTGGTACACCGTACAGTAGGCAAATGATCGCACAGCTCACCTAATGGTAAGTGGTCACTGCGGCCCATGGACACCGAAATCCTATGATCCCCCATTAAGAAACCATAAGATCTCGAATGCGTTGCCTACCCTGAGGCCTAAGATGGAATGCCTCTGTGCCAGAAATTTCACCGGCTGCCTTAACGGAACACAACAGTGCGAGCACTGCTATTTGGCGGCAGGTTAGTGGGGAAAGACGGTGGTACCACCCCGTACGGACCTAGCACCAGGCCCTACACTAACAAAAGTTGTGCTATTATCGTGAATATTGAAACTTAGTTTACATTTAGGAAAAGGTTGTGACGAAACCTGCACACATCTGCGAAGCCAAGCCCGCGTGAGGACTACAGCTATATCCCAAGCCGTCTCATGATGAGAGGAAGGTTGTGTTCAGCAGTCGAACGTAATTTATTTATTTTTCACCTCACTGGCTCGAAAGTGGTCGTTTTGCAGCTTGTTATCCGAGCGCAAAAGTTGTTTTTATCCGCTAGCGTGGAAAGTGTTTTAGAAATTCGAACGACGCATGACGCCCTGTCACAATAAAAAAACAACGATACGTTCTGAAACGCAATTCGTCGTGAGAGTTTTATTAAAATAAAGGTTCAATTTACTTCATATCATCATTAATAAAATTATATTAATAATACACCGTTTCAGATGTATTTCATTATTTCACTATGTTTTATCACAAAAATACTTAAATATGTGTATATTCTAACTGTATTCAATGAATAATTGAATCTTGAAGTACGAGTAAGAGTGATTTGGAACGCAACCTCCGAAAAAAAAACATAAAAAATAAAAAAAAGTTTTAGATTTAATTTTATGTTTTAATGTGTTATTTTAATAATTAAATATTGAATTACTGTAGTTGAGTTGTTTTCCTTGCACTTTCTCGCACTACTGAGGTGAAAAATTTTGTGTTGCGCTCAGCAGCAAAGTCGTTTGCTGTCTCGGGCCTTGAAACCCTCGTTACACTCAGGATTCTATATTTGGACCACTCGCTTCGCTCGTGGTGCAACCCTAGAATCCTTCGTTCACTCGGGTCTCAATCACGCACTCACAGCAAACAACAACTTTGCAGCCTTGCATAACAAATAACTAATGCTGTGTGATGGAGTTTTCTGAACAGCCTGTATTAAGGTCGTGCGTTATGTTATCTTTAGCAATTTCGTTCACTACACAGCAGCCGTCCCTGTCGCTCCCACGGATGCCAGAGAGGTACGACAGATAACGCTTGGAGTTTATTTGTTCAATTTAAAAGACCAGTTAAGGAATTAATTATTACTTTATCTACACCCATAATCAAACACACGTTCCAAAGTCGCCGGGAATGACAAACTTTATGCCAGCTGATTTTGTTACAGCCAATTTGTAATATTGTACATATGGAACACTCACAATAAGACACATTCCACACGGAATGTGTCTTATTGTACAGATAGATTGACAAAGATTAAGCCGTGGTGGCCTAGTGGTTTGACCTGCCGCCTCTCATGCAGAGGGTCGCGGGTTCAAATCCGGCTCGCACCTCTGAAATTATTTATAGGCGAAATTCAATTTGAATTTACCACTGAGCTTTTCGGTGAAAGAAAACATCGTGAGGAAACCTGCACGCATCTGCGAAGTAATTCAAGGATGTGTGTGAAGTCCCCAATCCGCACTGGGCCCGCGTGGGGACTAGCAAAGCGTGGGGAGCAGCAGTGGGACGCAAATAGGGTGAATTAGTAGTAGTAGTAGATTGACAAAAGCTGACGCGAATGGAATGGGCGAAAATACTGTCACTTTTCACTGTGTGTCGTTATTATAAAATTAATATTCTGTAAATTTGGGCGGTTATATGTCAGGGTTATCTAAAATCATGGTTGTTATTTATTGAATCAACCTGTAAGCAAACAATTAGTGACGCACACATAGATTATCATTCACTCAATCAATCCATTCGTGCAAGCTCGTGAATCTACCTGTAATGACAATGGCATTCAAATTCAGAATTTCTGCAAA
Organism: Aethes cnicana; assembly: GCA_963971205.1. Classification (NCBI taxonomy): domain Eukaryota; kingdom Metazoa; phylum Arthropoda; class Insecta; order Lepidoptera; family Tortricidae; genus Aethes; species Aethes cnicana. Next base: position 604,337 of record OZ020292.1, read on the forward strand.
GAAAGATTAAGTCCCTTAGATTGTATGTACATGGATTGGACTCGAACAACTCTGACGAAAATGGAAGGTCGTACGATACTTAATTATGTTGACGCCGTATAAAATTAGACACAAATCGAATGACGTTAGTCTATGCTTGAAAATAAAGTCGAGACACTGGCATATTCGTTTTTTCTCGCCACACATCAGTCCTACTTAAAGATTTAAGTAGGACTGATGGTAAAATAATATATGTAACTATTTACATAATTAGGCCTTAAAAGCAACTTTAGGTAGGACCTATCTTTCAACCGTTGGATAATTAGAATAGTTCATACAAACGGTTAAAAAACCAACTAAATTGGTACCTACCACCCAGAAAGTCCATTTTCATGTTAAATAAAAGTGCCAGTTCTATAAAGGTTTTTCTTTTTCATAAATCGCCCTATTACTAAATAAATTTAAATGCAAATTCACACACTCAGTAATATCAATTTACATCACCCTTAGCCGTAAAGTGGGATTTTCTGCCCGCTACGCGGAGAGAAAATCTCACTTCTTGGCCAAAGCAAGACGTAAAACTTTTGACAAACCACGGGCGGTAATTCGTAAAGCCCCAGATTCACCACCCTAGGTCTGTAATGTACTATTAATCAGAATACAAAAAGCTATCGGAAGAAAAACTAAAGAAGAAAAAGAAAACATTAACAAAAACGAGCAATTTCTCATAAAAACTCGCTTTTTTTATTGGACATGATATGAATATAGATTTAACATGTTAAGATGATTGATTTGGACCTTTTACAGTGCTGGTTTTTGGGACAGCCTGTATAATAAAAAATAATAAATGTCTTGGGACATTTCACACAATTCAATTCAATTCAATTCAATCATTTATTCAGCAAATTGACCACATAGCGGCACTTTTACACGTCAGAAAAAGAATTTACCAGCGCTTCCTAGACCCATTGCTTGAGAAGAAGCGCCGCAACAAACTCAAGCAGAAGGCCTTTTTTCAAAATTTACAAAATTTACATTACATGTATAAAATTGACCTAGCCCCAAACTAAGCAAAGCTTGTACTATGGGTGCTAGACCACGATATAAATACTTATATAGAGAAATACATACGCACATAAATACTAAACATCCATAACTCGAGTACAAACATTCGTGCTCATCACACAAAGTTTGCCCCGAGCGGGATTCGAACCCGCGACAGTCGGAACAGTGGGCAGGGTCACTACCAACTGAGCCAAATCTGTCGTCTGTCGTATATAATTATATCAACAAGCAAACATGCTTACGGCTTTCGATATGGTTGGCCAGTATCCATCGTCTCCTGCGCGTAAGCAGTCACTAACATCGTCCTACTAAATAAACAGTTTAAAAAAGAAAAACATAAACATTATGTTACAAAATGAGTTGTTGTGATTTATTAGACGTTTTTAAAAATTAAAAGTTAATTTATTGTTGGTAGAAGGACTTTTTTTTTTATTAAAATGTCGCAAGTTAAATGTAAGGATTTGACAGAAAAGGAGGTGACTAGATTAAAGGAAGTCTTCAAAGGTAAGTTTCTTTTTTTTAAAATCCTTACTTAATAATATTATAAGTATGTTTGTTTGTCCTTCCTTCACGTCGTAACAACTGGACCGATTTGAATGAAACTTGGCATGGACATAGTTTGAGACCCTAGGAATAAAATAGGATACTTTTATCCCGATATTTCAACGGGAACGGGTTTTTAAAGGGTCAAACAAGTATTTTCAATACTTCTATAACTATAACTACCTATACGCATAGTATCATCGGGTACGCAAATTCTAAGTCCACGCGGGACGAAGTCGCGGGCAAATGGCTAGTCCATATCCATACTAATATTATAATGCGAAAGTAACTCTGTCTGACTGTCTGACTGTCTGTTAGCTCTTCACGCTTCAACCGCTTGACCGATCTACATGAAATTTGGTATGGAGTTGGAGTCCCGAGAAAGGACATAGGCTACCTACTTTTATCCCAGAAAAACGCATAGTTCCCGCGGGAGCGCGATAGCCGAATTCCACGCGGGCAGAAGCTAGTTAGTCTATCTACTTAGATAATCTCATGTCCTTAGTACCAGTGGCACATTTTCCGTATCTATGTGTGTTGACAGAGCGGTTCGAGCCGCTATGCAGAGTGGGTGAGACGGGGTCGTTACTCCCGGCGAGGTTCGGTCCGCACGCTGACGCCGTCCGCGCCATGGCCGCGCGGCCCGACGATGTGTGGATCCTGACCTTCCCACGATCAGGTAGGTAGGACATTATATACAAGGTAAGAATATCTTAAGCAAGTAAGCAATAATGCAGGTACTGTGTATTTGTCAATGGCAGCGAATGGGTCCACAATTGCATTCTCATTGAATCTAAGTAGGATGTAGCCTTGATTTTTAACAGTGGTACCTACAGCTAGAATATTATCCCAATACAGGTATAATCTTTTTGAAATATTATTTAAGAGATCCATTTCCCCGAATAGAATAGAATAGAATATAATACTTATCTTTCTAAACCTCTGTTTAGAAAGATAATTATTATCCCATATCCCTAAATATATGTATCGACTTTCTCTCTAGAAAGTCGATACATATATTTAGGGATATGGGAGATCCCAGATCACTGTTAACGAATTTTAATGAGACCCCTTATTTCTACAATTACTCCCAAGATAGGCAAGGTTATGATCTACACAACATTGTAGATCCTATTACAAATAATAGATTGTGAAATCAAATAAACTTATCTTTATTTTCTCCAAACAAAATATGTACATAATTATGCTTCAAGTTCAAATTCAAATTCAATAATTTATTCAGCAAATTGGCCACATAGGGACACTTTTACACGTCAGGAAAAGAATTTACCAGCGCTTTCTAGATCCATTGCTTGAGAAGAAGCGCCGTAACAAACTCAAGCAGAAGGCCTTTTTTCAAAATTTCCACTTAGCTATCTATACCACAAGTAATGTCGTATAGGTAGTTAGGTGATAAATTTAGCGGCATACTAAATACCTACATTGTGAGAGGCTGATGTCTATTCTATACCTTTATAACACGTGGCATGCGTATCAGTTTAGAATAAATTAGATCCAATACCTAATGGATTCTGGTTCCCACGCATTAGGAACTCACATGATGGCTGAGATGCTGTGGCTGCTGCTTAATGACCTGAACTACGAGAAGGCTGCAGGAGTACCGCTGTCAGAACGGAATACTTTTATCGAGTGAGTTGATTAAATGCCCCCATAGAGCCCTTGACAAGCTATGGGCCCTACGCCCATTTAAATGAGGATAATGTTGCATTTTCAACCGACGAAAAAAAAGGAGGAGGTTCTCAATTCGACGCGTATATATATATATTTTTATGTATGACCATGACCACGCATATCTCCGTCAATTGTGAACCGATTACGATGATTCTTTTTTTAATTGAAAGGTGTACCTCCAACTTGAACCCTTTTAATAATTTGGTTTAGTTCTGATGATGGGATCCATGACAAAACGAGGGAACTCCTCGAAATTTGTTAGCATGTCTATGATTTTGGCATCAATTTCAAAGTCTACAGTGAGACTTACGTCCCATCGTACACATGTTTGGAAACTATAGACGAAAAAAAATTTTAAATAAAAAAATAGAACCTACTTCAAACTCCGACAGCCTGTGAAGTCGGTGTCAAGTGAACCGCCCCAAAGCTATGACTGTCTTATAGTGAACTTGACACCAACTTCACAGGCTATCGGAGTTTGAAGTCGGTTCTATTTTTTTATTTTTTTTTTTTTATCTAACGCTAGTGTCAATTTTCCATAGAACACTCGTGTACCTATAGTTAGTTTTATAATTTTCTATGGAAAATCGACACTGGCATTCGATAAAAAGACCTTTATAGACGCTTCGAGATAGTCTGCGATAGTTGACACAGGGTGACCCGGGGCAGCAGCCCCGTGTATTGGATCTCTTAGGTATACCCTCCATAAGGAGGGTACGCTATAAAGCGTACATGTTAGCTATGTTCTTGTAGTCGAATAAGAGTCACTAAGTAACTATTAATCATTATTACTATATCCCCAACCTCATCCACAAACGCAGTACCTAGGGAGTCACATTATACACCCGGAAGAGATACAAAGAATCATCGCCCAAAGAGGCAGGAACTTTTTAGACTAAACGGGTATTTCTGGTGAACTGCAATAACACAAAGGGCTGTTACAATAGATCAGCAATGGTCGAGGTGACACATAAATGGCCCTACAACACCCCAATAATCATAGACGTAAATAATATTCTAACGTACACGTAATATGTCCCCACTTCCACGGTGTCCAATCCAAAGTTCTGTCACCGAGCGTGCGTGACAATAAGCGTTTTTAAAAAAACTTTTTTCGAAACTGTTTCTCAGTATCTAAAACTCGTCTCGTTGTTGAAAAAATGTGATCCAGCTTTAGTGTCACGATATAAGTTTAACTTTGGATTGGACACCAATGAAGTGGGGAAACATGACATGTATCTACGTTAGGCCGGGTCCATACAAAGTATTATTTATGTCTATGCCAATAGTATAAAAAAATACACTAACTAGAAACTAGATTAATAATATACATAAAAATCTTAAACTTAATACCTACCGTGTTAAATACGCATGAACAACTATCAAATTCTATCAACTAAATTGTAGCCGTACTAACTACCTAAATAGTTCATGATTTTATTACTTCCTTGATGCCCACACTATTTACCGCCTTTTATTATTTACCTTCAGGATATTCTCTCTAAGCGACGACCAGGCACCAATAGGCTACCAAGTTCTGGAGAAGCAGCCCTCCCCCCGGCTCATCAGCTCTCACCTGGCCCTGTCCCTCCTCCCCCCCACTCTCCTGGACACGGCTAGAGTAGTCTTCGTAGCGAGAGACCCCCGGGATATCGCCGTCTCCTATTTCAACTTCTACAAGAACCTGAAAGACCATGGCCGCTTCGAGACCTTGAAGCAGTTCTGGGAATTGTTCATTGAAGATTTGGGTAAGGTTCTCTTATAATGTGAATGTGTGTTTGTTTGTCTCTCCTTCACGTCATATCGGCTGTACCGATTTTGACAAAAAAATTATGGTTTTTATTACGATATTTTCACGGGACGAGGTTTTCCGTCATTTTTAATACTGTTATAACTACAACATAGCCACCTTTATGAATACAAACTTACCTACTTAAAGTATCATCGGGTACCATAGACGTAAATAATATAGACCCGGTCTAACGTACACGTGATATGTCCCCACTTTCACGGTGTCCAATCCAAAGTTCTGTCACCGAGCGTGCGTGACAATAAGCGTTTTAAAAAAAACTTTTTTCGAAACTGTTACTCAGTATCTAAAAACTCGTCTCGTTGTTGGAAAAATGTGACCCAGCTTTAGTGTCACGATATAAGTTTAACTTTGGATTGGACACCAATGAAGTGGGGAAACATGACATGTATCTACGTTAGGCCGGGTCTATACGAAGTATTATTTATGTCTATGTCGGGTACGCAAATGTAAGCTACGAGAACAAAGTCACGAGTAACAGCTAAATAAACTTGAAAACTTGGTCCACTGATGTTGACCATTAATCACCTTTATTTTTCAGTTGTGTTCAGTCCCATCTTTTCTCTTTTCAAAGAAGCGTGGGCGCGAAGGGACCACCCAAATATGCTCTTCTTATTCTACGAAGACATCATTAAGGCACGTTATTCAATTTAAGTAATCTACTGTTTAAAACTATTGGAAGTTTTAATAACATTATAGTAAACTGACACATTCACGAAGTAAAATATGAAATTATAAGTAGGTAATACACGTATGGGTTTCTTCTAGTTTCTTTCAGCTTCATTGAGCTCTATTAACCTGGGTGGCATCTTGTAGCTACAGATACCAAATGCCAGTTAACATTTTTCAAAAAATAAATTATAGATTACCTTGGATTGAACTATTTTATATCATACTTTTCTTCTAAGTTTCTTAATTTACAAGAGCAAGTGACAAAATTAAAAAGCACCTTTACAACTGCTTCAGGATATGCCAGCAACAATAAGGCGCCTAGCGCAGTTCCTTGGGCGACCGTGCTCCGAAGAGGAAGTCGTGAAGCTGAGTGACCACATGCACATCGACAATATGAGGAACAACCCGTCTGTGCAGCCAAGGATAGAGTCCGATACCCACGTCTTCGTTCGCCAAGGTGAGGTAATAAAATTCGATGATGGATGACTCGTTAAAATGATAACTTGGTCAAACCATTTGTCAGCTATGATTACGCGGGAGTAACTCTGTCTGTCCCTGTCTGGGGTGAAGAGTTATCATCTTCACCCTTAAACCACTGAACCGATTCAGATGAAATTTGGTATGTAGATAGTTGGAGTCCCAAGGAATTAACTACTTTTCATCCCGGAAAACGCATAGTTTCCGCGGAAACGCGCTATCCGAATTCTACTCGGTTGAAGTCGCAGGCAGAAGTACTCTGCTACTGTACATAAAAAAATCATGCATAAACATAAGTCTAAATAAGTGATAAAATAAGATAAGATTTGTATGTGTATGAATTTTTTATTTGTCCATTGTAATGTAAGTATTCCTTTGGGCGAAACATAGCGTATGAAATGTAAATTTTAATACATATCTTATTATATGTAAGTTCACAAATAAACTACTTTGACATGATTTTTTTACTACTACTAACCTTGTTATTGAATATCGGACTTGAAGAGAATTAGCTAGTCTATGACCAGTTAGACCAGTTAGAGTTACAAAGCAGTAAGAGCTTCATACAATCCAAGTTGCATTAACAATTAAGAGGACACGCTAGTGGTCATTTTTTCATACAAACGTTCTCGATATATTCCTCCCTGGATTTTGAACGTAGATCAATGATTTTTTGAAATAAAATCAATTTTGTCAGCATCTGTGTCGGTAAGTTTTGCTTTTAGTGATATTTTTATTCTTAATAGAACTAGATGACTCCAAACAGTGCTGAAAACGGCCCGATTGAATAGGCCGCAAAGAAATGCCTGGTATACAAAAACCACAATAATAAACGCAAAAATCAAAACGGACCGACACAGATAATTTCCTTCTCATCCAGTTCCCAAAATTTCATTACGATTGGTTTAATTTTGGAGAAGGAAAATGTCGAGAACGAAACCTCAATTTCTGAGTTTCTTACGTCGGATTTTTCGACGGAGCTGCAGTTGTCCTTATCGCACCTTTGGTCGCTCCGCCCGCGCCTGCGAGACAGCAACATTGATTTAAATTTCTCAAATCTGAAAAGGGGCTCAGCTGCTCACGTATCCTCTTAAGCAGCTCTTTTATACGTCAACACGAAAGCTTTGAATCGAAGCTTTCGATTGCGCAAATTTTTCCAATCATCATCATCATCATTACGAAATTTTTCAATGACCAGTCTTAATTGCTTGCAGGAAAGTCAGGTGGTTGGAGAGACCACTTCGATGAAGAAATGCGAATCCAAAGTGAAAACTGGTTGCAGCAGCATTTGTCAGGCACCGGCCTCTCTTTCCCTGGAAACTAAGATTTAAATAAAATAAAAATAGTTAATTGCTTGCATAAGTTTTTACAAGAATTTCAAGTCTATACCTTTAAATAGAAGAAGGAGAAGAAGAGAAACAAACCATTTATTCATTGTAACTACGAGTATCATTGATTCAAGTTGGAACGTTCAGTCACCGTACAGACATTTTTTTCTATAAATCGTTATTTTGTGTACAGTTTCGTTTATACATGGTGGGTCAGAATATATGGCAACTAATTAACCCACAGTATCGGCTATCGATTCTAAGTATATTGTATAGGTCTTTAATTTTTTTCGAGTTAGTAAAAAAAAATATTGTATATGGGATTGGTTGTGCGAGCGACGCCTGAATCCTATACAAAATATTTTTTCCTCGACTTGATAGTTTCTTTTAATTTTCAAGGTTCAGGCGCAACTTCTACAGACTTATTATTTGTGTAGAGATCTTCTACTATCTAAAGTCCCGCGACTTCATGTTTCAAAACGCTTCAATTTGTTTATTATTATTTAAAAAGCACCACCAACACTCTCGACGCATAGTTGATGGCTGTCTCAGCACGCACACATGTGTTGAGAGTGTTGGTAGTGTTTTTTAAATACATTGAAGCGTTTTGAAATGTGAAGGCGCGGGACTTTAGATAGTAGAAGATCTCTAGTAGGTACAGATTGATTCACTAAAGCCGGAATGAATGGAAAAAACGTATTGTAATGTTAAGTACTGCGTCAGGATTCTTATACATGAGTCTCTTTATATTTTTACTGGGCGTTTACATGACAGGATTGTCTATAAAAGGTTGCTAATTATTGAATTAAATTGCTGCAAATATAGATATTATCATTCCCTCATTCAAGCATTCGTGCCAGCTCTTGTGAATATAACTAGATACGATACGAGTCCATACGATAGTGCTCTTTTATTTTTGGTAGGCACTAAGTTTTGATAGAAACGATATGCAAGTAACGTTTCTTGGAATACCATCAGATTCTATCACTGATATAAATAAGAAAATGAAAAAAAAAATTGTATGGCCCAGTATGGGATGTGTGAGCGATACCGGAATCCCATAATGTGCCATACTTTACGTAAACGATACCTGTATCCGATACTGGGCCATACTTTTTTCAACTCGGAAAACCTGCTTAGAATCGATAACTGGTGATGATATATTATTGATTTATAGCATCGGTAAAACATCGTGAGGAAACCTGCACGCATCTGCGAAGTGATTCGAAGATGTTGTCGTGAAGCGACAATTAAGGAATGAAGGTGTGAAGAGGAAGGAAAGAGTAGGTATATACAATAAATATATTTACAATAAAGGAAAGAAAACCTATTTACAATTATTTAAAAAAAAGGTAATGGAATATGGGCGAAGTGGTGAGAAGTGGTGTTATGAAGAGCGGTGTGGAGGTAAGTAAAGTTGAGTCAGGGTGTGGGACGAGTGAAGGATGATGTGAAGGTTGAAGGAGCTCGAGGTGGAGAATGATTCAGCAGCACGGCGTAGCGGAAGGGCGGCACAGGATATTGGTGAGTCGGAATCAGGAACAGCGGCACAGGTCTTTACTGGACGGTGGAGGTGTGCAGGGTCAGAGCGACGCTTCGAGGTTCAGCTGGTGGCTGGCACGGGGTAGTACTGCTGAAGGGTGGATCAGCGTAGTGGTGACGTCGTAGTGGACCGTCTCTGGATGGCAGTGTGATGCCACAGGCTCGGTACACGTAAAGAGCGGCACGGGTAAAACAGCGGGTAAAACGTCAGAAGAGATGGAGCGAATGGTTATCACCACGTAGAAGGTGAGTCTTTGTACGGATATTTAAAGTTGTCCGCACACCAACTTGAAGGACTTTGTGCGGATAGATTTTAGAGTCGTCCGCACACCAACTCAGAGATGAAGTAAATTATTAAGTTAGCACGGCCAAAAGATTGCCAGAGGCTTTGGGCCTTTTTGCAGGGTCCTGGGGGCTGGTCGACCCCCAGGACAAAGGTCTTATAATTTCGACTGCTCCGTTTGAGAGCTGAAGAAGAACTCACCATCCTTGCGGCTATATCGATAAGGAAACCTTGGATGGAACTTTTAGAGAATTTGAATAAAAATAGAAATAAAACATCAAATTTATCGCCCACCAGTGAGAAACCTAACATTTTACCAAAGGATTGATATGTTGTGACCATAGCAACGGGTATCAACAACATTGTCAACTACGTCAATATTTACAAAAAACCGGCCAAGTGCGAGTCGGACTCGCGCACCGAGGGTTCCGTACAAACCTGTAAGGTTTACAAAGTTCGTTCTTTACGACAATCGAGTCATAACTATGGTATTTTTATTGCAAAATGAAATTCATAACATTACAATGGGGAAAGATGGAGTAGCATAAATTTAAGACAAAGATCTTAAAAAATATATATTTTGTAATGTAACTAAAAATTTAAGGTTTTCGGAATTTTTCCTTTATGTGTGCTATAAAACGTTGCTTCATGCCAAATTTCAAGATTCTAGGTCGACTGGAAGTACCCTTTAGGTTTTGATTCCCTTGCGAGTACTTGCGAGTTTCAAAATATGCAGCTTAAATTGCTGTTTCTTTTGATTGCGTTGACATAGAAGTTTGATTTTGTTACAGCTTAAAGGTATTATAGACCTGAGTATTTGGTATGAATTTCAATTTAATACCTCTACGCGTTTATGAGGAAATGGGTAGTAAGGTTAAAATTATTAAAAAAAAATATATTATGTGATGTAACTAAAAATTTATGGTTTTCGTAATTTTTCCTTTATCTATGCTATAAGACGTTGCTTCGTACCAAATTTCAAGATTCTGAGTTCACGGGAAGCACCCTGTAGGTTTTGATTCCCTTGCAAGTGTCGAAAATTTGCGGCATAAACGACTGTATCTTTTGATTGCGTTGGCTTAGAAGTTTGATTTTTTCACAGCTTCAAGGGACAGTAGACCTGAGTAATTGATATAAATTTCAGCTTCATACCTCCACGCGTTCCTGAGAAAAAGGGTCTTGACAGACGGACGGACAGACGGACAACAAAGTGATCCTATAAGGGTTCCGTTTTTTCCTTTTGAGGTACGGAACCCTAAAAACCACAATTTCACCGAAATTATAAAGGCAAAACTGTAGTGTTCATGTAATTCAAGAAGGAAAAATAATAACCGGTCGCGACAAATACATTGCCACGACGTAATTTGAGTATCGTATAAGTAAACGCGTGACAAAGAAGAAGCTTGGATGTACGTGATATGATGGTGTTATAAAAATGTGTTTGTGTACAAGGGATCCGAAGTAATGTTATGTTTTTAATTGCAGGAGCATGTTAATGATGAGTAATAAATGAAAGTGTAACTTAAAAGGTAAGTAATATTATGATACCCTACAATGTACCCATATCAAAGTCGCCAAACCGCACTAGGCCCGCGTGGGGACTATAGCCCAAATCCTCTCGTGATGAAAGGAGGCCTGTGCCCAGCCAGTACGGGGTCAAGCAAAACGTTGTGACGATTTACCCATAGAATCAGCTATCGATATTGATTTAGTAATAAAAAATCTAATATATAAAATTCTCGTGTCACAGTGTTTGTAACCAAACTCCTCCGAAACGGATCGACCGATTCTTATGAAATTTGTAGTGTATGTTCAGTAGGTCTAAGAATAGGACGTAAGCTATTTTTAATACCCAAAAAAAATTTAAGGCGGTACGAAGTCCGCGGGGTCAGCTAGTATTATATGTAATCAAACGAAGGTAGATTTTTATTTATTTTTGTATTTTATTATGTAAATTTCATTTCGGTAAGTAGATACACGACGAGTATCTTTCAATTTATGTAGGTACCTATATATTTATACTTATTATTATGTATGTTTATATTTATGATTTCTGGTATGTATATATTTATAATATATAACATATGGTCATTACGAGCACCGCCTACCAACTTATCTCTTTTACTTGATATCCACTACCAAAAGGTTGTCTGAGAGAGATCGCTCTATTAGCGATAAGATCGCCTGCTGTATACCTAACAACATGTTTTCCTGATCTTTTTTTGTCCTGTTCTTTTTTTTCTCTATTGTGTGGTATTCAATAAAGAGTATTTGTATTGTATTGTATTGTACCTAAATAAGTGTCCCACGCGAGTGAGGTGTCCGCATATTTTTTCTTTTTGAGGTGCGGTACCCTAAAAACTGTTATTGTTTATAAAACAGTTTAATGGTAAACCTGCCGATTTGTCTACGTAATAAACTGGACTTTCCAGCACAGATCTGTCCGCCCAGTCGTACCACATGGAGACACAAACAAGTTACGTCAGTTCAACGGGTTGAGCAATGAATCGAGTTATTTTCCTGGACTTTAGACGAAGTGACTCAAAAGATAATATTTAATTACCATGGCAATAAAGCTTTACTACTACTACTACTACTACAGCCTTTTTGCGTCCCACTGCTGGGCACAGGCCTCCTCTCATCACGAGAGGGTTCGGGCTATAGTCCCCACGCGGACCCAGTTTTTTTTTTTTTTTTTCCGTTTATTTATACAACATATACATATAAACATGTTACAAACAATAATATAGCAACAAATTTAAGATAAGCATTTTTTACAGGCTATCGCGCCTTTATAAAATATATAAACATGTGGATTATTGTACTGCTTTAAACAACATAGATATAATATTATACCATTGTAGGTATATTTTACTATCGTAACTATTGCCTATAACTATAACGCAAAACATTATTGAACGCGTTAAAGACATAAAACCTACTCTGCAACCAGATACAGCTTTTCACTATACCTAGTTATTGTTGAGGACAAAATGTTTGACTGTTTATTATTGTGAATAAAACAATAAGTTTAAACATTGTGATATGAGTAAACAACAGGTGTGGGTACACTCATAAAGTTGAGAACTGTAGGCCGTAGGCCGTGGGTACATTTAAGTTGGTGTCGCCGCGCCGACCGGCGGCGGTCCCGTGATCCATGCACCTGCGTCACCTGCTAGTGAGTAGAAAGTGATGCGGCAAGCGATATCGATTGTATTTACTGGCGTAAGATAGATCGCTTAACCGGGTCATACCTATAGTCGAGATTAACTTATTGTGATGTTTAGGATTTTTTTCCAAATAAAATGTTTTAGAAATTTTGTATATGTAATCTTTTAGAAGGGGATATTTAATCGATGTATGTATTGTTTTTAAATTTGTTCGAAACGGGGTATTGAACGCAATTTTAAAGGCTTTATTTTGGATAATTTGCAGTTTATCCATATTATTTTTGCAAGTACTGTTCCATACTGGAGCGGCATACGTAATACAAGGTCGAACTAGGGTGGAATAAATGTTTAATTTTGTGCTTGGACTAAGGTTGGTCTTCCTATTTAATATTGGACTTAGGGCATTGAGCGCCCGCAATCCTTTAAGTTTAAACGCTGAGGTGTTTGGAGTCCAATTGAGTTTACTGTCAAGAGTTAACCCGAGGTATTTCACTGAGTTACTCCAGGGAATGGCATGATCATTAATTTGTAGTTTTCTTTTAGGAGGTTCGCGTTTACGCGTGAACATTATTGCCTCAGTTTTGGCTGTATTTAGTTTTAGCTTCCATTTATTGAAATAGGACAAGAGCGTCTCCAGGGCTAATTGCAATCGATCAATAATCAAGTCTAGGTCTTTAGATGACGTAAAACAAGCTGTATCATCAGCAAATCCAGCCAATTTTGTGCGAGGCTGTTTTGGTATGTCGTTGACGTATACGATGAACAAGTACGGGCCTAAGATGGATCCCTGGGGGACGCCACTATTGATAGGTTTCTGTTCAGAGCTAATGTTGTCAATATACACAGAAAAGTATCGATCTTGAAGGTAGGATTGTATTAATTTGACTAAGTGAATAGGAGCGTAATTTAAGAGTTTATGCAACAGCCCAGCGTGCCACACCGTATCAAAAGCTTTTTCAACATCTAGCAAAATCATACCAGTTGATTGTCCAAGGTTAAGGTGGTGAGCAACATCTTCACTAACTCTGGCAAGTTGTTGAGTCGTAGAATGAAGTTTTCTAAAACCAAATTGTTCAGGAATAATCAGATTATCAACGCTTCTTAGTAATCTAATAGCTATGATAGCCTCAAAAAGCTTCCCTAGGGCAGGCAACAGACTAATAGGGCGGTAACTAACCGGTAATGTTTCGTTTTTTCCAGGTTTTTTAATAGATATAACTTTTGCAATTTTCCAACATGATGGAAAATAACAGATCCTCAGGCAATCATTGAAAATTTTTGTTAGATAAACTACACATTTGAGAGGTAAATGCTTGAACAGAGTGTTCTGAAAGCCGTCATATCCTGGGGCTTTTCTATTCTTTAATTTTTTGATTAGTTTTGTGACCTCTGTAGGTGTAACTGGTTCAGGCAACGACGTTTTACTATAAGTGTTCAGTTTTTGTAAGGACAATTCTACAGAGTTTTTAACACTAGTTTCACTTACCCTGTCGTTTGTGAGGTTCATGTTGGTAAAAAATGTTTCAGCCAGTGTCTCACATTTTTCTGGAGTGGTATTAGCTATAGAACCATCACTGCGTTTTAGTGAAGGGATTAGAGCAGGTTTATTAGAAATAGATTTCACAGTACGCCAGAGTTCAGTTGAAGGGTTGTCAACCCTTGAGAGTTTATGATTCCATTCCTGGTCTTTATGAAGTCGAACCGATATTTTTATAGAATCCCGTAACTGGTTAATCTCCGCATAATAAGCTTTTCTTACATGTGGAATCATCTCTTTGATGGCTAGTCTACGTAGGCGATTTTTATATCCTATTATTTCGGTAATATACTTTGGCAGTTTAAATAGTTTTACGCGGACCCAGTGCGGATTGGGGACTACACACACATCTTTGAATTGCTTCGCAGATACGTGCAGGTTTCCTCATTGAAGTGGGTAGTTTAGAATATAGAAAATGTACCCGCGACGTTTTTAATAAATCAGTTGTTGTCATACACTGGCCCTGTTTCATTCAAATCCTAACATGGTGGCAGCGGTGTAGTTTTTTATGGATGTAATTAGCTGTGAATTATCCCGTATCGAGTTAATTATACAGTGGATCGTTACGACTTCGAGTTTTGTGCGCAAGTTCACGGTGCAGCGCGAGTGAGTGTGAAAATGGAACACGCGAGGCCTCCTCCGGAATTGCATATGGAGGGCGGCCCCGTCGGCCGGGCCGACGCGTGGATGCGGTGGAGACAACAATTCATGCTGTTCATGAAGGCATCCGGGGTGGGCAGTGAGCCCGCCGGCGTGAAGGCGAGCCTGCTCGTCAACCTAATCGGACCCGAGGGATTTGACGTGTATCAAACGTTTACTTTCGACAAGGAAACTGATAAGGATGACGTCGACATTATCATTAAAAAGTTTGATGCGTTTTTTGGTGCCAAAGTGAACATAACGTTGGTGAGGTACAAATTCTTCACGAGAAATCAAGAAGAGGGCGAGTCGATTCAAGCGTACGTGACAGCTTTGCGCTTACTTAGTAAAGAGTGTAAGTTTGAATCCTTACAAGAAGATCTGTTAAGAGATCGTATC
>OZ020292.1:619672-786050 GCA_963971205.1 Aethes cnicana
GTGTGGATTGTCTGATGGCCGTGTCGTATAGTCACAGCGATGGCGCCACTATCGCGCCTTGCCAGGCCTTGGATTGCCTTTTCGATTAGTCATTTCTTCCATGTCCTTGAGATTCTGTATGGTACCTTGAATATCATTGGTAAGGAAACGTCAAGCGAATAGCTTGGGCGTAGTCGGCACTGGGTTGGTAATTGGAAAAGCTATGTTGCTTGGCGAGTGCATTGGGCCCCGTAGATTGGCCAGTAGCTGGAATCTAAATCAGATACGCGCTTGACCGTTTAGAACAAGACCTGTCATTCTGACTTTTGACAGTTGATTTTTGGAGCGAATTTCCGGGATAGCCAGAAAAGAAACCCAGTTGCCGAAAACGTCGCGTTTCTTATTTTCCTCTGATATTTCCAAGATGTACGATGGCTGTGAGAGTTACTGTGTTATTCCGAGTCCCCGTCGACAAATATATAAAATTTTATTGTACCACTTTGTCAGCGTAACTAATATGTATATTCATGCCAAATTACAGCTTTCTAGAACTAAGCATCTCCGAGCAATAGTGCGGACAGACGGACGGACGGACGGACATGGCGAAACTATAAGGGTTTCTTGTGGACTTCGGAACCCTAAAAAAGTAGATGATAAATAGTGTTTTGCATATTAACCTTGTTATTATAATTAGCTTGATAAAAATTAGCTGAACTATCGTTAATTGGGATCGATTAAATCATATACAGCCTGTGGCCTGTAACAGGAGCAAAAATTTTAAACATAGACCATTTAAACCATCGGTAATCAAGTCCAAATGGTTTCAATTAAATCTAATTAAAAATTAATTTTCCGTTTTTTTTTAACAAAGTTAATCGACCCAGCAATGTACTGCAAACAACGTACCCATTCGTATTATTTGACATTGTCACGTACGATTGTTTACTATTAAAAACTGAATAAATCAATATTTATTATTATTATTATGCACTTCTTAATAAAATGGCCCATTAATTAATCTTTTTTTCAACATCACGTGAGTTTTCTTATCCAGGACGTGTAGACAGAAGAAAGAACGAAAATGATTTTTAACTCTTTATTAAGTTGATCTAACTATAATAGTGCACTATGATCACTCACACACTGATAATAATAATTCTAATCTTACCGGGAAACCTATTAACCACTTAACTTGCACTTTATACCTAGTCAGGAATTTGTTTTTTCCCATCTCTACGATGGGTGTCCGTTTGAATCCACACACGGCGGCATGTAACACTGGACGTACCTAGGACGTTTTCTAAATAACGAAGAATTTCAGTGTTAAGGCGGTTCATAGACCCAGCTCAGCCGTCACTGTGGCGCGGCGCACTCTTTGATTTCTTCGCGCTCGACACAAGTACCCGCCGGCTTCGCACCGTGGCGTGATGATTAGTGGTTGCCGCGCACTGCTAGCGAATGCACGCGCGCGCGTAAACTCTTAATGTACGTCGCGACGCAAGAGTGAAATGTGCTATGAAATTTGAATTATGTAAAAAAATATTGTATTGCAGAGGGTTGTATTAACAGCAACAGAAAAATGATTTGGTAAAGAGTAAAATGATGAAATTTTGTATGGAGGTAGTTCAAGACAACCCAATTTTTTATTTTTTCAATAAGAATAATAACAATAACTATGTATGTACAGTACTTATAGTATCATTGGGTCTATGTACTCGGGACGAAGTCGCGGACAAAGGCTAGTATATTATGATAATGCAGTTGTTTGACTGTGTGTCTTAATTTTGAATTTAGCAGATTCATAAATTGACAGATAAAGTATGTATGTGATAACTTAATAGTAAATTACGTTGTAGCATTTGTGTAGACGAGTATTTTAATTTTTAATAATAAAAAAAAACTAACTTAACTTAAATATATATTTTGTTAATGACACTATTCTACCTAACCTATGTACTAATACTAGACGCATCATTTAATATGTTCTCGAGTGCGCTAGCCCTAGCGCTAGGGCGTGGCCTCCGAAAGAGCGCGCTGCATGTGATGGAAAGAGATGGCCAATTTGGGAGCGTACGGTGAAACAAAACCGGTTTTTTGTTAGCAGTCGGCCTTCTGTACGTTAGTACTATTACTTATTCTGTGACAGAACGCCCGATTTAGTTACTTTTTAACACGTTTTAATTTCTATAAAAATACCGTCTAAAAAAATGGCATTTATAAAGCTGTCGATGTATGCATATAATATGGATATTTTTTGTGTTATAATTAGTTTTACACTGTTTGATATAATAAACTGGAGTAAAGTTGGATTAGCAGTCCGAGTTAGAGGTTACTTAGGAATTAAATTGTATCGAGCAAAGTTTGGTGAAACGTGTATCGAAAGCTGTCAATGTAATGATGATAGAATCAAATATAACATATGTTTTTTTTCATATTTTTAACTTTTAACATTTCTTAGAAAAGTATGATCTTAAATGAGCAATTTGACGATGCTGGGTCAGGGAAGGGCCTTAAGTAATCTGGCTAAACAGAAACAGCCGCAGTCACCGCCAGGATCAGGAGATGAGTTGAGTTGATCAATACGCGGCTATAATCCATCCGGAGAATACTCGTTCCCTTTAGTCGACGCAAACTAGATTTACATTTGCTCTCATTTCGTTGTAATTACCATGTTGTATAGGTATTTCACTTGCGTCGTAATCCATTTTATTATCACTATTTTGCATTCTTGCACTCCATATTTTCCCGAGGTATTTTCTATTCTATTCTATATAAGTTAATGGCTTTTGTCTTGGACACTTCGCCAATATCAAAGTAAGGGCCACAGGCCTGCAAGTTGTTCGGTAATAAAGGTAAATGGCACGGTGTAAATGATTAATAAAATAAAATTGGAGAAATAATTATAATACAATTTTGTCAATTTTGTTTGTTTGACAGAGAATTATAAAATCCCGAGGTATTTTTATTTTAGGTGACTTGACGTTTGACGTACATTGTCAATCTAATTAATAATAAAGTAAACAGTCCCTATTATAAAAAGTTCGCATTTAAAATTTCTGGTTTATGATCTGTAGAGGTTGCCTAGGTGTTGCCTAACCTGAGAGAAGACTACCAACCTAACAGCAAGGTTCACCAATAGCAATCTAGCGAACCGTTACCAAGCGACCATAAGCAACCGTCCATTCGTTGACTACTCATTGACAAGACAACGTCTGATAATATTAAAACTTTGTGTTGGCATGGCTACGTGTTGGCATAGCTACATGTAAACAACAGCTACTATTGGTGATACAACACCCAATCAGATACCCATTCACAACACGGTCGTTTTAGGCTGCGTTTCCACTAGATACTACCAGATATAAGCGAGGATGCGTTGCGAGGGATGTGTTTTTCATCAGCCCATACAAACCACAACAGCCTATTTACGGCCCCACGGCTGGGCACAGGCCTCCTCTCATCACGAGAGGGTTAGCGCTATAGTCCCCACGCGGGTTCAGTGCGGATTGGGGACTTCACATACATTCTTGAATTACTTCGTAGACGCGTGCAGGTTTCCTCAGTGGTAAACTCATATTGACTTTCGCACATAAATAATTTCAGAGGTGCGAGCCGGATTCGAACCCCCGACCCTCTGCATGAGTTTACACATCCCTCGCAACGCATCCTCGCTCATCTCTGGTGGAAACGCAGCCTTAGTACCTGGTGTCATGGGTCGTCATGTCCGCTCCAAATTGTCCCGTGATGTGATAACTTTCGATAATAAGTAGTAAGGAACGGTTGGTTTGCTGCTGTAGAGCTGTTACTGTCGCAGCAATTACAAACGATACATTAGACGTTCTATGCTCATCACTGTTCTATCGTCGGCCACTGGATATGATAAGAAATTAAGTTATCAAAAGGCTATCTCAATTTAGGCTTTTATTAAAAATAAATTATTAATAAAATTGAAATTAACAAACAAAATAGGTAGATAGCTGCCCACACATTTATAGAGAAACGATATTGATGAGCTGTTTGTCTTAAGGAGGGTTACTGCAGCTCCAATAATGGGTATTTTTTCTATTCCATCGATTGTTACTGAACTCTAGACTCATATGTCCGTATGACGTTCTGCACAAAGCACCTGCTTTTCGGGTACTTGTCATGGGACGTTCCGTAAAGTGACGTGTATTCGCCGTTGGAGTGCGCAGCGCACGTTGACTGCCGCAGCCGGCCCGCGTGCAGGCTGCACCCGGTCGCCACTCGCAGGTCGGTCTTCCCGCACGCGTTGCACTGCATTAACGCGGCCGTTTGCAGGATGCCTCCGGTTTGGGTAACGTTCGCGGTATAGGCTGAGGGCTCTACTGGCATTTCCCCTAGCTTCTCCGTATAGCAAAGTCATGTCGCATAATTTCAGGAGCGCTGTAGATAATTAATTCGTGCCATATTTTCAATTAAATAAATGTCGCTTTGTGGTAGCAGAATTGATGACGTCTTTCGATTTGTCAACATTGTCAATGTTGAGAGGTTACTTAGAGGTTACAATAAAATATTGACATAAGATAAATAAAAAGGCTGAATAAGCGTGTTTTTCTAGAGATATTTACTTTTAAGTCTTTTAACACAAAGTTGTCAAAAGAAAACGAGAAAATTTGGGTAGATACTTATTAATTAAGAAACGTCACCCCTGTACCAAGGTAGTGCCCAGTACCAAGACATCTAACGACCGTTTACTAACAATCTAACAACTGAAATGCATTGATTATGGGTTAGTAGGTAGGTAGGTAGTTTAAAGTCCTTAATCTCCGATTTAAAGCATTAGGGAGCATTAAGATCAAGGTAACTGCAGATACTCTGCAGAATCATCTATCAAAATTTTTGCTCATGTTACTGGCCACATCCTGTATAATCATTGACCTATAATAAGTACTGCAGCAAAAACTGCAATTAGTCGCCGGGCGTCGCCCGGCGAATAACGAAAAATTTAGTGTTGAAAAAAAATTTATTAACTAAAATCAAGTGTACAGAACAGCATTCCGGGTAGAATGTAAAAAAAGGTAAAGGTACGTCGAAATTGCACGTTACGGTTTCCGAAAAAACATAGATATCAACAAAAATTTTGAGGTAAAAATTGCCACAATAATAGGTCCGTTTGGCCAAAAGTAAAGAAACCTAAATATCAAATGTTCACATGCGAACAGTGTGATTTTTAATATTTGGACCAATGAGAATTAACAACAGGTGAGATACTAAACTATAGAGATCGTATCAGATAAAATAAACCTTTTGGAGTGCACTACAAAAGGAGTACTTAACTAGGAAAGGATATTAACGGCCATGCCGCTAATAAGACTTACAGCAATTGCTACTAACAGTTGATAATATCTGTTGCTATTGTTAATAATCGACTATATAAAAACAATCACAGCTTAGGCGGAACGAAACTAAGATTTTTTTTAAATGAATTCTTGTTGTACCTGCTACGGCGTTCACCGATTTTAAGAGCGTTAACACACGTAAAAATTATTCACCGATGAAAAATAAAATTTAAAGTTCACTTCCCTGTAGATGTAACCCAGAAGCGCACAATACGTCCACGGTAATGTAAACTGGACGCATATTCGTGGTAAGTGGATCTGCCGGGAAAACCGTCCAGCGCCTCAGCCAAGGCCGCAAGGGCCCCCACAGGCGATTGCGCGACGATCTCGTTAAATGCAGCGCCAAGCTAACAAAGCGGTCGCTACATCGCGCTACCGTGCCCGGGTATGGGGTGGACTAGAAAGATGTTCACCATTAAGAAACAAGCATGAGATAAAACTAAAAAAAGCCGTAATAATTTCTGCTATTTACTATTCAGAAAAATTGATATGAATTGATGGAAATTAAATAATTTATGGGACACGAAAATAAATGATCATTCCGCTCTTCAAGTTCTTCTTAGAATGAAAAAAACAGCGTGTCGAGAAAAGAACACCAACAATTCGAATTCAAAATCATACGAATTGACACCTACGAAAAACGGCCAGGAAATCAATTCAAAAAGATCGTAATGCAATGCATGTTATTTTTTTCTCAAATCTCGTACGTGCCATGTTAAATAAAAAAAATAGTTTTGTTGTTACAACAACAAATGAAAAAAAAACCGGCCAAGTGCGAGTCGGACTCGCGCACCGAGGGTTCCGTACAAACCTGTCAGGTTTATAACTATGGTATTTTTATTGCAAAATGAAATTCATCACATTACAATGGGGAAAGATGGAGTAGCATAAATTTAAGACAAAGATCTTAAAAAATATATATTTTGTAATGTAACTAAAAATTTAAGGTTTTCGGAATTTTTCCTTTATGTGTGCTATAAAACGTTGCTTCATGCCAAATTTCAAGATTCTAGGTCGACTGGAAGTACCCTTTAGGTTTTGATTCCCTTGCGAGTACTTGCGAGTTTCAAAATATGCAGCTTAAATTGCTGTTTCTTTTGATTGCGTTGACATAGAAGTTTGATTTTGTTACAGCTTAAAGGTATTATAGACCTGAGTATTTGGTATGAATTTCAATTTAATACCTCTACGCGTTTATGAGGAAATGGGTAGTAAGGTTAAAATTATTAAAAAAATATATATTATGTGATGTAACTAAAAATTTATGGTTTTCGTAATTTTTCCTTTATCTATGCTATAAGACGTTGCTTCGTACCAAATTTCAAGATTCTGAGTTCACGGGAAGCACCCTGTAGGTTTTGATTCCCTTGCAAGTGTCGAAAATTTGCGGCATAAACGGCTGTATCTTTTGATTGCGTTGGCTTAGAAGTTTGATTTTTTCACAGCTTCAAGGGACAGTAGACCTGAGTAATTGATATAAATTTCAGCTTCATACCTCCACGCGTTCCTGAGAAAAAGGGTCTTGACAGACGGACGGACGGACGGACAGACGGACAACAAAGTGATCCTATAAGGGTTCCGTTTTTTCGTATTGAGGTACGGAACCCTAAAAAGACAATAATAAAGTACTTAAAGTTAAACAAATGCCTAATATCTCTAAATAACTTCAAATAAATAAGTACGCATATTAAATTAAAAAAATACTAAGTTTTAGTGCATATAAATAGGTAGAGTAAGTAGTGGTCCATATTTTTATGACATAAATAGCATTCCATTTGAAATTGTCGTGACATTCATAAGAAAAATAACGCATCGGTCAGTCGGTAGGAAAATTCAAAATAATCAAACACTAAAAATCATTATGTCTGTACTGTTCCTTGATTGTGTGGTGTTCAATAAAGTATTGTATTCTAAAAATATTCCCAAATAAAGACAAAATATCATGTTTTTTTTTTCGTAAAATTATTTTGGAAATGTAAAATACCTAACTGCGTCAGTGTGTCCTTGAGGAATATGTCGGAGGATTACCTACACCTTTACAAGGAAAAGTCAACGAACCGAGGTCACCACTTCCAGTAAGTTCATTTCTGTTAAATTCATTTAAAAGTGACGTGTAAAAGTGCCCAGATGTGGCCTATTTGTTGGATAAATATTTTGATTTTCATTTCATTTTCATAGCGACCGGAGACTTTGAACGTTTGTCAAAATAATCGATCAAGAAAATTGATAAAGAAAAATCCTCTCTAATGGGTTAAGAAATCGTAGTAATGACATCCGTGATAACAGTGAGGTCAGTGTTCAAACCAATGTGCTATATACCTCACGATGTTTTCCTTCACCGAAAAGCTCAGTGGTAAATTCAAATTGAATATCGGACATAAGTAAACTTAGAGGTGCGAGTCGGAATTGAACCCCCGACCCTCTGCATGAGAGGCGGTAGGTCAAACTAC
Organism: Aethes cnicana; assembly: GCA_963971205.1. Classification (NCBI taxonomy): domain Eukaryota; kingdom Metazoa; phylum Arthropoda; class Insecta; order Lepidoptera; family Tortricidae; genus Aethes; species Aethes cnicana. The sequence continues at coordinate 627,462 of OZ020292.1, forward strand.
TAGGCCACCATGGCTATATTTACCCGACTGCGACAGAAGGAGGGTTATGTTTTTAGCTTGTAGCTGTGGCGTCTTAGCTATATGTTTATGTCATTTTATTCAAACTTAATGATGGAAAAATTTAAAAAACTACTCCGACCAAAAAGGAAACCGGTAATAAAATACCTTGATAAATTATGACTCGTTTAATGATAAAACGCATATTTAAAAAAAATTAGGTAAATACCACTTACGTTAGTTTTCCTTGAAGAATAATTTAAGTATGACATAATAAACGTTCCACGCCAAAACCAGTAATGGAAATAAGAAATATTAATTAAGTGTTAATTCATGCTTAACTAAAAGTCGTTAATAACAAAAACAGACAATATACGATGTAAGTGTAGTACAGCCGTAGTAGTAAAAGCCGTGCTGGCCTAGTGGTTCGACCTACCGCCTCTCATGCAGAGGGTCGGGGGTTCGATTCCGGCTCGCACCTCAAGTCTACTTATGTGGATGTACAGTCAAGGGCATTAATATGTATACACTTTTGCATCCTGTTACGTTGTGCTAAGGTCCAAAGGTGTATACATATTAATGCCCTTGACTGTACTTGAATTTTCCACTGAGCTTTTCGGTGAAGGAAAACATCGTGAGGAAACCTGCACGCATCTGCGAAGTAATTCAAAGATGTGTGTGAAACAAGCGCACAGCCAAAGTGGTCACTGCGACCCATTACATAGACAGCGAAATCCTATGATCCCCCATCTAAGTACTTAAACCTATTCTGATTGCAGGGGAATATGGCGGGAATGGTGAAGCAGTTCTCGGTGGAGAAAGAGTATCTGAAGAACCCTGATATTTCTCCTGATGACATCAGGAAGCTGCGGGAGTGGCTGAGGACACAGCCTCACCTTCCCGTAGACTACTTAGATGGTAAGTGGGCGGCAAATGCTATTCCTAAAAGTTTAAGGCTTTCAAGGCCCTATTTAACACTTATTTATTTATTTTATTTTAGACAGGCAGCAATTCGCTGATGCGTCTAAATCATATTTTCACTGTTAGAGTTCTTGTTGGTAAGACTGTTTATCTGGTCTGTTTTTTAACTGGTTAACATTTGTAGAGTTCACTGTGTCGGCGGATAGTTTATTCCATACGTTAACAATCCGGTTTGAGATAAAGTTCTTAGCTATGTTGGTGTTGGATCTTGTAATAGCCAGTTTGTCAGTGTGCCCTCGTCTACACGTGTTGGTGTTGCCCTTGAACAGGTCTTTGAGTTCTGGACAATCATAGTTGCCTTTGATTATTTTAAAAGTCTCAATTAAAGCACCTCTTTCTCTCCTTTTCTCTAAAGTTGTTTGTGTTAGGTTTTTTAGCCTCTCTTCGTAGCTAAGATGTTTCAGTAGTTGTGGTATTTCAGTGAACCTAAGCTGAACCTTCTCTATCATTACTTTATGTACTTGATGCCCCCGACTGCGTTTGTGAACACTGTCAACCAAGATCATTAAAATATGTAAAAAAAAACATTTTTTTACTTATTTTTATCTTTTCTGTTCATCACGCAGTCGGGCTATTTTTTTTAATATTTTTTTTTATTTGAAGTATGGGTTCCAGGAATCCATATTCTAGGATTGGCCTGATGTAGGTTTTGTAAATTTTCAGCATTAATTCAGGAGTGAGATTTTTAAAAGCCTTTCTGACTTTGTCGATTAGTGAATTTGCCTTTTTAACCATTTGGGAAATATGAGGCTCCCATTTCAGGTCTTTGGAGCTTAGGACACCAAGGTCTCTTTGCGAGTCCACACTTGCTAGTTGTACACTATTAAGTACAAAGTTTTTTTGAGGTGGTTTTACCGGGTGCCATCTATTTGGCATAATTCTTTTTGTCCGAAACTGTTTACGCATAACAGGCTTCGCATAATTTATCTACGCCGAATCTTGACTTTACCGAATTTTTATTCAGCATAATTCTTAATTGGCCGAATGGGTGTTTACCCGAATATTGTGTTGGCATAATGTTGACTTGGCCGAATTTTAGTATGCATAATATTGTTTGGCATACTAGTAATTTAGCAGAATTTGGATAGGCCGAAATATTGTCCGAATTTATGTCCGAAACCACAATCTATGTAGGGACAATTAAATTAAACAGAGCAATATCGAATACTTTATAATTAATCAGCTTTCAGTACATATTTTACATTAGACACCAAAACAATAATAACAGGGACTTCACATGTGACACTTGAATTTTACCGCGTCGCATCGTGCGTGCCAGTATGCACTGCATGCAGATTCTTTTCACATCTTCTCTCGACGCTTGTTAATCCAAGTTGCATCTTCAGATTCCATAGTCTTGGTCGTGGCAAGCACTTGGTGAACATATCTGCCAGTTGATTCACAGTAGATATTCTCTTTATCTTCATTTCACCAGAAGATACTAGTTCACGAACAAAGAAATGCCTTATTCGAATGTGCTTAGTCCTTTTATGGAATTCTGGGTTCTCTGCAAGTCGAACTGCTGCCTCATTGTCTACAAATATTTCAGGCTGATCTTTGAGCACTGTCATGTCTTTCAGTAGACGTATAAGCCAAATTGCTTCCCTTGCAGCTTCACTTGCAGCGACTATTTCGGCCTCAGTCGTCGATATCGCTACACTGACTTATCGCTGACTTAGCCACGATATGGCTCCACCGGCATACATACACAGTACTCCAGATGTTGATCTTCCGGTACTAATGCAGCCGCCATGACCCGCGTCACTGTAACACTTCAGAATGCCCTTTTTGTAGTCTTTTCTGTAGAGAATTCCCGTTTCTGTTGTATACTGCAGATACCTTAAGATTCTCTTAACTCTTCTGAAGTCTACATCTTTAGGCTGTTCCAAGCTTCTAGATACTACGCTTACCGCGTACGCAATATCAGGTCTAGTGCCTACCATTAAATATGCTAAAGCTCCAACAGCTTGTCTGTAGTTTTTAGCACTAATAAATCCTTCATCTTTCTCATACACGTCGACGTCATTGTTCTCTTTGACTATCGGTGTCATCACAGGTCGACAGCATTCCATACCAAAGCGTTTTAAGACCTTCTTTGTATAGGCAGTTTGGTGAATCTTCAAGCCTGTTTCATTCTTCTCTAATTCTAATCCGAGGAAGTATGATGCTTGCTTGGTAGTTAGCTTGAACTCCTTCTTTAGCTGTTCAATGAACTCCTCAATGTCGTCTTTAGCACCAGCAACTAGGCCGTCATCGACATATAAAGCAAGAATGAGCTTCTCGCCGTTCTTCTTGATCCTTGTGAACAAGCACGGGTCTGCCTCACTGCTCCTGAATCCAAGATGCTGAAGAAAATCCACAATTCTCTTATTCCAGCACCGAGGAGCTTGTTTCAACCCGTATAAGCTTCTCTGTAGAAGACAAACTCGACCAGTCCCATCGTTGTAGCCATCTGGTTGCTTCATGAAAATTTCCTCCTCCAAGTAACCATTCAGGAATGCGGTCGCAATGTCGAACTGCAGCAAGTCCAGCCCTTCACTGGCTGCAACGCTCAAGACAGTTCTGATTGTACCCATCCGTGCCACTGGGCTAAACGTCTGATCGTAGTCTGTGCCCTTCTTCTGTGAGTAACCCTTGATGACCAAGCGAGCTTTGTATTTATCAATTGATCCATCCGCGTTTCGCTTAATCTTAAAGATCCATTTGCAAGGTATCGCTTTCCGATTCTTTGGTAGTTTTTCCAGAGTCCACGTGTTATTCTCTCGTAGTGACTCCAATTCTTTTTCCATCGCTTTCTTCCACAATTCCCAGTCTGGACTCTCTTGGGCTTCTTTACATGTGGTAGGTTCTTTGTTCAAACCCAAATCCATGAACTCATTATAAGATCCAAGTTCCAAAACATAATCTTTGAATTTGGTTGGCATTCCAAGCCGTGACCTGTCCCTTAGAATCCTATCTCCCTGATATGCGATTTCCAAATCCGGAATGTCTTCTATATCATTATCGGATATAACAGGGTCTTCCCCCCCTAATTCAATAGATTGTTCAGATAATACACTTCTTGCATCATCAAATTGTTCATTTTGAACTTGATCACCCGCTTCGTCTAATTGCCCTAGATCTTCTTGAGTACTGATATCTTCTCTTGCAATTATGTCTTCTCTTTCTGAAGAACCTTCTGTGATTTGAGGACTTTCCACTGGAGAACTTATAACTCTAGGAGGCCGGCGAAAAGCAGTTGCCCATTCAGCCTCATCATCCGGCTGTCTTGGTTCTTCCTGCGATACGCTTTTGACTTCCCTTCCGAGCGGTATCTCATTAAAGGTGACATCTCGACTAAGCACAAGACCGTTCGTCTTCGAATCCCACATTCTGTAGCCGTCGTCTCCTTCATACCCAATGAGAACACATTTAGTTGCCTTCTTATCCAGTTTACGTCTTCTCTGCTTCGGAACGTGAGCATAACATATTGACCCAATTATTCGAAGGTGCTTAATTCTTGGTTTTTTCTTGAACCACAGTTCATATGGGGACTTCTTTTCAACACTGGAAGGTCCTGTCCTATTTAAAACGTAAACAGCAGTTCCAACCAACTCTGCCCAATGACTCTTCGAAAAATTTTCGTGTGTATACATCATGGCCCGAGCAGCTTCTACGACTGTCCTGTTCTCCCGTTCCACGCATCCATTTTGTTGTGGAGTATACGGCATGACGAGTCGGTGTTTGGTTCCATTTTCTGCAAGTATTTTCTGAAATCTTGCGTTTTTAAATTCTCCACCGTTGTCTGTGAGAATTTCCTTTACAACGTGATTTGCCCTTCTACACTCTGACAGAAAATCTTTTAACTTTTCGGGGACTTGTGATTTCTCTCGTAGAAAGTAAACCTGACGATATCGCGAAAAATCATCCCGAGGGTGGGAATGGTCCACAGAGATCTGCATGGACTAATTCGCAGGCCTTGACCGCTCTCTCACGAACTCCAAATTTCTTCCTATGGGCCTTACCAAAGACGCATCCTTCGCATAGCTCCTTTCCATCGGCTGCGGCGGCTTTAATTCCAAATTCCCTCTCAATGAATTTTCTGACGTGTTCCTTATTTTGGTGGGCCATACGCTCGTGATATAGCTGAAGCGTATCCTGTTTTTCTGTGAGATTGACTGATACTTGCTCTGGAATTACTGTCTTGAACTTTAGCTTGTACAATCCACCGTACCGTTCACGTATTCCTTCTGCATGTATGATACCGTCTATCTTCACGATACATTTGTTCACCCGAGACTCAAAGAAACTTGTATTTGGATGCAAATCATGCAGTGATAAGACTGAAAAGAGATTCTTGCTAATAGAGGGCACATACCATACATTCTTGAGTGTAACTGTTTCCTCTTTATGTCCTACAGCCGCTATGATATGTACTGTGCCTTTTCCAAGAGCCTGGACCACATTTCCATTAGCGGTGATCACCGTGTGGGTGTTCTGGAACAACTCAAAGTCTTGATAGACGTCTCTTCTCATTGAAACATGGTTTGTAGCACCATTATCAACGTACCAGATCAACGTATCTTCTCTATCAGAACTAGTGCACCTGCTAACTTCCTGTACATTCATAAGTGTCATCATAGACATTGTGTTTGCTACTCCTTTCATCTTCCTTTTAGGGCAGTCCTTCTTAAAATGCCCAGTCTTTTTGCAAATAAAGCATTTTCGACTATCCTTACTGTTTCTTTCCCTTTCTTCTTCAATATCCTTCTTAGAAGAAGAAGAAGCCACAGAATTCTTCCTGAAATTCTTCGTAGCTAGAGCCTCGCCAAATGATTCGGTGTCCATGTCCAATTTTGAAAACTGTTTCTCTTGAGCACATAACTGACTTGTAAGGTTTTCTACTGTTCTATTGCTTTCTGACAACATAAGCCAACTGCTCTTGAAGCTATTATAAGATTCAGGTAATATATCCAGAATTCGACTGATTAGCAAAAGCTCCGGTATTTTACCACCATCCTTGGTTTTTGCTAACTCTTCATGTAGTCTGAACCAGAGATTATTTAGCTTTGACAAATGCGTTGCCATAGAATCAGCGGTATCCATCTTGTAACGGAAAAATTGTATACAAACGTCATATGCACGCGATTCATTAGCGCCGTCATAGAGTCTATGCAATTCGTCCCATATATCCTTAGGATCGGTAAACCTTATGATCTTGTCCAGTGTATCTTCACTAATGTTATTCGTTAACATCAGGAACGCTGTACTTTTCAGTTTTTTGTACCGTCGGAGATCCGTTAAATACTTTTCAGTAGATGCTGTTTCTTTTGACGTATCAGCCCCTGTAGCGGATTTAACCGGTTCCTTGATTCGGCCTTCAACCAGGTCGAGTAAACCATCCGTACTCTCCAGCACTCCTACCATTCTGTATTTCCAGTGACCCCAATTACTTTGCTCAAGTTTTGGTATTCGCACACAACTGAAATCAGGTTCCGCCATTCTGGGCCCGTAACCAATTAAATTATACAGAGCAATATCGAATACTTTATAATTAATCAGCTTTCAGTACATATTTTACATTAGACACACAACCAATAATAACAGGGACTTCACATGTGACACTTGAATTTTACCGCGTCGCATCGTGCGTGCCAGTATGCACTGCATGCAGATTCTTTTCACAGGGACGGTGTGCGGTAACACCCAAAGTCTGGAGCAAAGCCGACTCGCATATATTTGGTTAGGTTATTTTTTAAATAAGTAAACAAATTTATCAGTTAGTAAAAATCCCCCCTCCCCCCGAATTTAGATAATAATCGATGTTATACACGATACTCATTTAATTAAATCGACGAGAACAAAGGTATGCGAAAGTAGTTTTCGGCGTAACGAATATCGGCGAAAGTAATTTTCTGCCTAAACAATATTCGAAATTTGAAAATTATGCGTGAAAACCATTCGGCGTAAATAGATTATGCGTAATAGAATTCGACGAAAAATCGTTATGCGAGATTAGTTTCGGCGTAAACACTATTATGCCTATACTGATTATGCAAAATCGAATTCTGCCAAAAAAAATATGCGTAAACAAGAGGAACCGTTTTTTCCCATGTGTAATGTCGTGCATTTAGTTTCATTGAGATTTATTAGCCATTTTCTTGGTTTTATAATGTGCTGAGCATTCTTTACATTCTAAGGTGGTAGTTGGAGCATGCTCTGAGCGATTCCGAGTTCTTTGAAAAACATTACCATTTTAATCGTTATGGTCTTTAATTAATAGCAGGTTATTTTTCAGCATTCATTGATAATTGACGTGCAATACCTAATGCTTGCCTGTAAAGCAATGGTTATTTTTAATGGTCTTGATTTCAAACTAGTACCTAGTACTTAACAGATAAGGAAATTAATATAAATGAAAACGTTGCATTAATTGCTTCCTATTAAGCAATTACAAGGGTTGTGAATGGGTAGCTAACAAATTGTAATAGCCTTTATTCATTATCACTATATAAATAATAGTATCTATTAAAAATAATTCAATAGTCCGTGCGTGGAATAAATAAGTTGATTTCTGTGTTGACCAAGGAAAATCTGGGTAAAAGCATGATTATGTTTTACTCTATCATGGTCTAACTAACTACTGAACGATTGCTGGTGCTACGGATATAGGCTTCCTAATGGAAGCCCATGTAATCATGGGAATAAGGATCGCCATTTATTTGAATATTTGGTGCCGTGCAAAGGTGCCACCAAACAGCAACGCTCGCACTCTTATGTTCCGGTAAGGTGGTAAGAGAACCTCAGAGGATGTTTGTTTGTGAAATGAGTAGGATAGAGGCATTCAATATTATTCCTCAGGGTTGTTAACACATTCCCAATAATATGATTCCTTATGGGTGATAGTGACCACTTACCATGAAGTGAGTTTTGGGGTGACAGGACCTGGTGCTAGGGTTGGTACCATCGTCTCACCCGATAACTTGTCGTCAAATAGCAGTGCTCACACTATTGTGTTCCGGTAAGGGGTCAGGTAAGGCAACCGGTGAAGCATAGAGGCATTCCATCTTAGTAATTCTCAGGGTAGGCAACGTATTCGAGATCTTATGGATTTCTTGATAAGGAATCATAAATTTTCGGTGCCCATGGTCCGCAGTGGTCATCACTATACGTACCATCTGTCGCCTAGTGTGCATAAAAAAGCGATCTGTATAAAATTTTAAAACAAACCACACGGTAAATAGGCATGACCGGATAACTTCGCAACGCAGTTACAATTAACCTAAACATTTATCCTCTTGCTAAGTGTTATCGTAATTGTTTAAACACTTATTGCGTGACCATTACCTAGGCATTGTAGATTACCTAGAATTATAGGAGCCATTATGGTCCGTGGTGGCTGCGATGACGATTATTTTCCTTAAAGCAATTCCTAGGTACGCTTCATTAATTCTTATAACCTATGCCATTGGTTGTGTTCCGGGAAAGCGGTTAGAGGGCAGGTGAAGTTATGAGCATAGATGCATTCAACTTAATAAAATAGTCATCATAGTTGGCAACGCGCATTCGCGATCTTATCATATCCATAGTGAACTCTTATCTGCTGCCTTACAAGAAAATAGTGGAGGGCTTCTCGCTCATTGTCGGCAGAGGGAGAAGCGCCTAAGGCAACTTTTCGACTCATCAAGCTCTTTCTGCTACAGACCTGGATCTAATGATCACGTACCACTGCTGCGAGAAGAGCGCAGAAGTAGCCAAACAGGTGCTGGATCTCCACTTCACGCTGCGCACGCTATTCACTGCCTTTTTCAAGGACCGCTGCTTTGACAAAAAGGTCGAATACACCTTGAACACTGTGTAAGTAGATTTTTTAACCACTAACTTTACAACTAGGTATGTTTGATATTGGCAATTTTAGGGCGCGTTCGGATCTGGCAAAAAAGCCGCGTCGCTCGCGTTCTGCAGTGCATGCACTCTTAGGGCCTTATCACACTTGCGATTTGCGAGCGAGTTTTGTATGGAGGCGAACACGCGGAACACGCCGCGAGTTCGCCGCGTAGGTACGAGTTTTGTATTGAAATCGCTTTCAACTCGCTCGCAAAATCGCAAGTGTGATAACGCTCTTACCCGGCTGTCCTATTTTCACGCGCAGTACCTAGCCATTGGTATGTTTGTTATAAGTATTATTTATGACATAGCAGCAAAGCTGCCCAAAAAGTAAACAATTATTTCGATAGGCAGGCTATTTAGCCTTCGAAGAGTTAGGTACCTACTCAATTCCGAACGAGTCATTTGGACACCTGCCTAGGGCGTTCGTAAAGTTATATTTTGTTTGTTTTTAACTTCATTTTTTTCGAAAAACTATTAAAACCATCGTTTTCTGGGTACTGTATCCAAAATATTTACTTGGAGTATTCGGCTTAAGTATGCCTTGCAGAGTTACGGCATTAACCAGTTTGGTAAGTCAAGCTATATGCTATATGTATTTGTATACTACCTATTACTATAGCTGTCATATTACAACCTTGTCCCTGATATTGTATGTTTTGCATATTTGTCGACGTTTTAAACCTAATATTAGTTTTCCTCGGAACAGAAAACCCGTACGAACTCCTAGAAACTTATAGGTACTTTAATCCATAGGTTCTTACCAAGTTACTACCACGTTAAACTATTTCCGTCCCACTACTGGGCACAGGCCTCCTCTCATCACGTCTTCACGAGAGAGTGCTTAGTCTATTATAGACCCCACGCGGGCGCAGGCAGATTGCGGACTTTACACACATCCTTAAATTACTTCGCAGAAGCTTCCTCACGATGTTTTCCTTCACAGAAAAGCTCAGTGATAAATTCAAATTGAATTTCACACATAAGTAAACCCAGAGGAGCAAGTCGGATTCACTAGGCCACCACGGCTTCCCGAGATTCGATAAAGTCTTAAGTGAATACTAATATCTATAGACACCTAAATACTTCAAATCACTTTTAAAGTAGGTTAGTTGTCGAAGCCGATTGAAAATATTCGAACATTTTTCTTTAAATCACAATGAGAACCACCGTATAAATCTGCTCAGCTCTGGTGCCATTATTTGTACGAGGTGTTGGCTTGCAGTGTCAAACTTTGTCATTCCATACAATAGTGTCAATGTCACTGTGACATTTGACGTTTCGGGGTCATCAGTGTAGCCAATTTAGCTTGTAATGTGGTTCATAATGTGCTCAAGCTCAATCGGCAGATTCACTCGCAGTGACACTCATCGTCATACTTCCTTGTAGGCTCCTCGCCCCGCTGCCGACGCCGACTGTGCAGGGCCACCGCGCCATCTACGCCCGTTTACTGGACCCCGACCCTCGCCACTTCCACCTGCCCGACGTGGTGCGCGCCTTCATGATGGTCTTCGACCTGTGGCAGCACGAGGAAGGCAGCTGGCCAGGGTATGCCTCTTGAATTAAAGTCCTTTAGGGGATTTATTTGTTTCCAATTGTTTTCTTCGAAATAATACAAATTGAAAAGTAAAACTACTTAAATGGCGGCACCATTGTAAGTGGCCAGTACGAATTGAATGTTTAAAAATTAATAAAAAAAGGTTTATTCCTGGACCAGAAAGGATGCCTGAATATGTAGCACACCAGCGGCACTTCATACAAACGGAACCTAAACTGCACATTAAAATACTATGGTGTTTAAATACGTGCGTGATTGTCCATTCCGAGCGGTTTCTGAACTGTCATCGAAATTTACCTGATAAGTCTGTCTTCCCTATCCGTTACTCTAATGTTACAATTAAGTAAATGCGGATACTTTAATTCATTATTGCTGCTTTGGTGCATTGTAACTAACGAATTTGGTGAAAGCAAGTGCATCAAAAAAATTACTTCTTTATAAAAACTCATTCTTATAGTTGACTCTACTTAACCTATTTTAAACTTTAACCGGCGGTAGGACCTGATAAGAATTCCGTCCGGATGGCTGCCACATCATTTCCCACTAACTTGTCGCCAAATAGCAGTGGTGCGAGCACTGATAGTCATTCCATGTTAGGCCTATATTTCCAAAGCCCTTTTTCCAGGACACTTTATAACCTTTTCCGGGGTTACGGAATTTCTGGGATTCCCAGGTTTACGGGATTTGTGGAATTCCCGGGATTTCTATCCAAAGTCCTCTTCCGGGGTCCTTTCCGCGATTTTTCCCATATTTCCCGGGATTTCGGGGCCTATAGCTTATTCCAGGTTACAACCAGGGCTTGAAACCGGTTTTTGGCCCCATACAAATAAACCGGTTTGTTTATCGTTCTTTCGTTTACTATTTCATGTTTAATAAGGCTATAAAATAATACGAAGTAATAATCTAAATACACTATGGAGTTCCACATAAAGAGTATAAAAGAATTCTAAATATTTGGCTATTTCGGGGTTTTTTTTAAATTAATCGGTTACAAGCCCTGGTTACAACTATCTGTTTGCCAAATTTCATGCAAATTGGTTGAGCTGTTTAGCGTGATTGAGCAACAAACATCCAAACATCTAAACATCCAAACACACACTATCCGCTTTATTATTTAGTAAGACGAAGATTTCTTATGTCATGGGCCACAGCAGAGCCACCTACCATCCATCAGGTACCTAGACTATACGTGTTCGATTGCCCACCTATGGGAACAGAAAGGTTTTTACATCACCCTTGGCCGTAAAGTGGGATTTTCTGCCCGCTACGCGGAGAGAAAATGTCACTTCTTGGCCAAGGCACGATTTAAAACTTTTGACAAACCACGGGCGGTAATTCGTAAAGCCCCAGATCGCATATTTATGGAAGAAACCTGCGATCTGGGGCATTTACGAATTCACCACCCTAGGTCTGTAATGTACTATAAGGGCCGGTTCCTATATCCACGTAACGCCTCGTTTTGCCTACGGACGGTTAAAATTTGACAGATTCTCTATGGAACAAATGTCAAAAATCAACCGTCCGTAGGCAAAACGAGGCGTTTCGTGGATATAGGAACCGGGCCTTAGTTAATGCGCCTTGCATTGTAACCTTAGAAGTGACATCGTACGACGCTGTAACTAAACCCTCATTTATGCTGATTGCAGGTTCGTGCTGGTAATTGATATGGACACAGCCGTCGTCGGCCATCTTGCGAGAGTGGAGCTGATGATTCTTAGGCAAATTCTGTATTTTCTACAGGTCAGTAATGACACGATTTGTCGGACTGACGACATAACAACAATACTCACAAATTAACAAATAAGTAGAATGGTAAACAGGTGGAGTTATTGCTAAACTAATTCTTCCCGGGACTTCCTCTGCGTGGAATTCGGTAATAGCGTTTAAGCGGGAATCAAGCGTTTTTTCGGGATAAAAAGTAGCATTTAAGTTGACCAGTGTTATAAAGTACCCCCTTACTAAATTTTCTTGCAAGCCGTCCAGCAGTTTTCGATTTAAATACGGATACATACACACTTACAGTATTTTTTTCTAAAAATCGTTATTTTGTGTTCAGTGTCGTTTATATAGTCCCTTCGACTTGATAGTTTATTTTTAACCGACTTCAAAAAAAGGAGGAGGTTCTCAATTCGTCGGAATCTTTTTTTTTTTTTATTTTTTTTTTATGTATGTTCACCAAAAATAAATAGTAAACGTAAACCGATTTCGATGATTCTTTTTTTGTTCGAAAGGTGGTACTTCCAAGTTGGTCCCATATTAATTTGGTTCAGTTCTGATGATGGGATCCATGAGAAAATGAGGGAACTCCTCGAAATTTGCTAGCACGTAGAGATGATTTTGGTGTCAATTTCGAGGATTTCAGAGTTACTTATGTACTTCTATAGTAATGTTTAGAAACTGTAGCCGAAAAAAATTTTTAAATAAAAAAATAAAAACCGCCTTCAAACTCCGACAGACTGCGAAGTCGGTGTCAAGTGAACCGACCCAAAGAAATGATAATCATATTGTGAACTTGACATTGACGCGACGTCTTCTACAGACTTACCTATTATTAGTATTTTATAGATATAGATAACGATCCACTTTTGGGAAGTCGAGATTAACTGAGCAAAAATGATAGGTATCGTATATTAGTCATCCATAGTGACATTATAAATGCGAAAGTAACTCTGTCGTGTAAAACTGACTTCTGACGTGTAAAAGTGCCCCTATGTGGCCAATTTGCTGAATAAATGATTGAATTGAATTGAATTGTCTGTCGGTCTGTCTGCCTATCTGTTGACTCTTCACGCTTAAACCACTCGACCGATTTAGGTGAAACTTGGCATGGTGATAGTTGGAATCCCGGGAAAGGTCACCAACCCCCCAGACCCCCTCTACTCGGATCCTGGGTCCCGGGATGGGCTACTTTTATCCCGGAAAACTCATGGTTCCCACGGGACACGGATTAAATAGTAAATTCATAAATACGTGTAAGTATATCTGAATAGTGCGAGTAGCATGTTGTTGTTAGTGATACTCGTATATTACCTTTTCTGGTATTGTTCATTTTATAACACTCTATTGCGAGATTATGAGGTCTTGTAATAATTATGTTTACGAGTATATGAATGTCGTCAAGTTAGGTGTGAAATGTTTTGAGGCAAGCAAGTTACGTCAACCGTAATTCAATCGTAATCTCAATGTGTCAGATTAGTATCTTATAGTCGTAGAGCTCTAAAATCCGACATTTGACGTATCTCAGGGGACGTTTTTAGCAATAATGGTAAGGTAAGGAGCACGTAATTTCGCATTGAGCTATTTTGAAGGAATAGTGGAAGAATATGATCGATTAAATCTAACTTAACTACGAGTATTTAAATCATTTGATGTTTATGCATGGAGACATATTCATTCCCGTAGTTTTCATTGAAAGCAGAACACATTATAGACTTTGTTTTATTAAAATCATCATCATCACAACAGAGTTACGTCCCACCCCCCAAATCTGGCACAGGCATCTCATCACTAGAGGTTTTGGGGCTATAGTTCTCACACAGCCCAAGTGCGGATTGCGAATTTCACACAAACCTTTGAATTTGATACTTTGCAGAAGCGTGTAGGTATCCTCGCGATATTTTCCTTCACCGAAGAGTTGAATTCAGTGATAAAATTAAATATGAAATTTGTTGAATAAATCAGTGAATTTACTAATGTAATGGTTTTTCTAGGAAGCTATGCTGGTGAAACTAAAGGGAGTCCACTTCATGAGTGCACCGAATTTCATGGACAAGCTGATGTTGATGCTGAAGCCATTCCTGAAGAAAGAACTGCTGGAGATTATCCAAATACACCAGAAGAACTCCAGCACTACCTACGATTACATACCAAAGGAGGCTTTGCCGAAAAATAATGGAGGAGAATACAAGGACTATGAGACAATTAAAGGTACATTTAAGAAGAAAAAAATTTAACGTGGATTGGCCATGAAAAAATCCTACCACAGCGCATTATCATCAGCTGCTTACCCACTATCCCATATTACGTGGAGACGGTCCAATATTTTTTTTCCATTTTGCACTATCCTCCATCGTTACGGAGTTCAAACCCTTTCTAAACATATCCTCTACTTGCTGACTTAGGATCATTTCGTGACATGCCACAACAGTTTATTTGTCCTGTATTGTATTTTTTTTATGTGTTTTTCTTCTCTGTTACTCAATTCATTCATATTTGAGTCTACCACTTTGTTAGTCTAATGCAAAGTGCATTAAATCCATCGCTGGTATTCTATTTGCATATTATACCAGTTGAACTTGTACACGGATATCTTAATTCAATGGATGGTTGAGAGCTAGGACAGGGCCAATCACTGTGAGTCTATGAAAGGCGTAACTTTAGCACTGGAAGCCTTTTGGCTGAAATTATGATGATCATGAATTAACTGACAGTCAGTGTCAAGAAAACTGAAGTATCTGTTCATTCTGATGTTGTCACTATCCAGGATGAAACTATTAAGTTTTTGCCACTGGTAGGACATTAATGCCATATTACCCGCTTATATACCTGCCGTCAAAAAAACGCGGTGCTCCCACTATTGTGTTCCGATAAGAGTGCCGGTTGAA
Organism: Aethes cnicana; assembly: GCA_963971205.1. Classification (NCBI taxonomy): domain Eukaryota; kingdom Metazoa; phylum Arthropoda; class Insecta; order Lepidoptera; family Tortricidae; genus Aethes; species Aethes cnicana. Next base: position 642,468 of record OZ020292.1, read on the forward strand.
TAGTCCTCTTAGGCCATAAATACTACTTACTACGTGTCCTATATGCTCATTTGTCAATCAATTCAAATAAATATGTAGATGACTTTGTGTTCCACAGAGGAGACCATCGTCCGGCTCCAAAGCAACCCAGACTTCTTCCGAGACGAGAACAGGAGACGAGTGGACGAGGCTCTCCGGAGAGGCAAGAAGACCACCGTCGAAGACTTGTTCGGGATCCAGGGTAGCTTCAAGAAACTCGATATTGATTAATTTAGTTTAAGAAAATTGGGATTAAAGATACATATTAGGTTAAGTGATGTTTTATTCTTAGACTACTGTTTCCTATCGGTAGGCCTCCAACATGATGGAGTGACGACCTTGTAAAGGTCGCGGGAACGCGGTGGATGCGAGTGGCACAGGACCGGTCTGAGTGGCGCGCCTTGGGAAGGCCTATGCCCAGCAGTGGATGTCTCTCGGCCAAAATGATGATGATTATGATAAAACATGATGATACTGGTTTATTCTTACACTACTATTTGCATAGGAAAAACCTAAACATTTATGTTAAATCGAAATAGGGCTACTAGTAACGGTTACTGTAAGTAAATCATGCAAAGAACGTAAAATGGTATTAGTATAATGTAGGTTGTCACGAACATCAGATAACTTTAGATGAGGCGGGATGTCCAAATACAGTCGACGACTAAAGTTGTGACACGCTAAAATCTTAAAGCATGACAAATGCGATGCGACAAGTCTAGGCCTACTTGTAATATAAGTCTCAGAACTAACCTAGTACAAAACCTAGTGACTACTTTTAACAATGAGTTGGGCCCCAACTAGAAAGTACACGTGCAAATAATCAATCATGAAATTTCGAAAGTCACATTTATTAAGATTTTGAGGAATTCCATCACCTCCTTACGAAACCCTTAATGGAAACGAGTAACGGGACCAGTCTGAATCTTTCAAAAACCTGTTCAATTTATTTATTAAACGTCACAGCTTCTTAGAAAAATATCCGCCGAAGCCGTGGTGGCCTAGTGGTTCGACCTACCGCCTCTCATGGCGAGGGTCGAGGGTTCGATTCCGGCTCGCACCTCTAAGTTTACTTTTGTGCGAAATTCAATTTGAATTTACCACTGAGCTTTTCGGTGAAGGAAAACATCGTGAGGAAACCTGCACGCATCTGCGAAGTCATTCAAAGATGTGTGTGAAGTCCCCAATCCGCAGTGGGCCAGCGTGGGGACTAATAGCCCAAACCCTCTCGTGATGAGAGGAGGCCTGTGCCATGCAGTGGGACGCAAATAGGCTGTAGTAGTAGTAGTTTGAAAAATATACAATAATTACGTAAATGAAGGACATTATTTTTATAAGTTATCTAAGGTCTACGGTAAATAACTGCCCCTATGCCTAACTAAATGACTATAATGACCTAAACAACGGTATGAATTATTCAGTTAAGTGTAAATATGACCGCTCCGCATGAACGTGATGCGCATGTAAATTGTAAGTGAAGACAAATTATAATGCTATAAAATACTCACGTTTGTCAACAGAATTACAATGAAGACGTAGCAATTATTGTGAGCAAAGTTGCTAGAAAACATTCTGAAGCTAATAACAAAGTACCTATGATCATTTAACTTTAAAGTTAAAACTACGCATTACATTATGTCTGTATTGTTCCTTGAATGTGTGTTGTTCAATAAAGTAAGTATATTGTATCAAATTGTATCTGCGTCAGTTCTCTCTCGCCCTCTCAACCTCTATTTACACAATGCTTAGTGTAGATCTCCTCTGTTGCACTCCATCCTTTACGATATACGGCTCTTCGATCCAACCATGAGCACATTGTCTGTCCATCTTGCGGAGTGCTTGGCTGCTTGCCCACGTTTCAGCGACCAGTCTAGGGTCTCTATTTTCATTCGTATACTCTAACGACCCGCCCGATCTACTTCAGTTAGACTCTTTTTATACACTTTGACCGAAATCGGCACCTTTGATGCATCTGATATTTGGAGGCTTGGTTTATAGGACTTCCTCCAATAAACTACACTATTCGCTGCTTATGGAACCACTGACTAACGCTTACAGTATATAATTATCAAAATTTCAGGAATATAAAGATCACAAGGTCACGACACTTGACGCTTTTCCACGGTCTGTTGCACATTAATGCCGAGCACGGTAGATTTTCGAATTATTATAAATACATTTTGTGCTAAATACCGGAACACAGCCATTGAAAATATTGAACTGCTGGTATAAAAGGGTGACGAAGAGTTGGAGGAGACACAAGTGACATATCAAGATGAAATACCTCGGTTTGGTTATGGCCATACTGGCTATTATATTCGCCGTCGTGGTAAGTTACATTTTATACTTATTCACTTTATTATGAAAATATTTGCCTTTTTTTTCTAATATCTGTTTATTCTTCATGATTTGATTCCTTCACATTTTATATTTTACTTTTGTAGTAAACTTGATTCTGCGTATAAACATTCCCCTACAGTTAAATTTTTATTTGCAAAAAATATCAACAGATTGACACCAAAACTTTGCCAACAGGATTGACCACCAATGCTGCCTCATTTGAGAGTTTTGACAATGTTACCCATGCGTTCAGCTGATGCATACGTTTTATTCGTTTTCCAGAGCGGCATGGGTATCGGCGCCAACGCCGGCCTCAAGGAGGCCAGGAAGGCTGGCTGCGGCGGGGGTGGCAGACCACCACCACCACCACGTCCTTCTAGTAAGTATCTGGGATACTAGTTACAATCCTGAATCCAACCAAAGGTCACTGAATCACTGGTGTTGTTACTACAAAATACTAAAAAAATCCTCTTTAACCCCCTCTTGAATAATTAAAGCTATATCCACTTTTGGTAGTGGTAGGGCCTGATGCTAGGTCCGTCCGAGGTGGTACCACGTCTTTCCCCGCTAACCTGCCGCCAAATAGCAGTGCTCGCACTGTTGTGTTCTGGTAGGGGGTAAAGGCATTTGAGGCCTTATGGATTCTTAATGGGGCATCATAGGATATCGGTGTCCATGGGCTGCAGTGACTACCTACCATCAGGTAGGCTGTGTGCTCGTTTGACTATACCATTGATATGAATAAAAACACAAAACGCCTTGTTTTGCCTACGAACAGTTAAAATTTAAAGCGATGACGGTACTCGTACTATCCTATTTGCTGTAATCTCTTACAATGACGGATCTGTACAGCAGCACTCATATCAATTATTTTCCGATGACTTCATATCTCCATTTGCACCAATTTCTACCCAACCTTACGAACCGGCAGTGAATGATTAAATGGCTGATGATGGATGATCAGTGTGTGGCGATGATAATGACAACTGTACTAGCGATGGTCATAACCATAGTAACAATGATGAAAATGATGACAATCATGACAATGATGCTAACAATGATGATTATGATTGTAACAACAACATGATGTTCTTTTTCTTTATGATGATGCCAATAATGTTGAAGTTGATTGCAGTCATATGTATGCCTATTTTTTAATTACAGACAGCTCGGGCTAGCCTCCAAACAACCGACGACCACAGCCGCAAAAACTTGACCAATAAACGATTCTGCAATTTATTTGTCTTTTTATCAATCAATCAATCAATATTTATTCAGTAACAATACAAATGATTGTGTTTGAAATAAAATATAAATTTAAAATTACAATTAAAATAATCATTAAGAACAAATTATTAGCAACCATTCTTGAAAGTTATACGATTATACTTAGAACGCTATCATAGACTATGTACTTACTCTTTACTCGGAGAAATCTAAAAACCTTTAGGGGGTTAAGACAGCCGGTGAAATTTCTGGCACAGAGGCATTCCATCTTAGGCCTCAAGGTAGGCAACGCATTCGAGATCTTATGGTTTATTAAAGGGGGATCATAGGATTTCGGTGTCCATGGCACACGCAGTGACCACTTACCATCAGGTGGGCTGTGCGCTCGTTTGTCTTACCATTGGTATATTAAAAAAAAACTACATTTGCCCTATCTCAGTTTTCAGCTGACTTTTATATAGCGATGAGGCGAGAAACATAGTATTTCGTATTAAACGATTTTGAGCGAATAGCGAAAGCATAATGATCGATTAAATAGAAGTTAATGACGAGTATTTTAGTCGTCTGATTGGTTTGAATGGGAAACAAATAAATCTGTACAGATTTTATTAAAAAACTGAGTAAGTAAGTAGTTAGTAAGGAAAAGTAGTAGCAAAAAAAAACTAGCCGTAAATAGGCTGATATAGTGGTGGAGGGCAAAGAGGGTTTAACTCCAGAATAAGAAGCACCTGACCAGAACAAGTTACTCAAACTCTGCATGATTCTATTTATTCCATGCTGGGAATAAGAAGAGAAATAAAACGGGCTAAGCTCCTTTCAAAATTCTTTTCTTTTGCTGAAAATGACAATTCCGTTCACAGCGTTCTACTTCAAGATAAACGAGTCCGCTGAACAACCAACCCCTAACCATTTTCTGCTTTGCCTAAAGGTTGACTGGTAGAGAATGCCTCAAGGCATTTAGTCCGCCTTTTGTACACTAAGTTTTCTTTATGTGCAATAAAGTTTAAATAAATAAATAAACCAAAACATTAATAACAGAAAAATCACATCATTTCAATTCAAACTCATTTAACTACTTATATAAGCGAAGTTTTTCCACGCTCCGTCATCGCCAGCCCTTGGGTCACCGGTTTTGTCGATCAAGTGGTATCTCTAATTAAAATTCATTGTTGTTTGTTTGCTTGCAGATAGCACCGACTAAGACTTTCAAACGGACTTACGGACCTCCAAGAATCGGCCAAAATCAGCAGTTAAAATAAAATTACCTGTATTTAAATCATTACCATTTATTTACAAGAAATAACTTCCCATTTTGGTATGGCATTTCGTCGTATAAAAATAGAAAGTGTACTTAGTAAAAAATATTAGCTAATATCTATAATTTTATGTTTTGGTAACTGTATAGTGTATAAGTAGATAGATACTTGATCTTCTTGAAAATTGTACAGTATAGTTTTAAGATTTCCATTAATAATGGATTAAGCGTTGGTATCCAAAAACGGTATTTAAATAATTAAATTTAATAACCTTACTTACTCACTTTACTTTTACGATTTGGAATATAATAAGCTATTTACTCGTGAACTCATCGGTCATAATATTTGAAAACTGCCTTGAGAATATCGTCGATATAAATAAACTATGACTGACTAAAATAATAAAAAGCCTTGGGCTATATTACGTTTTAATGTTCCAATATTCAGAACTCATAGAAGTCATAGAAAAACAAAGAAATATATATATATAAAAAGGTATAAACCTATCAAAACAAAGAGGTCCTATACATAAACATGAAGGATTTTCTAAATATAGGCGCCTTCTATTTTTGGATCAGAATCTACCATCGGTTCAAAAGTTTATTGCATTAGAAATCGTTATTATTACCTTTCCGTAAATCGCTGATGCTGATGTGAATTATCCTCTAGTACCTACTTAGTACTATTATACGGATTGCAAAATGTATCCTCACGGGGCAACGATATAGCCATACAGCGCCAGCAGAATAATGTTGTCCAGTCGCGTTGCATTGTCGCTATCTCCCTCTAGAATTTTATTGCCCCGTGTTCCCGTGAATTAAGATATATACATTTGCTACAGTTAAGGATAATACAGCTAAGATACCTCTATAATCTCTCTCCACTCCGTATAATAGAACTGCTGGAGGGCAATCTCCTCAGCGTTTCAACCACCGTCGTGATTTACGATCTAACACGACAAAAACATTTGCACCGATGGTAAATGCATATGGTAAAATAAGAGTAGAATACGCATTCTGATATTTATCTGCATAAAAACGCAGAGATGTTATCATCTCTGCGTTTTATGCAGATATGACGGCGATTGAGTCGCTTGGACAGGTCATTATGTTCCAAATCCATCGTCCCTTTCTCACTCGTGGCCGAGCTCCTGTAGGCTCTCCTCCTCCCTCTGCAGCGCCTCTCGCTCCGCCGCGATCCTCGCGTGCTGCTCGGCGATCACTCGGAAGAGTTCCGCGTGCTTCACCGTGGCCGCCGCGACGGCTGCTGATTGGCGGGGAGAGGCAGCGCTGGCCACTGAAACGTGATGTGATTGGTTGAAATAATAATTAAGGCTCAGTTGGTCTCTCCACTTACACTTCGTTTCTTTTACGTTCACTCACACTTACTCATTTACCAGTAAGGAATATTGCGTCTTTAAGTATATTAGGATTGTTATGTCTGTCAGCTCAGTTTCATAAATTTAACAGGGTGTTTTGAAACTTTTGAAGAACATTCTTACTGAATAAAATTGTAATTCTCAGTGATTTAGGGTTGTGTAGGGCCATACGAAGTAATCCGCCGCAAAACAAAGTGGAGATAGGCGCCATACATACTTTCTATGGTGCCACTCACCACTTTTTTTTGCGGCGGATATAGCAGAATCTGCAGCGTGATCTTTCGACTTACCAGCAGGGTGAGGGTACGCGGCGTGCTCCTCTGCAATCTTGGCGTAGAGCTGGTAGTGGCGGTCCTTGGCGCGCGCCACGGAGGCTGAGTCTGCAGGCAGGTCCGGCGGCGCGTCGCTCAGGACTGGGTGGAAGCCTTCCTTGTCCGCCACATAGTCGACCTTGCGGATCTTGTTGCGAGGGTCCACGTAGGAGAAGGTGCCTGGAATTCACGGACAAACATAATACATTACATTCGAATATGATGAAAGAAATATGTTCCACTTGTTGATTCTGGTGACCGTCAAGACAGCAAATTTACAGCAAAATTAAGCAAATAAATAGTGCCTAAATAGTACCAACACCTAGATTAAAAATTAGGACCCTTAAACTTCTCGAAATAGAAAGCCTGTTCACGGTGTACACCGCGGGGATCTCTGGAACGGCTTTGTTCGCAAATTTAATGATTTGTAGTTCAAAAAATAGTACCCTACGCTCGTCAAATTTCACCACTATTCAGGAACTAATTTAAAGGAAGGCGTTGAAATTGGCCAAGTACAACGAACAAAAGATAAAGTGATGACACTATCTAGAATAGGAGTAGAACACCCACTCGTAATGAGAAGGCATGTGCTTGTAAGATCGAAAAATGATATTTATTTTACACCACAAAATGTTGCCAGATTATAATTCTGATAAAACTGTCAAAGTGTTTGATTGACAATGCAAAAGAATAACCAGTATTTCCTTATTTTTTTAAAAGGCAAAATTTGGGCGCCATAGGCCAAAGTTAAAGCATTTTAAAAAACGGTTTTAGCGGGTTAGAGGTTAGAGTAGGCATTTGGAATGAACTCCCTGCTGAAACTTTACCTCAGCCTGTTGCAAGGTGGAGTGACGATTTGCGCAAAATGGCCGGTGTAGATTGGATGCGGCACGCCTTGGACAAAGCTCATTGGCGTACATTGTGTGAGGCCTATATCCATCAGTGGACTACACTATGGGCTGTTGATGATGATGATGATAAATATTTACCTCTAACAACGCCGCTGCCATCGCTGACCTCTGCGTGGTGCCGGTCCGCGTGCCCCGGGTAGCGGCCGGCGGTGTAGGCGAAGGCGTAGGGCCTCGGAGGGGGCTCCGTGTTGAACGGGGGCTCCGTGTCCGGCGCGGGGGCCTCGGCGCCGCCGGCCACTGCGAGCAGCGCCAGGACGAGCGTCGGGTACAGCATCTGGAATACGAGGTCGATTCCTTCAGAAACGAATGAATCTTGGGACATGACATACTAGAACTAGCCAAACTAAGAAAAGCCTGTAATATGGGTGCTAGATAACGATGCTCAAAAGAGAAATACCTACTAAACAAACAAACAAACAGAGACACTTTCACATTTAGATAAATGAGATCTGTATCATCCACCTTTTGGTCAACATTTATGGAATGCTGACATTGTTTGCCGCATTTAAGTCCCGTTCAGCGATTTTAATACATATGCATTGTTTTGCCATTACCCTATTACTTCACAAGCGCAAGCGCCTGTGCCAAGTATGTCAGCTCCCCGACAATGAGATTGCCCACAAGATCCACGTCTCACAATGTGTAGATGCTTGTCTATTGAATAATACATTCTTAACGGCCTACACCTCCCACGGTTTCTAACGCGAGCTTTAGTGCTGTGTTTTTAATTTTTGTTTAATAAGTCATTGCGATGTCAGTAGTGAGGTGTGACCTAAAGTAATAGATAATAACTCTATTACATATACCATGCTGTCTTAACATGAAACTGTTGACCCGTTTGATACCAAAACTTGAATATTTATCTTCGAGATGTTCACAAACATTGGCTACAAATGTTGCGTGATAAAGTTCTACACAAAGTCTTCATAACTACGCACTAATTTTAGGTATTAGTTAGGTATTATTGACGTTATTGTACAATGGTACTTAGGTACTACTTGATTCGAATCCTTAGAGATCTTCTACTATCTAAAGTCCCGCGCCTTCACATTTCAAAACGCTTCAGTGTATTTAAAAGGCACCACCAACACTCTCAACCTCATGTGTGCGTGCTGAGACAGCCATCAACTATGCGTTGAGAGTGTTGGTGGTGCTTTTTAAATAATAATAGAAAAAAATTAAGCGTTTGAAAATGTGAAGGCGCGGGACTTTAGATAGTAGAAGATCTCTACCTGCGCTCACCCAAGCTCGAAGCGAATTCACAAGTTGTATCTGGATGACCTTTTTATTTTTAAAACCTAATACCAACCAGTTTGGTGTCCGGAGTCATTGCTTCGGATCCAATGCCATTTTGTGATCAAGTTGTTTTAAGAATTATTGTAATTGATAAAAGGTTTTCTTTGTTAATTTTCCTTATGCGCGTGTAGGACTTGTGTTTACAGATTTACAATCATACATAACATCTAGGTTCTAGAAGCATCTTCAACTAACAATGTTTTAAATATAGGAGATTATTTTATAAATTGAAATAGTCCTCATTGTTCCATCATCATCATTTCTGCCGAAGGCTGGCTATTGCTGACCATCATCATCTACAATTGATTTAAAAGGGATTCGGGAAGTAGGACTTTTTTCTACTATTGTATTTCTGTCTTTATAATATTCCAATAAATAGCATTTGTCGTTTAAAATATAAATTCATATTTACTATGATTCATAGCGTGGAATCTGCATCTCCGTAGTAGGAACAGATACTTATCACGTGGCTCATCGGAACCTCTGACCCGAACTCATTGTGATTGCCACTTTGTTTGCGATTCCCAATACAACCGGTAGTCTTACTGTTATAAGAGTAACCTGAGTAACTCGTAACTTGTCCTCAAAGTAATTAGTTTGAACTATCACTGAACACTTCGGTAGTAAGCGTACTTAAGCTTATCACATGATTTTATTCCACAAAACGTCACTTGTGAGTATGCGACACAACATTAAAGCTGGTTAAACATTAAAGGTTTAGTACAGAAAAACTATCGGTGGTCGCGCTGATCGCAAACCAATGGCCAAACGCAATACGACTGCGGCTCTACGACCTTTCGCCTAGTTGCGTCACCGGCAATCGTTGGGCTCTAAGTTTCGACTAGGCTGATCAAAATGTAGATACGCACTGAGATATAGTAAAATTAAAAGTACGTGTTCCTTTAGGTGACTTCTTGGCAAGTCTATTTAGAATCCAGACCACTTACCATCTCAGGTGGCCTGCGTGCTCGCTTGCCTACCAATGCCATACAAAAAACTTTAACGGGCGCCATCTTTTCAGCAGATCACTGTCTATGTCGATCTCGTGAATAATGCACCCGAATAAAGGGCGGTCCGGACTCCGGAGCTGCATAAGCCGACACGCAGCTCGACCGCGCATAGCTCCTTATTTAAATAAATAAATAAATATCTTGGGACATTTCACACAAATTGAGCTAGCCCCAAACTAAGCAAAGCTTGTACTAGCTACTACTACTCGGTGCTAGACAACGATATATACTTACTTATATAGGGAAATGATAGTAATCGTATCAGTGATATATTATTAGGGCCTTATCCCACTTGCGATTGCGAGCGTGTTTTGTATGGAGGCGAACACGCCGCGAGTTCGCCGCGTACGAGTTTTGTATTGAAAAACGCTTTCAACTCGCTCGCAAATCGCAAGTGGGATAAGGCCCTTATAGTCTCCCATTTAGGGAGATGGTAGGTATAAACTGTTTGGTTGATTAGTTTATTAGACAGTGGCATGGCTTTCTAAAAAATAATTCTATAAAAAGACGAATAAATGTGAAACAAAGGTACCTACCTACGTTAAAATTTATTTGTTTATTCAGAAAAGAACAAGTTAAAATATTAAAAATAAACTACAAATAGCATTAAATTTACAGAAATAAGAAAAATTAAAGCTAAAAAAATAACCTAAAAACCTAAATTAGGGCCTTTCGGAAGGGTTCCCATCACGCAGGCAGCATTCCCTCGCTGTATGGCAATAGCCAGTCTTTGCGCGAGAAAGCTGCCGGCGCGAGGGTCTCCCGTTGCCTCCCTCAAGCGCTTCCCTAGCTCCCTGTGGAGCCCCAGCGCCCCTTTGCCCCATGACCCCATAGTCTCCACCCCGAAGGCCACAAACTCATAGCTCGAGCCCAGGCAGCTATATTTATTAACCTTCAGGCGCTCTCGGGCGTCGGCCGCCGCTCCGGCTCGACGGCTGGTCGAGGGGAGATACGACATCGCCATTGTGTCGGTGCACGTGGCGTCCCACACCAGCGCGCGGCCCATCCGCCAGGGTATCAAAGACATCCCGTCCGGGCGCTTGCCATCATTCCGTACGATCTGGGGCTCCAGAACTGCTGGAACGTTGGCGCTGACGAGCGTTAAAACGTTTGTAAGTAGGTATCTAATGTAAAATCGTCTAATCTAGACTGTTCGAAATTTAAAATCTGGTTTGAATAAAAAAAAAACAAACAGTGACATGTTTGAAGTTACTCTGCGGCCGAACCGGTAGCGCTCGATATGCGTACGCGCAGATGAGATCACTTTGCATTCTAATAACTTTATATCCTGATTCCAAGCATCATCATAAACAAGGTTGGCCGTAAAATAACGTACAGTCAGCAGCAGAAGTAGATAAGCTGTCCAGGTGTTCAAAATGACCTACACACGACCTTATTCTTAAGATGTTAAGGGCGTGTGTAGGTCATTTTCTTCTGCTGCTGACTGTACACTAATAGGGAACGTATTTAAGTGCGTTAGAAGACTACGTTATGTGTTACGTGGCTATTTAGCCACTGTCCGTCGCTTCATGTACCTATCATAGCAACGGATGAGTAGATTTTATTTATCTTTTTTTTTGTTAAATAGGTAAGCTAATTGGGAGTGTTCTTAGTTAGTACTAACTATAGTTACCTATAATATCTAAGAACACCGGTTCAGCGGTTTGATAGTTTGAATAGTTAACGACACTTTTCTAATGTACAGTCAGCAGCAGAAGTAGATAAGCTGTCCAGGTGTTCAAAATGACCTACACACGCCCTTAACGTCTTAAGAATAAGGTCGTGTGTAGGTCATTTTGAACACCGGGACAGCTTATCTACTTCTGCTGCTGACTGTAGTAGATGTATATGTAGGGTTTAAAATAGTACATTATTGCAGAGGCCGCCAAGTAGCGCATTGCCGGACGAGTCAGTTAGAAGGCTGAGCGAAGCGAAGTCTTCTATTAGTACGAGTCCGGCAATCGCAATTGCGGCCGAGGTATATATAATGCTTTTCTCAAACAGCGAGGAAATACGTAAGGTCATTCGGGGCAAGTGCGCCAGGATAGGATAAGTGCGCCGAACATAAATATATCGAAACCTATAAATATTACTCAACTAGTAGTTGGCTGTTTACAAGGCATAGGGGCGAAATAAATTTAGGCGCACTTACCCCACATCAGTATTTACTACTTCCATGATCGTGGATGATTTGGCCATGAAAGTTGTACTTATTACCTCCATGGATTTGTCAGTTTCGGGGCAAGTGCGCCAGGATGGGGTAAGTGCGCCTAACATAAATATATCGAAACCTATAAATATTACTCAACTAGTAGTTGGCTGTTTACAAGGCGTAGGGGCGAAATAAATTTAGGCGCACTTACCCCACATCAGTATTTACTACTTCCATGATCGTGGATGATTTGGCCATGGAAGTAGTACTTATTAGGTACCTCCATGGATTTGTCAGTTTCTCTACAGAGGTGTCTCAAATAGCAAGCCAATTAAAAAAAACACACACGACAATAATGTTTTTGCTGGCCAAGGCCGGCAATGGACAGCCTCGCGTCTTCTTTTTTTGAAAGTAACACGAACATTTCCGAGCATGTTTGAGAAAAAATAGTTAATTTAGGTTTCTTGTAGACTAGCTCCTGCCCGCGCCTTCGTATCTACGTGGAATTCGGTAACTTTGCTAACTTTTTCGGATAAAAAGTAGCTATATGTTGGCCCATGTTTATTATCTATCCCCATACAATTTTTTGTAGCAATCCGACTAGTAATAATTGAGTTAAAACTGGACATACACTAATACATATATGGTCACGTACCTAACTTCTACAAACTTATTATTATTATTTAGTATAGAGTAAATATAAATAGATTCCTAGGTAGTATTTATTCATATTGCGAAGGTCACTAAGGCGCCACCTGTTGGGCGGTAGGTATTCAGTAACTTCTCGTGTACCTACTACTCTCAAGTTACCTTCTACGGATTTGCACCTTGAAACTTCCAGTAACCAATGAGACTACCCCTTTCTAAAACGTCCACTTTGGTTACTATGCTGAGTAAAAAAACTATAGCTCCGGTTTTAAGCCAAATCATAATTGTGACGAAAGGAGACATGGGCGTAGGACCGAAAGTGGATAAATAAAAACCGGCCAAGTGCGTGTCGGGCCACGCGCAAAGTATAGGGTTCCGAAGATGACGATGCTCACAGTACCTTTCTAAGACTTATTTAGCATCTTAGCTAGCCTGTGGTATGACGTGCCCGCCCGACGCCTACCGCTCGAGAAAAATCATTGGTTTTTTAATCATTTCCATAAGTTGGTCGACTATGACTCGTAAATTTGTACAGCCTACCTACTCAGCTACGAATGCGATAGTTTTCCTTTCAACTACGTTATATATGCCACAACCGTTCTTTTTTTCAGCCATCCAAATACCACCACCTTTAGCTGGCAGGGGGGACACTAGACTCTAACAAAAAATAGCACTTTAAAGCTTAATATTTCACAAACGCATCACTTAGTCGAAAAATGGTTTTAACAAACCTTCAATATTTTTTCAAGACCTATTCAACGATATGCCACACCATGGGGTACGCAAGAAAAAAAATACATACCCACTTTACGAGTAGGGGATGGTACCCTATAAAAAAATATATTTCTAAATTTAATGGTACCACTTTGTCAGCGTAACTAATATGTATATTCATGCCATATTACAGCTTTCTAGAACTAAGAATCTTCGAGCAATAGTGCGGGCAGACGGACGGACGGACGGACGGACATGTGGCGAAACTATAAGGGTTCCTTGTGGACTTCGGAACCCTAAAAAGCCTGATATGGCGGTAGGTACTTAATGATAGGCAATGGTAGGCATAAAATATATGACTAGACTCTGACTTTAAAAAGTAAGCCTGTGACAATCAACATCTCGAAAAGGTTGAAAAAAACCTTCGAATTTCCGAAGTTTTAACCAGCGCAAGAGCGTTCACCTGCACACACGGAATGTCGCCTTGACCCGCGAATTTGTAGCACTCACTCTCCACGCAAGAAAACAATTATTGTGGCGGAGCCGAAGGTCACGCGTCTGAAATTGTCTATGACCTCAAATATGTTCGTACGCCGATTAGACATCAATTCTATTCTATGAAATGGGTACCTAAGTACGTCGATATATAAGTACACTCAACAGCAATGTATTTGGGTCACTTTGTATAACATTTTCCAAACAAAGTAAGCCGAATTCATTGCTGATCAGTGTAGTTAGATAGTACCTAGCTCCCTTGGCTCGGTGCAAACAACATTGCAGAACGAGGTAATGTTGTAACCAAATACAGGGGCGTATTCAAAGCGAGGTGCGAGTGGGCGAACCCAATATCTTATCATCGATGAACGTAGGTACGTATTTAGAGCAAACATGTATACAGGCTGGTCGAAGTGGTGGCACGGTTCAGAGACAATTGTGCTCACGAACTCCTCTAGCAGGGTACTCCCCGGCGCGGCGTCTCTACCGTTCTCATTTACCAGTTTCGCTAATTTGTAAAAGTAATAACTCAATCAATCAATCATTTAGTCAGAATTGGCCACATAGGGGCACTTTTACTAACAACTTGTAATACAGGAAACACAGAACTAAGTCTGTGACAGGAAACAACTATTTCTAACAACTTGTAATACAGGAAACATTCGCACCAATGGTAGTTTCAGAAGCCAACTAAACTAAACTTATTACCTACATAAAAGTAGCATAAAAATGCACAAATGTTGATAAGGGCCATTGAAACTCTGTTAGAATAACCCAAATAAAGAGAAAAAATATAAGACCGTCGTGCGTGAGGCCACTCGTTATGGCTCTGAATGTTAGGCGACAAAAGAAACGGATGAAAAGAAATTGCAAGTTGTAAGTGGACATGCGCCGTGTAATATACGGATAATAAATGATTTCCAGACCCATTTTGAACGCACATCGTAATTAGGAAATTAAATTATGAAACTTGAATAGTAGATTAGAGGTAAATAAATGTTAAACTGTTACATTATGAGTGATCCGGTACAGCCTATCGCAATTCAATTTCCTGGTTCGCTCATATACTACAAGTAAATATTATTTGTTTATTCAGAAAAGAACAAGTTCAACTATTAAAAATAAACTACAAATAGCATTTAAATTTACAGAAATAAGAAAAATTAAAGCTAAAAAATAACCTAAAAACCTAAATTAGGGCCTTTCGGAAGGGTTCCCATCACGCAGGCAGCATTCCCTCGCTGTATGGCAATAGCCAGTCTTTGCGCGAGAAAGCTGCCGGCGCGAGGGTCTCCCGTTGCCTCCCTCAAGCGCTTCCCTAGCTCCCTGTGGAGCCCCAGCGCCCCTTTGCCCCATGACCCCATAGTCTCCACTACATAATCTTATGCTACTTATTTTTTTTTTTTTCACAGCGACACGTTCACAGAAATGAATTTGAGGCGTCATGATTATGCATAAGTACCTATGCATAATCATCTTTATGTAGCTATCTTAGAGGATATATGTAGATTATTAGAGTAGGTACTCTATATCTATATCTTATCATCCAATTATGATGGGTGACGAGATCGTGGATTATTTCTTCGAGATTTGCGTTGAATAGAAATGATATTCCCGACATCCTCTTCTTACCTCCACAATCCACAATACGTTTTGGGAGGACTATCCTACATCCTTTCTCAAAACTCAAGCTAGCTCCATAGTCCATACCAAATCTCATCTAAATCGGTTCAATAGGTCACGTCACCACTTATTGCCATCAGGTGGCCTGTGTACTCGTTCGCCAACTAACACCTTAAAAAAGGTTAGCAACACATTACACACAATGTGCCTACATAGAAATTGCTAGCCTTGTAGCAAAATCTATTGAGCTCTCTAGCCTTCGACGGACATCCCTGACCTTTCCCAACATCACGAATGTTCCGTCCAACTGTTCTTGGCTATCGGAACGGAAGAATTTGTTCGTGTTCTCAGAATATTTCTCATGAGTTTTTAAGACAGTGCGTTTGTGGTTAAAGTTCATCCAAGATAATAAGTAAGATAACGAAAATGATAGATATTATGATAGATACGTTTTACCTACATAGAGGTAAAACGTATTGTTAATAGTTTTTGCTAAAGCTAATTAGGTAGGTAGGAAGCTACTTTATAAGGTCGTCACTCCATCTTGTTGGAGGCCTACCGACAGCTCGTCTACCGGTTCGCGGACGCCACTCCAGGTCGCGGGAACGCGGTGGGTGCGAGTGGCACAGGACCGGTTTGAGTGGCGAGCCTTGGGGGAGGCCTATGTCCAGCAGTGGACGTCTATGGGCTGAAATGATGAAGCTACTTTAGGTACTTGATCTTTGTTATATTATGCCGATCAGTATACCTATGGATGATAAAAACTGGCATAGCGTAGTTCATTCACATTCTTGAATTATTTCGCATTGCAATTTTTCTCACAATGTTTTCCTTCAACGAAAAGATTAGTAGTAAATTCAAAATGTCTTTCTCACTCAAATAATTTTGAAGTGCGAGCTGGGTTTCAATCCCAGAACCGCACGTGGTAGGTTTTCGTTCCATAGAAATAGGCCTGCGCCCATATACAAAGGCTGTTGTGGACTGTAGATATGGCGAAGCCGTGGTAGCCTAGTGAAACAACTACCGCCTCTCATGCAGAGGTCGGGGGTTCGAATCCGGCTCGAAATTATTTATGTGCGGAATTCACTTTGAATTTACCACGGAGCTTTACAGTGAAGGAAAACTTCGTAAGGAAACCTGCACGCATCTGCAGAATAATTCAAGGATGCGTGTGAAGTCCCCAATCCGCACTGGGCCCGCGTGGGAACTATAGCCCAAACCCTCTCATGATGAGAGGAGAGCTGCGCAATGTAACAAATAGGCTGTGGATTCAGGGGCTCTATCATCATCATCATCATCATTTCAGCCGAAGGACGTCCACTGCTGGACATAGGCCTCCCCCAAGGCACGCCACTCAGACCGGTCCTGTGCTACTTGCTTCCACCGGTTTCCCGCGACCTTCACGAGGTCGTCGCACCATCTTATTGGAGGCCTACCGACAGCTCGTCTGCCGACTCCAGGGGCTCTATGCGAAGTCTTAAATAGGGATCTCGCCTTTCCCTATAGGATCGCTCACGCGTCAAGTTGAACTTTAAATGTAGCTGCTTAAAGTTCACGCGACGCGTGGGCGATCCTATTGGGAAGAGCGAGATCCCTATTTAAAGACTTCGAATATAGGCCCAGGTGTGCAAGTGTTATGTTTTATTTAACACGATGGATCTAGTTTAGATCGGTAAGCGATCGGGCCGAGTGAATGCGGATGTGGGATCGTCTGCAGTGGGGTTACATTACACCACGAGTGATGTTATCGCGTTGCCTCACGCTTGGGCAACGGCACGCTTCAATAACTGTTGTTGTATCTAGAAAGGTCGAAATATGAAACGTACGCAGTTTTATGAAACCTCAATACTTATTTTAGGTTCCCGGTATAGTGAGGAAGTTAAATTCTACGCTTCTTGAAACTTGAAACTGAAACGAAAAGAAGCAGATCTTCAATATAAGCGTTTGTACTGGTTCATCGGACGACAATCTCCTCTCACGCTGACCAATAAATTGTTAGTATACAAGTGTACTATAAAACCTATATGGACATATGGGATTGAATTATGGGGAACTGCCAGCAACTCAAACCTCGAGATCCTGCAAAGGTTTCAAAATAATGTCCTGAGGGCCATATCACGTGCACCATGGTTTGCAAGAAACACGGAGATACATGAATACCTAAGTATGCCAACAATCAAAGAGGAGGTCAACAGATATTGTATTGAATACAAAAAAAGGCTTCAAAATCACACAAACCAACTCGCCAGGGACCTGATTAATACTAATAACCAAACAAGGCTTAAAAGATGGCAGATACTGCAGCTCGACGAGAGACACTAACAAACCAGTGTGTATGCGACTACAGTCTGGGAGAGAGTATCTAATGTGATACCGCTCATTTATAAACCAAGTTATTCGCGAGACAATCTGATTATGGCTAACAAGCCGATGGCAGATATTGAAAAGAAAAAAAAAAGTTTTATGAAACCTCAATACTTATTTTAGGTTCCCGGTATAGTGAGGAAGTTAAATTCTACGACTCTTTCTGGGAAATACTTATATGAAAACCTTGGTTCTTCTTCTTCTATTAACATGCGTGCCTCTTACACCTAGTAGTGGTGATATCAGTTGCTTGCTTGCTTCCCATATTTGAGTGTTTAAATGCTATCCATAAAATGAGCGGAAAAGAAGCCTAAATCATCTTTTTACCCAACTTCGTCAGAAAGAGGGTTTTATTTCATGAGTGTATGTATGTATGTAAATATTTTTTGGCAAGCTCTGTAGCATAAACGGCTTGATGGATTTTAGCATGTGAGTTGTCGTTAGATTCGCCTTGATTGTGAGAGTGTCATGATATCATCAATTTTTAATAATTCCTACATTCGAATTATTTAAGGTCTCATTCAGAGACCGGCGACGCGACGCGATATAGCGTTAAGGCGTTGAGCGGCGCGTCAAGCGACAAAATTAAACGTGTGTCGATATTGACAGTGTGCACGACGACAGCTCCAACTACCGGAAGCGAAGTCAGCGGCGCAATATGCAACTATACTTTTTGGTCGACGGACTATGGACCATCTAATACGTGAATTTATCACTGTGACGAATTTTTTTAGCAAAAAGGCTTGTATGTCTCTTTATCTAACCTCATAACGAGAGATAAAGACAAAAGAAGCCTCAAATGATATTACTCGCTCCAGAGTTAGTGGTAGGACCTGGTGCTGGATCCGTCCGGGGTGGTACCACCGTCTTTCCCCGCTAACCTGCCGCCAAATAGCAGTGCTTGTGTTCCGGTAGGGGGTTAAGGCAGCCAGTGAAATTTCTGGCACAGAGGCATTCCATCTTGAGCCTCAGAGGCAACGCATTCGAGATCCTATGGTTTCCTACTGGGGGATCATAGGATTTTGGTACCATTCATCCATGCCCAGTAGGGACATGGACCGCAGTGACCACTTACCATCAGGTGGGCTGTGCGCTCGTTAGCCTATACCAATGATATAAAAAAATGCAATGCAAATATTTTCATATTTGGCTATGTCACACGCTGGGATCGTTTTCATCTCCCCCCTGACACCTGTCTTTGCGCACAGCGAATATGATAGTGTTTATACAGTATTGGAGTACCATGGTCGCGCGCGAATTCATTACATATTTAATTTACAACGCTTGACGCGCCACTCGACGCCCCGCTTGTCGCGCCGCTTGGTCCCTGAGAGAGGCTTAAGAATGCCGGTCCGTGCAATCCTTCTTGTTAAATACTGTGAAGGTTATAAAGCTGTGGTTTGTGGTAATATCTAGCACTAGGGGATCTGCTAGAATTACAATAAGTTGTTGCAGAGGCCCAAATTCGATGTCTATAAGCACAGAATAAGTAATAATATATAAGTTAGTATATAGTTTAATATATAAGTTATTTCAAATAAATATTTAAGATCTGCCTGAAACACAGGTTTACCCTAGCTGACGAAGTCGCGGGCAGAAGCTAGTAAAATAATAAGCGAAATATTTCTATACGAATGGATTTCTTGATCGACTCGGTAGAAGGTCGATCGAAATGATTAAGTTCATTACTTTTTAAAGGTCAACGAGTTTTAATTAGCTCTAAAAATTCATCCTTGATTATGCAGATAACGTGTTGAAAAAGTTTTTGGTCCTTGAGGAGGTTCTAGTTCTAGAAATTATCGTATTTTGGAAAACTTGAAGAAAAATCGAATAATTAAACCCTTCTGAATTTACTCTAGTTGTTTAATCGGTTAAAAATATCTCACAAAGCGGTTCATTCCTGTGGTAGAAAATGTTGACTTTTCAACTTTTTTTATGTGTTTTTGGTGTAGTTTTGATTCATGGCCTTAACCAAATTCTCAAATTATTCAAGAAAAACTTGCCTCAATAGCCAATAAAGCAATATTTTGACATTTATGTTTTGCACCATCTTTCATTAAGTGGTACCTGTGTAATAAACGAAATAGCTATTTCAAACTTACATAGAATATTATGTATTAAAGTACGTAAACATCACTAAAAGTAGGAAATTTAAGAATACTTTAGCTACTCTACTTTACATTTAACCAATATATTTATAAATTGTCAAGTAAGTATATGAACTCAATCAACAAATACGATTTAGTTACTCACTTTTGAGTGAAAGTCCACACGAGATCTGCTGGCGGGAGCACAACACTGACTGCTTCGACCGAGAGCCGATGAACGGGCGAATGGTTTTAGATCGTTCGTTCAGTAACTTCCCATTCACCATAGAGTACACAACTTTCGCTTTCCATAGAACGTGGAAAGTGTTATCTGTATTACATATACAAACAGTTTTATATTACTTACTTTAGACTTAGACATACTACATTTAGAAAAGATATATTAATTTCAATAAGTGAACCTAATCGATTTCTAAAAAAAATACTACCTAAGTAGATAGCGTTGGAAATAAAGCAATGTGACATGAATTGGTGTTGAATAATTATTTGTACCTAAATCGATATTATAATATTATAAATGCGAAAGTAACTGTCTGTCTGTCTGTTACCTCTTCACGTTTCAACCGCTGAACCGATTTGGATGATTCGAAATTTGGTATGGACATAGTTGGAGTCCCGGGAAAGGACATAGGCTTCCCGCGGGAGCGCGATAACCGAATTCCACGCGGGCGAAGTCGCGGGCAGAAGCTATTAGTATGTTATAAATCTTTTACGTCACCCATGGCCGTAAAGTGGGATTTTCAGCCCGCTACGCGGAGAGAAAATCTCACTTCTTGGCCAAGGCAAGACGTAAAACTTTTGACAAACCACGGGCGGTAATTCGTAAAGCCCCAGGTCGCATATTTATGGCCCTCACCTTCGGTTCGGGCCACAGAAACCTGCGATCTGGGACATTTACGAATTCCCCACCCTAGGTCTGTAATGTACTATAAACGCGCTAATCTTGTATTATTTATTTATGCAAACGATCTCAGAAACGGTTTAAACGATTTGGACGAGATTTGGAATATAGGGGTTTACGGGGGCGACAAATTGATATATAGCTAGGTCTCATATCTGAGAAAGCTCGGTTTTAGCTATTTTCATTTCACCCGAGAAATGTTCGGTCGCCCAGGTCATATATTTATTTATTTATTTATTTATTTATTTATAAAAAAATATCATGACCTTACAGGCTAACGCCAATGCGTCATGAAACCAAATTAAAACTATTTAGGCGACGAAACGGCGTGGCTCCGCTGCGTCGTCATCTCCGGTGTAGGATTCGGTAGGTTGCCCCGGAACCGTCGAAACACGACACCCTTCGGCCAGAAGTCAGCACTCTCGATGTTCTCCAGCAGCGGCCGCGGCACGCTCTATATACCTATATATAGAGAGAGAGGGTGCAGGCTGAAAACCAGCGCTGTGCACTACTGTGCAGACTCGTTCTCACAGCAAATGCTGAGACCTGAGCCTATTGCCACTATTGCAACTAGACTAGTTTTTTTTTGTATTTCTATGTATATTTACTTTTATTTTAATTTTATTTTAGTGTTTTTTTTGTGTGGCAATTCTTTTCTTTTTCTTTTCTATACACGATGGGTCAGAAAATATGGCGAATAATTAACCCACAGTATCGACTATCGATTCTAAGTATATTGTATAGGTCTTATTTTTTTTTTGAGTTGGT
Source organism: Aethes cnicana (assembly GCA_963971205.1). NCBI lineage: Eukaryota > Metazoa > Arthropoda > Insecta > Lepidoptera > Tortricidae > Aethes > Aethes cnicana. The sequence goes on from OZ020292.1 coordinate 663,988, forward strand.
AAAAAAAATAATTTTATATGGGATTGGTTGTGTGAGCGACGCCTGAATCCTATACAAAAATTTTTTTTACCAACTCGAAAAAAATTAAAGACCTATACAATATACTTAGAATCGATAGCCGATACTGTGGGTTAATTATTTGCCATATTTTCTGACCCACCATGTATAATAATAATTTCTTTGAAACAAAAACAAAATAGACTGCATAGTACCTATAAGTATATTGTTTATTTAATACTACTACTACTACAGCCTATTTGCGTCCCACTGCTGGGCACAGGCCCCCTCTCATCACGAGAGGGTTTGGGATATAGTCCCCACTCGGGCACAGTGCGGATTGGGGACTTCACACACATCTTTGAATTACTTCGCAGATGCGTGCAGGTTTCCTCACGATGTTTTCCTTCACCGAAAAGCTCAGTGGTAAATTCAAATTTAATTTCGCACTAAACTTAGAGCTGCGAGCCGGTATCGAACCACCCTCTGCATGAAAGTCGGTGGTAGGTCGAACCACTAGGCCACCACGGCGGGTTTTATATTATGTTTATTTTATATATAAAATTTCAAACTAGCACATAATCCACCGGATGGTAAGTGGTATCTGCGGCCTATGGACATGTGAATAAGGCCCGTTCCTATATCCACAAAACTCCCCGTTTACGCTACTACGAGTATCTATGGAGCAAATGTGCAATTTTAACTACTGAAACTACTACTACAGCGTATTTGCGCCCCACTGCTAGGCACAGTCCTCCTCTCATCAAGAGAGGGTTTGGGCTATACCTAGTCCCCACTCGGGCCCAGTGCGGATTGGGGACTTCACACACACATCTTTGAATTACTTCGCAGATGCGTGCAGGTTTCCTCACGATGTTTTCCTTCACCGAAAAGCTCAGTGGTAAATTCAAATTGAATTTCGCCAATAAGTGAACTTAGAAATGCGAGCCGGAATATTATCGAACCCCCGTTGGTCGAACTACTAGGCCACCACGGCTTCAACCACTGAAAACTGTTAGTTACTTATTACAAGGTGTCGGCATTGCATACATTTTGCCTCAGGCGGTCCGGCGGCGGCCTTTTTTCTTTGTAAGAAAAAAACGCCTATTGTAATACTATGGGCAAATCATCAAGCTGTGCAATTGTAACTAGCGTGTTTTTGCAAGGAAAATCAATAATATTAATAATAATAATAAATATCTTGGGACATTTCACACATATTGACCTAGCCACAAACTAAGCAAAGCTTGTACTATGGGTGCTAGACAACGAGGTACCTACTTGATTAGATTTTTTATTTAATTCTAATACCTACTGTGTTGGGATCTTTATATATGCCATGGTGGCCTAGTGGTTCGACCTACCGCCTCTCATGCAGAGGGTCGGGGGTTCGATTCTGGCTCGCACCTCTAAGTTTACTTACGTGCGAAATTCAATTTGAATTTACCATGAGCTCTTCGGTGAAGGAAAACATCGTGAGGAAACCTGCACGCATCTGCGAAGTAATTCAAAGATGTGTGTCAAGTCCCCAATCCGCACTGGGCCCGCGTGGGGACTATAGCCCAAACCCTCTCGTGATGAGAGGAGGCTGTGCTCAGCAGTGGGACGCAAATAGGCTGCAGTAGTAGTGTTGGGATCTTGCCTTTCACAAGCTCTTTATAAGGAACATATGACACGACATCATAATTTTAAAGTGTCTAACAAAGCAAGTCACTTAGTATCTATAGGTGATATTAACTTAACAAACATGAAAGAACTTAAAGCCAATTTGATTCCAAATCAAGATCTGGCCCAACCATTCTCAACTGAAGAAGTGCACCATGCTATTAAAAACCTCCGGATTGGAAAGGCGGCAGGGGTTGATGATATATATAACGAATTTTTACAGAAACTGGGACCAAATGCAATTAGATGGCTGTCCTTATTCTTCTCCAATATCCTTAAGACAGGTAAACTTCCTCGTTTATTCAAGGAGTCGAAAATAATTGCCCTTTTAAAACTTGGAAAAAAAGACGACGACCCCTCAAGTTACCGACCGATTTCTCTGCTGAGCAATTGTTATAAGCTGCTGAAAGAGTCCTTCTCAAACGGATATCTCCATTGATCGACTTAGTAGTTCCAGTCGAACAGGCGGGCGTTATGTGTGGTCGGAGCTGCACCGACCAAGTTTTGGCCTTGACTACTCACTTGGAGGCAGGTTTTCAAAGGGGTCTTAAATCTGGAGCAGTGTTCGTGGACCTCACGGCGGCTTATGACACCGTCTGGAGAGAGGGGCTTCTTCTTAAACTTTTGTCCGCCGTTCCAAATACGGATATTGTTCGGCTCATTTTCAACATGCTTTGTCACCGCCGGTTCACAGTGCATCTGGGTTCCAAAGTCAGCCGTCCGAAAACATTAAGTAATGGGTTACCCCAGGGCTCTGTGCTTGCTCCTTCTTTGTTTAACCTCTACATCGCCGATTTGCCGGTCACAAAAGCAAGGAAATTTGTCTATGCGGACGACATCTGCCTCGTGTTCCAGGGGGGTGATTTTCCCGGTTTAGAGGCTGTGCTGACAGATGACATGAAAACAATGGAACGGTACTTTAAGATTTGGCGTCTAACGCCTAGCACAAGCAAAACTGAGGATTGTGTTTTCATCTGCACAACCAATTAGCCAAAAGAGAGCTTAAAGTTATTTCCGGTGGATCGCTATTGAAGCACAACCCGAACCCCAAATATCTCGGTGTCACTCTGGACTGCTCCCTGACTTTCAAAGAACACCTTACAAAAACAACGCGTAAACTGCAAACACGGAACAATCTTATCCAAAAGCTAACAGGAACATCTTGGGGAGCAAATGCTGCCGTGCTCCGGACTTCCGTACTATCTTTGGTATATTCAGCAGCTGAATATTGTTCCCCGGCTTGGCTGAATAGCGCGCATGTAACGGAGGTTGACGTCGAGCTGAACAAGTCAATGTGGCTTATTTCCGGCACGTTGCTCTCCACGCCCTGCCACTGGCTCCCAGTGCTTTGTGAGATCCCTCCACCTGACTTGAGAAGGAAAGAAGCGCTGATGAAAGAGACCTATAAAATTCAAATGAATCCAAGTCTCCCTGTGCATTCAGAGTTTCTCTTCCCCACCAAGTACCGCCTAAAGTCTAGAAATCCAGCCTATAAGACGGCGATGCGATGACACTATACAAAAAGGATTATAACTTAATGTACGATTGGATACAGAGCTGGAACCAAGAAATGGCAGGGAGAACTGGCTCGCAGATTACTCCGGGGAACAAAATCATGGGATCTGATCTCCCTAGGCGGGACTGGTGTAATCTGAACAGGCTACGCACAGGCCATGGGCGCTGTGGAAAATATAGACACCGCAGTGGCTGGATAGAGTCCCCTCAGTGTGAATGCGGAGCCGAAATTCAATCCATCGAGCATATTGTCAGCGAATGTCCCTCCCTTGACACGATATCCCGGCCCACCTGAAGACCTTGTCATCCTTAGTGACGAAGCCATCAACTGGCTGAAATGCCACAACTTTAATTTATAAGCTAGATAAATAATTATGTATCTCTATATCTGTAATATGCCATACGATTAAATAAATAAAACTTAACAAACGAATAAAATTGGGTGAAATATTTATTTTATTTTATTAGACATCTTAAATAAAAATATTTGAATATAAAAAGTACCTACATCATTGGTTCGTAAGGCTTCTTCGTCACACTTGCAAAATGCTGTTGGCTCGATTCGATGACCTCACATTTGACTTTGTAAGTAAGAATCATGTTCGAATGTTTGTACTCAAGTCGACCATAGAACAAGTATTACCTACCTACCTACCAACTCTTTGATAGCTACCTCTATACGTAGTATCTCTTAGTAGTTTGTGCCTCTATCTTTTTCTTTGTATTCGCGTGCAGGTCAAGAAATTAGTATCTTTCTAAATCCCCGATGCAAAAAGGACGGGGTGTTTACTCGTAGAAGTTGAAATGTGTATGCCTACACAGATGCACCAATACATATTGCTTAGTTTGGGGCTAGGTCAATACGTGTGAAATGTCTCAAAATATTTATTTATATATATCGGTGTATCGATTCCCGAACTGAGTAAATTAGTCCTAGTTTTTAGGGTTCCGAATTTCATTTCAAGAGGTAAAAACGGAACCCTTATAACCCTCACTCGTGTGTCTGATTTCGCCGCAACTACTGGACCGATAAAGGTGTAATTTGGTACGTATATGTAAGTTTGTGACCCAAAGACGGACGTGTAACAAAAACAAATGAATTTTAAACATAAACCCTATTTTTGGGGCTAAATTTGATAAAATATTAATGAAGTTTTTCAAACTATATCGTGTGACATATCAAATGAAAGTACTTCTTATGAGGGTCTCAAATGTATTTTTTTCATTTCCTTTTTGGGTAATAATTTTCGAGCTATTTAAGAAAATAGGTGAAAAATGTCCATACCCCCCCAGCTCCGAAACTACTGGATCTGAAATTTTGGAAAGAATACGGAGGATAGTTATTGACCTATAGATTACAGGAAAATTATTAAGAAGTCCATGGTATTTGAAATCTATCATATAAAAGAGCTTATCCTGTGAAACGGTTTGAAAATGACATCATTGAAAATAACCAAGGGTCGGAACCCTCTCCACGCGAGTTTAACTCGCTTATTGGGCGGTTTTTTTTTATCTATGCACGCAGTTTTTCGTGACACTAAATGTTAATCATGGTTGCTAAGAACAGATCTTTGTGTTGTTTTCTCCATAAACCTGTCTAATTACTACAGAACTATCTAATGTGGACTATCGTTTCTTTGCTCACCAGTTGGCGCCACTGTTGACTAAGGTCCAGAGGTAGCTGTCAAAGGGGACTTTATAAGATCGGCGCCGAAGCAATGTTTTCAATCTTGAATCTCATTAAGTTTATTAATTATAAATAACTATCATCATATCGAGTAGCTATGCCGCAATATTGTGCAGTTCCGTTTTGTTTGAAAAAAAGTTTTTTTTTTCAAATATTTTACATTAATCGCCATATAATCTATATTTTCGATAAGTTCACGATAGAGATCACTTTTCAACAGGTTATTTAAAGAAATTATAATTTATATGACGAAGCCCGCCAAAACCAGTGAAAAGTGAATCTTATTGGACCTCACGCGACATTGGGCCACCCAGAATACCTATGAACCCAGATGAAAAACTATTAGAATTTAGTAGCTCTAACCGTTGAATTTACCACTGCGCTCTTCGGTGAAGGAAAACATAGTGATGAAACCTGCACGCACCTGCGAAGTAATTTAAGGATGTGTGTGATGTCTAAGTGGCGAGCCTTGGGGGAGGCCTATGTCCAGCAGCGGACGTCTTTCAGCTGACATGATGATAGTTGTGAAGTCCCCAATGTGCATTGGGCCCGAGTGGGGACTATAGCCCAAACCCTTTGGTGATGAGAGGAGGCCTGTGCCCAGCCGTGGGACGTAATTAGGCTGTAGGTGGTGGTGGTAACCGTAACGAGGAACTTAAATAAAATACTCCGTAATATCATATTTTAGACCAATTTCCGGTAAAACAATCTCATATAGGTAGTATAGTACCTACAAATACACTTTGACCTTCCTAAAAACACCAAACAAAGATATTAGTGCAAATAACCATAATTTTATTCATTAAGACTGTATCGGCTTATTATGAGCAGGAAACAACCTTCAAATGACAATTATGTTCAAATCGAATTCGACCGTAGCGCTAGTAAATTAAGGTATAGTTTTCTAGGGATTGCGCTCACGTTGCGCACGCGCTGATGCCAGCACGAAATGACTACAATATCGGATAAAGCCTCTTGGACGGAGGACGTGCAGTTGTTTTTTTAAGTGCAAAAAAAGTTTTTAGTATACAATGTAAGTATACCTATACCTATTGTTTACCCAATTTTATCTTAGGGCTGATTCTTCAATAGTCAGATAAAAAAAGTTATTCTTCGAATACTTAGTCCATACAAAGCTTGAATTTATTAAGAAAAAAAAAATTATGCATTATTTGAAGAATAGATTTTATCTGATGACTGAAGAAGCAGCCCTTAGTCTTATAGGTACCTTTATTATGTAAAAAGATTGACAAACAGGTAGGCGGCCCACCTGGTGGTAAGTGGTCACCGCAGCGAAGGTACCTATTGATATGTTGCACCACAAGAGGCTATAGTACCGTAGTAGTACTTGCCGGCTCTCTGTAGGCAAATATTAACTCTTTTTTTTCTTTCATTACCTAATTGGTCCAGCAGCTAGAGCATGTCATGCTCGCTTTAAGGTCCTTGCTTACAGCGGCGTCGTTGATCGGGTCGCTACCTTCCCTAAGAAATGGTTCAGGGAGGCGATGGCTGAGATACGCGTCACGCTCGTGAACGGGTGCTGTCTGTGCGGTCCGGTCTGTTCATGCTTGCAAGGACGTTTAAAAATAATCATTAGCTTTAAATATAGGTATTACTAAGTCAAATATTTTAAGCGAGAGATCTCATCATGTTCTTATTGACATGTATTAATGAACTCTTTTATACATGCTGTATTTCATTATTTATTGACATTTTGAGACTGTCGACATCTATGAACTATTTATTTAACAGTGGAGGCCATCTCCATGTTTTTTTTTTTCTGGACCCTTGGATACTCTAGTTCTTAGATTTAAGTTTAAGTTAGGGACTATCACAATTTTGTAACTATGTTTTTTGAAAAACGGCCTTCTGCTCGGGTTTGTTGCAGCGCTTCTTCTCAAGCCCCATTGCTTGGAAGCGCTGGTAAATTCTTTTTCTGACGTGTAAAAGTGCCCCTACGTGGCTAATTTGCTGCATAAATGGTTGAATTGAATTGAATTGAATTGGAATTACTAATGTAGTAAACTGTGGTTGCGTGAAACCCTAATGTGTAGAATCACAAAATTTGTTCTCTGGTCACACCTTCAGTCGTAAGAAAAAAAAACCATATGGACGAACAGTGCCTAACAGAATATGTCAAAATAATAACGCCTCTTTATTATATGTGTCAAGATAAATATTTTATATAAAAGTAAATTTAACACTGACAGGCCATTTTTCTCCGGCTGTTTGTGAATCCTTACTTATAATAGATCAATGTTAATGGGCAATAGGCGTCTGATTCAAATAAGCGTATAATTTTTTTTTATTGACATGTATTAATGAACTCTTTTATACATGCTGTATTTCATTATTTATTGACATTTTGAGACTGTCGACATCTATGAAATTTATATTTATTTGACAGTGGAGGCCATCTCCATGTTTTTTTTTCTGGACCCTTGGATACTCTAGTTCTTAGATTTAAGTTTAAGTTAGGGACTATTACAATTTTGTAACTATGTTTTTTGAAAAACGGCCTTCTGCTCGGGTTTGTTGCGGCGCTTCTTCTCAAGCCCCATTGCTTGGAAGCGCTGGTAAATTCTTTTTCTGACGTGTAAAAGTGCCCCTACGTGGCTAATTTGCTGCATAAATGGTTGAATTGAATTGAATTGAATTGGAATTACTAATGTAGTAAACTGTGGTTGCGTGAAACCCTAATGTGTAGAATCACAAAATTTGTTCTCTGGTCACACCTTCAGTCGTAAGAAAAAAAAAACATATGGACGAACAGTGCCTAACAGAATATGTCAAAATAATAACGCCTCTTTATTATATGTGTCAAGATAAATATTTTGTATAAAAGTAAATTTAACACTGACAGGCCATTTTTCTCCGGCTGTTTGTGAATCCTTACTTATAATAGGCGTCTGATTCAAATAAGCGTATAATTTTTTTTTGCTATCTTTGTTGCCTGTAAATTACTTCTGCATCAATATTTTTCACTTTTATTCCCTCGTTTTAGAGACAATAAAATTTATTAAAAAGTGCGAAAAAATTCACTTAGGTACTTAATAAAACCAACAAACAATATTAATCCCAAACAACAAAAGTGCATCGCTCAAATTCTTTTTTTTTTATCGCTGCATCAAGGAAACCGGAAAATAATACCTATAACCACGCGAAGCACGTGTGGTAAATAAATTGGATGTCATCCGACTCAAACCACTAAATTATGAAAAAGTTTGGCAATAAAGCGAGTAAACAAATTTCAATATACCTATCCTATCAACACGCCCTTGATTACGGATTACCTTTTCTCACTGAAAGTGAGTGATGATTGGGCTATTTGCAGACGCTAGATTATACCAGCATCAATGAAACAATTGAAAATGTATTACAATGGTTCACAATTAACAATCGGATGCTGAAAGCCAAAAAAAAAACAAATGTATACGGTTTGCACTGCCTAATGTAAAACCTACGAGAACCAATATAATTGAATGGGAGAGACTTTACAATTAGTTGATAAAACTATTTTTCTAGGTTTGACTTTAGACAAAAATTTGCAATGGGGTCCCCATATATCATTGTTAGCAAACAGACTGAGCTGTGCTGCTTTCGCTATTAGAAAAATCAGACACCTGACCAACGTAAAAACGGCTCGTTTCGTCTACTTTGCCTACTTTCATAGCATAATGTCATGTGAAATCTTACTGTGGAGTAAAGCCGCTGACATAAAAGTAATATTTGTTTTACAAAAAAGAGCAGTACGAGCTATTTATAACATGGGTTCACGTGAATCTCTAATGGAACTTTTTCCAAAGATTGGCATACTAACTGTGGCCTCACAATATATTTACGAAACCATCATCTATAACATAAAAAATATGAATTCCTTTAAAATTATGATTAACACCAGACATAAACATAAAATATTTGTTACCTTTATTCCGTGTGAGAAAAGTTTTTAGATCATTTATGGCACAATATATTCTGTATTACAATAAACTACCCCCAGAAGCCATGAGCCATCCCCTCCCGGAACTTAAAAAATATTTAAAAAATGCTCTGCTGCGCCAAGGTTACTACTATACTACTGTGTAGAATATTATTTAAATGATAAGAATGCCTGGCCTAAGTTGGACTAACATGAATGCGGACCAAATCAAAAAGTGATAAAAAGTGAGTGATTTTATAAAATGTGAATTTACAAGTACCTTTACTTAACTGACGAAGCATGTAGCGGATAACAATGTGTTCTTTTCTAGCCAGGTATATCAAATTCAATTACTTAATGACGGAGCAAAAGTGATTGTAAAATCCTACTTGATCTTCAAATGTTCAATAAGAAAAGTGATCATTGCCTGCATTATAGTGACAGTAGACTTACACAGTTTTATTTTCATTTCCTAGGTTAGATCAATTAAACTGGATGATAATGAATAAAGTCTATACCTAGTAGCTGTTACCATGAACATGTGAATTCACACTAGTAAGAAATGACGTTTATGTAAACAATTATAAAAATGGTCACGACACGAAACATCGTAGTAAATCCTTGTCTGTGGTTTTATTTAGGTAGAGTCAAAAAGCACGATTTAATAAGTACGTATGTATCCAAATTTCTTTAGCTGTTTTAGTGTGACTGATTGGTTAACCTATTTGTTGTATTGGATATTGTTTCACAGTCCACAATAGTTACGCACAGGAGGAAAAATTGCTTTCTCTAAGCTTCTATGGCCAACTGTATGCTGCTCATCCACCTCATCCTAAGCATTCCTCTCAGGACTCTCGAGCCACCCTAAGCCGCCACTGCACCGAGGACTTCCCAGACGTGGGATTAGCCCTGCCCATCCTAAACTAATATTATACTTAAATTAAATGCGAAAACCTCTTCTCACTTAAGCCACTGGGCTAATATGGATAAAATTTGGTAGATATGGATATAGTTAGAGTCCCGGGGAAGGACATATGCTACCTATTTTTATCCCCGAGAAATACGTAGTTCCCGCTGGAACGCTTCCACGAATCCCAAACGAATTCCACGCGGACGAAGTCGCGGGCAGAAGCTAGTATTAAAAAAAATATCGGTCACAGAGATAAAGTCTTCGTGTGCAGTTGCAATCTGCTACCGGTTCACTTCCTGGAGAAGTATAATTATAATTTTAAAATATAAAGGTCTACCTTGACACTGGGAGAGTTGGCGCAGTCAAGGTGATCCAGCTCTTGTACATTACTTGATACACAACCACTTGCTTTATCTCACTATAATTATGTTTTAATAAATTCAATCCGCACTGGGCCCGCGTGGGGACTATAGCCCAAACCCTCTCGTGATAAGAGGAGGCCCAGACTGGGACGAACTGTTGTGGTGGATGTGGTAAAAGCTGTTCCATAACTAGTAAAATTATAACTGTAGATAGGCATAATCGTGGCCCATTTAAACATATATATACAGTTGCATGAATACTGACTATACCTACCTATTTTATGTACACACATAATATCACTTTAATCCTAGACTACAGACTTCAGAAACGAAACTGTTCACAAAAGCGGCATAACGAGTAGAGATCTTCTACTATCTAAAGTCCCGCGCCTTCACATTTCAAAACGCTTAATTTTTTTATTATTATTTAAAAAGCACCACCAACACTCTCAACTCATAGTTGATGGCTGTCTCAGCACGCACACATGTGTTGAGAGTGTTGGTGGTGCTTTTAAAATACATTGAAGCGTTTTGAAATGTGAATGCGCGGGACTTTAGATAGTAGAAGATCTCTATGCCCAGTGTCACTCGCCTTACCGTCATTTGTTTCATCCGGAGATGGTGAGTGAATCATTGTTCCGCGTACTGATACACACACATTTACAAGTGTACAGACGTCCTCGCACATACACAGACGTTCTCGCACGCAAACATTGACACTTCATTCGAATTGTGTTCTTGTTTTTATAGGCCGTGTCCGTCCTGTGCTAAAAGTTCGTGTCACCGAACTCTGACACTGGATTAAAGATTGCGTTTAATTTATTCTTTACAGCACCATGTCAAAGCCAGTGGTGGTGACGCCGATTGCCGTAGAAGACGAGTATGCGAAGAAAACCGGAATATCTCCAGGGGACATCGCCAAGCTGAGGGACTGGTTGTCCACGCAACCCCATTTACCGGGGAACCTCATCACTGGTGAGTCACTTACCACCATCTTTGAGACGCTGACAAGAGCTAATGACCTTGAGCAATCGAGGAAGGCAACTGTCTCAGCGGACAATGTCTGTTCGCATTGGAGGGAGCGAGAAGCACGACCGCGGCATGTGGCCGATATACGTAGAAAATCAGAAAAATGAAGGTTTTAAAAAGTCCCACATTGTACGAACAATATAAATTAGGATTTTTTTTTGGTATGCGTGACGGAATAGTGTATTTAATTATAGAAATCTGCGTTGAAAAAATAAACTTATAGAACCGTTTAAATGGGATTAGAAGACTCAACTTCACTTTTTTTTTCAACGAACCGATTTTATGAAAACCTTTTTACGAAATAGCAAGTTTTTTAAGTATATATAGTGACTATTAACATATATCTTACTTGCCTTACCCGCGTCCGCGAGGCCCGCGTGGGGACTATAGCCCAGCCCTCTCGTGATGAGAGGAGGCCTGTGCGCAAATAGGCTGAAGTAGTAGTAGTAGTTTGAGACCCGATCAATAACATAGGATACTTTTTATCCCAATATTTCAACGGGAACAGGTTTTCCACGGGTCAAATCAATTTTTCAATACTTCTATAATTATAACTGTCTAGATATGTATCGGGTACGCAAATTCTAAGTCTACGCGGGACGAAGATCACGGCATCGCTTAGTTTATTCATTAAAAAACTAAACTAGCAGCCGAAATACTTAGGTTAGGTACAAATGGAAACGATGTTTGCTTTAAAATTAACACTAATATGGACACATATTTGCTATTAAAGTCCAAAAGTGGAAATGTCTCTGTGACGTCGATTGTACAGTCAAGCACCTTAACACAACGGAGCAGGATGCAAAGGTGTACACATATTAATGCCCTTGACTGTACCTAACTGCAATTTATTTTTCACACTGTCATGCCAAGACGACCTCAGCCTGTAGGTCAAATAAAACTTAAAACTCTTAAAACTATCAATACTATAGCTAGTATTACACGTTTAATAAATTTTATTATTATTATTGTTTGACAAAATTACCAAAAAAATATGCAAAGTAAATTATTGTCTTCTTAAAAGAATATTTACGTCAGTAGATTATTAAAATTTCACATGTAAGTACCTACCTACGTTTCTTTTACTACTCAATGATTATGTCAATCATCTCATTCTCCTGTCAAATCACACGATTTTTTTTGTGAAAACATTTCCAAAGTTCATAGTACAACCTGGGTTGTTACTGCAGATGAGTATGGTTTTTGGTTTTTCGACGTCATAACGTCTTATCCATGTTAATATTATAAATGTGAAAGTAACTGTCTGTCTGTTTGTCTGTTACCTCGTCACGCTTCAATGGCTGGACCGATTTGGATGAAATTTGGTATGGAGATAGTTGGAGTCCCGGGAAAGGACATAGGCTACTTTTTATCCCGGAAAAACGCATAGTTCCCGCGGGAACACGATAGCCGCATTTCACGCGGGCGAAGTCGCGGGCAGAAGCTAGTAAATCGATAAACGCCGGCTGCGCGCACGAAAATACACGACGCAATAGTAACGTTCCGCCTAAGCCGAGCGTGGAAGCGAGCGCGCGGAACAAGTGATAGAGAAGCACGATCGGTCTAAGCGTGACGTTATCACGTAAAGTTATCGTCCGTAAGCTGACTTTACAGACAACCAATTTTTTTTATGATTGAACTAAGTGACTGCGAATTTATCCGCGCGTGGATCAAATATTTTTAAAATACGTGAAAAATTTCCAACGTTCCATTTTACGAAAACAAAGCCTAGAGGTATATTATACCTCTATAGAGGTTTATTTAGTTTATTCATTATATGAGTGTTATGGCTATACATATATTTATTATTATGTATGTTTATATTTATGATTTCTGGTATGTATGTATTTATAATATAGAACATATGGTCATTACGAGCACCGCCTACCAACTTATCTCTTTTACTTGATATCCACTACCCAATGGTTGTCTGGGAGAGATCGCTCTATTAGCGATAAGACCGCCTGCTGTATACCTAACAACTTGTTATCCTGGTCTTTTTTTCTGTTCTTTTTTTTCTCTATTGTGTGGTGTTCAATAAAGAGTATTTGTATTGTATTGTATACTTTGAAGTTTGAATGATACTCTATTCTATCTCACCTCTGAAAACTAGAGCAAGCAAATCGGTGTAGGTCTTACGTCCTTACCCGGGATGACACTATTTACTAACATTTCATCTAAATCGGTCCAGTTAAATTGTTTAAGCGTAAAGAAATGATAGACAGACCGGCAGAAATAGTTCTAGTTAGTTATTTAAAGGAAATCTAGAAAACCCTTTCATGATGAGGGGAGGCCTGTGCCCAGCAGTGGGACGCAAATAGGCTGTAGTAGTAGTAGTAAATAAAGGAGCGCAATCTTTATAGTTCCAACGGTGGACACCAAATCGGGTAGGTTGGGGGCGCTGCGGTCGCCACTCCAGTCAAGCCATCTAGGCGGATAGTCTGCAGTAGCGCCTTCAGATGGCGCTGCTGAGGCGAAAACGCAGCGAAAACGGTTGTGAGGAGAGTGTGTTTTGTTTTGTTGCTTATCAAATCCGCTGGACACGTTTTCAACTGTTTCGCCATATAAGATTGCGCTCCTTACCAAGACACATTCTACACTCATAGGTTTAAGCGTGAAGAAGTGACAGACATACCGGCAGACATAGTTCTAGTTAGGTATTTAAAGGGAGACTAGTTTTTTAAAGTTCTGTTTGACGTTTTGACGTCCCCTATGGAATCCCTATGAAATCTGTTTGCTTCCCGAATAAGCCCCTAATCGGTAGAGTAAGATACGTAGTGTATTATTACGTAACGTATTCAACCATATAATAACAGATGGCTTACCTTAGCTAGGTATAACCATGTTAATTGTATAACAAGACAGTAAATATGCAGTGCGTAGTTAACATAGATGACACCGCGTAAAAATGGCTACCAAACACTAATATGACTACTAGCTTCTGCCCGCGACTTCGCCCGCGTGGAATTCGGTTATCGCGTTCCCGCGAGAACTAGGCGTTTTTACGGGATAAAAAGTTGCCTTTATGTCCTTTCTCGGGACTCCAACTATCTCCATGCCAAATTTCACCTCAATCGAAGCGTGAAGAGGTAACAGACAGACAGAGTTACTTTCGCATTTATAATATTAAGTATGGATGACAAGCGCAGTGAGGCATGGGCGTACCGAGGCAGGGGAGGATTTCAAGGCATTCAAGGATATGTGTGAAGACCCCAATCCGCATCCACACGTGGGATGATAATAACCCAAAACCTCCTGATAAGAGGAAAGGAGGCCTGTGCCCAGCAGTGTATTTACCTAAATACTAGTCTGTTATGGGAACTCGTATACCTTTGTTTTTCCGCCACCTAGATTAATTAATAACAATTTACCAATAACATAATAAACAATCAGTACTTACCTACCTAGTTAAAGAATACACGTATGATAGGTAATAAGTTACATGTAACAAGTTACAGTTACTTAAATGTCTACTACTACTACAGCCTATTTGCGTCCCACTGCTGGGCACAGGCCTCCTCTCACCACGAGAGGTTTTGGGCTATAGTCCCCACGCGGGCCCAGTGCGGATTGAGGACTTCACACACATCTTTGAATTCGTTCGCAGATGCGTGCAGGTTTCCTCACGATGTTTTCCTTCAACGAAAAGCTCAGTGGTTAATTCAAATTGAATTTCGCACATAAGTAAACTTAGAGGTGCGAGCCGGAATCGAACCCCCGACCCTCTGCATGAGAGGCGGTAGGTCGAACCACTAGGCCACCACGGCTTAAATGACACTTATTTTTAATGCACGGCACGCAATACACGACATAGTAGATAATTGGTTAATTAAGTACTAATAGGTCCTACTTCATGGAACTGTATATACCTACCTACTTATTACAAGGATGAAAAAACAGAATGAAGTATTACCTACCTACTAGGTACTACGCATAGACATAAATAATACTTCGTATGGACCCGGCCTAACGTAGATACATGTCATGTTTCCCCACTTCATTGGTGTCCAATCCAAAGTTAAACTTATATCGTGACACTAAAGCTGGGTCACATTTTTTCAACAACGAGACGAGTTTTTAGAAACAGTTTCGAAAAAAGTTTTTTAAAAACGCTTATTGTCATGCACGCTCGGTGACAGAACTTTGGATTGGACACCGTGGAAGTGGGGACATATTACGTGTACGTTAGACCGGGTCTATATTATTTACGTCTATGGTACTACGGAAGTATTATTTCCAAGTACCGGACATCCAAAAACATTCCCATAACTAGATTTTTGACTACTGCTTCGCATGCAGAGGGATATAATGTACCTAAGTAAATCCATATTATCCATATCTAAATATATAAAACTCAAAGGTGACTGACATAGTGATCTATCAACGCACAGCCCAAACCACTGGACGGATCAGGCTGAAATTTGGCATGCAGGTAGATGTTATGACGTATTAGGCATCCGCTAAGAAAGGATTTTGCGAAATTCCCACGGGAACAGGAAAAATCGGGATTTTACTTTTTAATATTTCTGCGCATAGGAAGTTGCGGGGAAAAGCTAGTTAATATTATAAATGCGAAAGTAACTCTGTCGGTCTGTTCTTCACGCTTCGCTCAGCCTTCTAACTGACTCGTCCGGCAATGCGCTACTTGGCGGCCTCTGCAATAATGTACTATTAATAATTACATTACCTGCCGCCAAATTGCAGTGCTCGCACTGTTGTGTTCCGGTAGAGAGTTAAGGCAGCCGGTGAAATTTCTGGTATAGAGGCATTCCATCTTAGGCCTCAGGGTGCTCGGGTAGACACTGCATTCGAGATCTTATGGTTTCTTAATGGGGTATCATAGGATTTCGGTGTCCATGGACCGTAGTGACCACTTAGGTATCATCAGGTGGGCTGTGCGCTCGTTTACCTATACCATTGACATAAAAAAAAACTGTCACACTCTTTCATTTGACCATTTCGACAACCAACCAGCGTTTCAGAACGGGGATTTCAAATGAAGTATTTGAGGCGGTAATATGTCCAACCAAAGGTCTACGGGACTACGCATCAGCTTAGATTCACCAGCGTGTCAATAAAGGTCATCATTTGTTTCCCCTTCCAGACCTGGACCTCATCCTGACCTACCACTGCTGCCAGCGAAGCGCCGAGGTGTCAAAACAAGTCCTGGACCTGAATTTCACGCTGAAGACACTCTTCGAGAACTTCTTTAAGAACCGAGTGGTCGACAAGAAGGTGCTGGACACCTTATTAGTTGCGTGAGTGTATTTTCTTATTGGTGAAGACGTTTGACTAGACGTTTGTTACGGCCAACAATTACCACCGCACAACCTTACCTACAATCAACCTCAGGGCACACGGCCTGTAACATTTTTTTAGTTTTCCATAGTCCACTAGGAGGAACCCTTATTATTTCGCCATCTCTGTCCGTCCGTCTATCTGCAGCTTAACTCGGAGATGGTTAAGATATAGGAAGCTTTAATTTGGCACAAATATATGTATATACTAGCTTCTGCCCGCGACTTCGCCCGGGTGGAATTCGGTTATCGCGTTCCCGCGGGCACTATGCGTTTTTCCGGGATAAAAAGTAGCCTATGTCCTTTCTAGGGACCCCAACTATCTCCATGCCAAATTTTATCTCAATCGGTCCAGCGGTTGAAGCGTGAAGAGGTAACAGACAGACAGACAGAGTTACTTTCGCATTTATAATATTATTATAAATATGGATTAAATCTTGAAAAAAGAAATTAGCTTCCTCCCCTACACGTAAGTTGGGAGTATTATTTGTTGTCCTCGACCCCATGGTGTTGTATTGTATGCTATTGGATAGAGCCTTAAAAAGTATCGTGAAAACCATTTTTCGATCGATGCGTTTGTGAAATATTAAGCTTGAAAGTGCTGATTTTTGTTAGTGTCACCGCCCTCCTGCCATCTAGCTACATGGTTGTTTTTGGATGGTTGAAAATTCACAATATACTATTATACTTTCCTCTATCACAGGTAATAATAATAATAACCTATGGATAATTTGCATTTTGCAGGGTATGCGTGCCTCTGCCGGTGCGCGCGCACGATGGCTCGGCGGTCTTGTACTGCTGTCTCGGAGACCTGGACCCGAAAAAATTCGTCTTTCACGAGGCCATCAGGTAAGACCGTCATGCACTTTCATAGAAGTTTACGCAACTTAGAAGGCACGTGGATTAGGCAATAATAGACTCTGTGTCAACGGCTTGAGTGCGTCGCCGCGCGCCTTCTAACTTATGTCGTGTCGTGCTATACCAATGGTAGTTCCAGATATGACCCCTTTATCTTATATAAGTACTTACCTATCTAGAGTGCCATCTTCGTTAGCTATTGACTATCATTGTGGCTATTCGAACTGTTGGTAGTACAATGTTAAATGTTCGATGTTGTGGCAATACTGTATTTGCTCCATACTTTACGTATTAAATTCCAAAGTGTCTATGGTCTCTCTTGTATCGCCCTTGAGTGAAGTGAACGCCATTTTGTTATCATTATTATATTTTCCAAATAAACTCCGCACAAACAGACTTACATTAGTTCTTCATTTACTGCCCCTGCTCACAGGTTAAGGGCCCAGTCCCGTAAGTCTGTTTTCGGGTTCTGGCAGAGTTTTTTAGTGGTATCGGGAAAATTTGAGGTTAGGAACCGGCGTGGCCTGCGAGATGGAGCAGACTGCACATCAGTCTTTGAAGTTGTCCGGAGGGGACAATTGGGCTGTTTGGAAGTTCCAGATGGAAGTTATATTCAGAGGAAGAGGCTTGTACAATATAGTTTGTGGCACTGAATCGAAGCCCCCAGATGAGAAAAAGGAGGAATTGAAATCGTGGCTACATAGTGACGCGAAGGCGCAGGAGCTGATTGTAACACGAATGGACGCAGCGCCTCTCACGCATCTACTGTCGTGTACAACATCTGCTAGTATGTGGACAAAGCTGAAGTTTGTTTTTGAAAAAGAGTCTGCTGTGAGCATACATCTACTTCAGCAGAAGTTTTTCTCGCTACAGTTCGGTGATGACTCAGTGGTTACAGTCATGTCAAAATTAGAAGAAATAAACACAAAGTTGAAACAAGCAGGCGAACCACTTTCAGAGAAAATGGTTATCACCAAAGTGTTAATGTCATTGCCGGAGAGGTTCAAACACTTCCGCTCGGCCTGGGAGTCAGTTCCCATTGAGAAGCAGACACTTAACGAGTTGACTTCTAGATTGCTTATTGAAGAAGAGAGAAATAGTCAGTCCGATGAGCCTGAGGTAGCTTTGGCCAGTGTAAGCAGGCAGCCCAAGCTGAACTGCTACACTTGTGGTAGAGAAGGCCATTTTTCGAGGGACTGCAGAGATAAAGTGAAGAGAGAATCAAGAACCTGCAATTATTGTAAGAAAAGAGGCCACCTAAAGTCTGATTGTAGGTTGTTAAAGTCAAAAGAAAATAAGAAGCCTCCCGATGTAAATGCCTTTATGTGTTTAAGTGAAGATGCCAACCAGGAAGACTTTTGGTTTATGGATACTGGAGCTAGTGAGCATATGTGTGGCAAGAAGGCTTGGTTCAAGGAACTGGTCAGTGTGAAAAGCTCAATGAAAGTAACTGTGGGTAACGGTAAACATCTTGAAGTGATTGGGCGAGGTATTGTGGAACTATATGCTTGGAATGGATCAAAGTTTATCAAGACAATACTTAGTGGAGTGCTTTTTGTGCCTGAACTGAAATTTAATTTGTTTTCGGTGGGAACTGTATTGGACAAAGATATGTGTTTAGTGTCAAACAAGGATCATTGTGAATTTATGAACAGTAAAGGTGAAGTTCGAGCGTTATCTAAACGCGTCAATAAAATGTATCGAATGCTGTTTTCGTTGAACGAAACGCAATCCGAATTGTCTGTGGTTACTTCGACGTGCGCTTATAAAACGCATTTGATGGCAGCATCTTGTGAAACAAAACGCAGTAATGACATTTGTGACAGTGACGCTTCTGACAGTTGTGAATTATCGGAAAATATCGATGATACGTGCGAATTGACAAACATTGGTTTGTTAAATGTGTCGAAACATGTTGAAAATTTAAGTGTTTGGCACCGGAAATTGTGTCATCAGAACATTTCGCATGTAAAAGAGTTATTATCACGTAAGGGAGTGAGCTTTGTCGACGACTTCGTCGCTTGTGAAGAGTGTTTGGCGGGAAAACAACATCGCTTGCCCTTTCCCCTAAGCACGTCCAGAGCTCGTGAACCGCTTGAATTACTGCACGCAGACGTTTGCGGGCCTATGGAGACCCAATCGCTTGGTGGAGCGCGATATTTCCTGCTTTTAAAAGATGACCACTCAGGTTATCGCAAGGTGTTCTTTATGAAACGGAAGGAAGAGGTCAAAGGCTTGACCAAGAACTTTATTGCAAAAGCTGAAAGAGAAACAGGTATGAGAGTGAAAGTTCTAAGGAGTGATAATGGGCTAGAGTTCATGAATAATGATTTACGTACCTTTTTGGAGGAAAATGGCATAACCCATCAGAGAAGCACTGTGTACACGCCGCAGCAAAACGGTCGTGCTGAACGAGAAATGCGTACCTTGGTCGAAGCTGCACGCTCAATGATATCAGGCATGCCCAAACATTTCTGGGCTGAAGCATTAAACACAGCGGCTTATGTGCTAAATCGAACCGGTCCAAGTCCTGTCAGAGGTAAAACTCCTTTTGAAGCCTTTTACGGCAAAGAACTGCCTTTAGATGAACTGAAAGTTTTCGGAACTCGTGTTTCTGTCCTGGTACCCAAAGAGAAGAGATTGAAGTTAGATCCCAAAAATAAGATGGGAATATTTATGGGTTATGATACAGAAGTAAAGGGATACAGAATTTTTATGACGTCCGTGAAGAAAATTGAGCTGCATCGGGATGTAGTTTTTCTGCCAGAAGCCGCACCTGAAAGAAAAGACAAAACCAGTGCTCCGGAAATTACAGAAGAAAGCATTTCTTGTGAAGAAGATTTGAACAATATGTCTACATCTGAGGATGAGCAGCAGAATGAAGGAGACGCAGGTATTGAGTCAGTTTTAAATGATAATTCATTTGAGGATGCTGAAGAAAATCCTGAGAGTTCAACCCATGAAGATGAGAGGCCCCAAAATTTGAGACCTAGGAGGATGCTCCAAACCCCAAGATACTTAGAGGAGTATGAGCTGGGACTGCTAACAACGGTGAATGATGACGACCCCAGCACCTATGCAGAGGCAATGTCTTGCAGCGATGCCGACAATTGGAAGGGTGCCATAGCGAGGGAGCTGAAAGCCCTGGAAGAAAATTGTACATGGGACTATGTAAGCAAGCCAAACAATTGCAACATTATTGACACAAAATGGGTTTTTAGGAAAAAGAAAGATGAGAAAGGGAATATTGTGTCTTACAAAGCTCGCCTTGTGGCCAAAGGCTTTCAACAAAAAGTAGATTACTCGGAGATTTATAGTCCTGTTGCAAAGTTAACCTCAGTGAGACTATTCTTGGCTTTTTGTAATGAGAACGATTTTAAAATACACCAACTTGATGTTTGTAGCGCTTTTCTCTATGGAGAGATCACTGGTGACTTCTATGTTAATTTACCCATTGGATTGGATTGTGATCAAATGGATGGAAAAGTTTGTAAGCTTAGGAAGGCCCTGTATGGTCTTAAAGATTCTCCCAAAAATTGGAATATCAAGTTTCACAATGTCATGTCTGAGTTAGGATTTGTAAGAAGTGAGTTTGAATATTGTTTGTACTTAAAGACAGAAAATTGTAGAAAAACATACTTACTTTTGTACATTGATGATTTGCTGATAGCTTCAACTTGTCCCGAGGAAATAGATAACTTGAAATTGTTATTAAGTAACAACTTTAAAATGAAGGACTTAGGTTTGATAAGAAACTATTTGGGAATGAATATTGTCCAAAATTTGAGGGAGGGAACTGTAACTATTTGCCAGAGTGCCTATCTTGAAAAAGTGTTAAAAGATTTTAACATGCTTGACTGTAATCCTGCTTTGACTCCAATGGAGGAAAACTTTGATCACAGTGTTTTAAAACGAGAAAAATCAGAAAGTGAGGATTTAGAGAAAAGATGTAGAAAACTTATTGGTTCATTAATGTATGCCATGTTATGCTCTAGACCAGATATTTGTGTAGCAATAAGTTTTCTTAGCAGATACCAA
This sequence comes from Aethes cnicana, assembly GCA_963971205.1. NCBI lineage: Eukaryota > Metazoa > Arthropoda > Insecta > Lepidoptera > Tortricidae > Aethes > Aethes cnicana. The sequence continues at coordinate 685,265 of OZ020292.1, forward strand.
TCATGTGCAAGTTTGGATTTATGGAATGCTTTAAAGCGCATTTTGCGTTATATTAAGGGGACTCTAAAATTAAGCTTGGTATTTACTAAGAAAGAAAATTGTACCGACCCTATAATCGGTTATGTCGACTCGGATTGGGCGGGTGACAAAGTAGACCGAAAGTCTACAGGGGGTTATTTTTTCAAAGTAAAGGGATGTAGTGTTTCGTGGGCTTCAAAGAAGCAACCCACTGTTTCTTTGTCATCAACTGAATCGGAGTTTGTAGCTCTAAGTATGGCGGCTAGTGAAGCCTGTTGGCTTACTAATCTGTATTGTAGCTTGTCTGGTGTTCAATCAAGTGTTGTACTTTTTGAAGACAACATGCCGGTGATAAGCCTTTGCAAAAATCCACAGTTTCATCATAAACTAAAGCACATTGATGTCAAAGTGTTGTTTGTCCGAGAGAAGGTTTTTGAAAAGAAAATTGTGCTAAGGCATGTTGGAACTAATGAACAACCAGCTGATGTATTAACAAAACCATTAGGCAAAGTTAAATTCCAGAAGTTTAGGAGCATGTTAGGACTTAGTATTTAGTTGATTAGTGATTAACCATTTGTAGCTTTTGTGAGTGTATTTTAACATTGAGGGAGGGTGTTGGTAGTACAATGTTAAATGTTCGATGTTGTGGCAATACTGTATTTGCTCCATACTTTACGTATTAAATTCCAAAGTGTCTATGGTCTCTCTTGTATCGCCCTTGAGTGAAGTGAACGCCATTTTGTTATCATTATTATATTTTCCAAATAAACTCCGCACAAACAGACTTACATTAGTTCTTCATTTACTGCCCCTGCTCACACGAACTTTGGCCATGGAGGTAATAAGTCGGTATACATCTGGAGCGAGCAGTGTCAATTTCATATCTCGAAAGACTAAAAATTGAGCTTAAAAACGACACCCGAAGGTCGTTTTCGTTAATAGTTCAAAACCATTTCACTTGAGGCTTCTCTTGTCTTTATCTCTCGTTATAAGGTTGTATAGAGATAGAGAATAAGAGATATCATCAAGCCTTGGTGAGGGAAGCCATGGTGGCCTAGTGGTTCGACCTATCGCCTCCCATGCAGAGGATCGAGGGTTCGATTCCGGCTCGCACTCTAAGTTTACTTATGTGCGAAATTCAGTTTTAATTTACCACTGAGCTTTTCAGTGAAGTAAAACATCGTGAGGAAACCTGCACACATCTGTAGTAAAAGTCCCCACTTGGGGACTATGGCCCAAACTCTCTCGTGATGAGAGGAGGCCTGTGCCCAGCAGTGGGACGCAAATAGGCTGTAGTATTATACAAGCCTTTTACGCCCATGACCCCCGCGCACCTGACACAAATGACTTTCTGTTGACAGAGGAGTCCTGATGGTGCTGGAGCTGTGGCAGGCGGAGGAAGGCTCGTGGCCAGGGTTCGCGCTGGTCTTCGACATGAACGGCTTCACTCTGCAGCATCTGGCCAAGCTGGACTTGCAGACCATACAGCAGTTCCTCTACTACTTGCAGGTCAGGGTCGAGTTGCAAGGAACGTGACGGGAGAAGAGATGTTGCGACCTACACTGTCCAAAAACTATGCACGCCTCTATAATAAGCCTATATGCAGCTCGGGACAGCCTTTCTTTCTCATGAGGTTGACATTTTTACTTAGGTCATAGGCATCGACGTTCTTATTCTTATAGTTTTTGTTCGCAACTTCGTTTGGGCATAAACATTAACATGTAAAATCCCCTTATTTGTCATTCGTGAAGTCCTTTCTTACTTAGTGCTCGTTCCATTCGAATGTCCACTCAGGCATTACCCTATGTCTATAGGCGGTTAACTTTGCCTGCCTGTTTGTCCTTCGCAATAAAAACATTACCTGTTGCATTGCAAGGTCCTTCCCACCGTCTTACGCTCTAATCTGCCACCAAATAAGAGTAGCAGTGTTCGCACTGTTGTTCCGGTAAGAGGGTAAGACAACCGGTGAAATTACTAGCACAGAGGCATTCCATCTTGGGCCTCAAGGATTGGCAACGCATTCAAAATATTTTTCTCAAACATGCTCGGAAATGTCCGTGTTACTTTCAAAAACAGAAGACGCGAGGCTGTCCATTGCCTGCCTTGGCCAACATTATTGTCGTGTTTTTTTTAATTCGCTTGCTATTTGAGACACGTCTGTAGAGAAACTGACAAATCCATGGAGGTAATAATAGTACAACTTCCATGGCCAAATCATCCATCGATCATGGAAGTAGTAAATACTGATGTGGGATAAGTGCGCCTAAATTTATTTCGCCCCTATGCCTTGTAAACAGCCAACTACTAGTTGAGTAATATTTATAGTTTTCGATATATTCATGTTAGGCGCACTTACCCCATCCTGGCGCTCTTGCCCCGACTGACCTTACGTATTTCCTCGCCGTTTGAGAAAAGCATTATATATACCTCGACCGCAATTGCGATTGCCGGACTCGTACTAATAGAAGTTCTAACTGACTCGTCCGGCAATGCGCTACTTGACGGCCTCTGCAATAATGTACTATTGATTTCTTATGGTCCATGGGCCGCACTGACCGCTTACCATCAGGAAACTTGTGTGAACGTATGACCTTGGCCTGCCAATAACTTTTACAAAAAAATCTAGGAAGCTATGTTAGTAAAGCTAACGAGCCTGCACTTCATCAACGCACCGGCGTTCATGGACCGCTTGATGATGCTGATCCGGCCGTTCATGAAGAAGGCCCTGCTGGAGAGCCTCGCCATCCACCAGGTCGGCAGCTCGACCCTGGAGAAGCACCTGCCCATGGACTCCCTGCCAGCCGAAGCCGGGGGGAAATACGTGTCCATCAGGAAAGTTGTCGGTAAGTGATAAAAATATAAAGCCGTGGTGGCATAGTGGTTCGACCTACTGCCTCTCATGCAGAGAGTCGGGGGCTCGGGGGTTCGATCCCTCTAAGTTTACTTATGTGCGAAATTCAATTTGAATTTACCACTTGCCTTTTCGGTGAAGGAAACATCGTGAGTAAACCTGCACGCATCTGCGAAGAATTCAAAGTGTATGTGAAGTGCCCAATCCGCTCTGGGCCCGCGTGGAGACTATAGCCCAAACCCTCTCGTGATGAGAGGAGGCCTATGTCCAGTAGTGGGACTCAAAATAGGCTGTAGTAGTAGTGGTGGATAATAATATTCCGATTTTAGTTTGTGAGGTGTCGTTTCATACTTCTTGATTGTGACTTGTGAGTGACACTGGGTTTTGTTTTACAAAATCGAGTTAATTTGGCCACTAGGAGCGCTGCAATCGTTGAGAAATATTTGTTGTTATTGGTTTTACTTAAGTTATTAAAAAATGCCGCGCTGTGCAGTCCCAGGATGCAATGAGAACGGACGACACGTATTTCCGAAAGACTTGGTATGTATCTGGGGCGGGTATAATTGCATTGGGATGTTTTCATTTTCACCACAAATAACTGAACCAAAATTAAAATTGCGGTCAGTATTTAACAATTCTAAACAAATCTACTTAAAAATTTCAACAAAAAAAAAACCGTAAAAATTTGACAGCTGCAGTGTTTGGGTTTTGATTTGGGTCAAGTGTTTGCAGCGCCATCTAAGTCGAGCTTTGCGTATTCTTGTCCATTGTTACGTGAACTTATTCATCTTATTTTTCCAGACGACCTTCAAGAGCGGTTGCAGTTGAACAAAGATTTCTTCATCGAAGAGACAAAGAAGCGAGTGGTGGAGTCCAAACGGCCCGGAAAGCCGAAGACCATCACCGACATCTTCGGCGGCATAGAGGGCTCCTTCAAGAAGCTAGATATCGATTGATTAGAATAGATAGCGGGCATTAGAACGTCAACCTTCCAACAAATCAGCGTACGCCCGATATAAGTGTTAAATGCGATAATAGATGTCGCTGCCTAGGTAGCCTGCATAATTATAAACTTGAACTCCACGAGCAACATCTAGATGGCGCTGTACAGGCGAAGTAATTTTGAAGGAGGTTGGCAGTCTATAATTACCTTGTCTCTAGTATAAAGAACTCCATGACCAATATCTAGATGGCGCCTCAAATCATCTTGCAGGATATGCGCCCCCTGGATGTTGCTCGTAATAATTTTTGGATGTACGCCGCAATGTGAGGATATTGACAGTCTACTGATAGTAGTAATTGTTATTAAGGGTAGCGTAGGTGTCTAGGCGCCCTGGGGCAAAATAAAATGGGGGCCTTTTCAGAACTGATTATGACAGATTTTTTCAAGTAAAAAGAAATAGGTAAGCGGCAGCCGAGGGGGCCTGAGCTGAGGTGGGGGGGGGGGGGGCACTGCCCCTTAGTAGCTACGCCACTGTTAAGGATCTCTAGTCTGGTCTTTATCAATGCCATGTCAAGTACAATCGGCGTCTTTGGTGTCAGTTTGCGTTCTGTGGTATCTCTGTCTACCCCACCCCAACGGGAAACAGGCACAGGCGATCGAGAGTAGTGTACAGCGGGCACCATAAATGCGAAAATAACGCTTTCTCGTTCTAGATAGTCCCTTTGTAAACGAGCCTGTCGCTCCTGGAAAGGTTTTTTTGAAGCTACCAAGCTGTTTCTCAAAGAAACGGTCAAGTTAGAGGCTTAACCTACTCGTACAGTCGAGTTCGCCAATATGTGCACACTTTTGCACCTTACTCCTTTGTGATAAGGTCCAATAGTGTACACATATTAACGAACTCGACTGTACGTATGAGACCTGGGTTAAATAGGGATCGCGCTGTTCCCTATAGGATCGCTCACGCGTCGCATGAACTTTAAGCAGCTAGATTTAAAGTTCAACTTGACGCGTGAGCGATCCTATAGGGAACAGCCCTATAGGCCCTATGTTCACATCTTCTTTTATATAAAAATGAATTGCCGTGTGTTAGTCTGTCGAAGGCTCGAGAACCGTTGGACCGATTTGGCTGTTTTTTTTTTGTCTAATTCTCCGTGATTCAGGGAAGGAAAGAAAAAATCGGGCAATATATTAAAGTAATAGCTAAAAAAAGAATAATAACTTTGTATGAAAATCCGTAGTAATTACCTATGGTGATACGAAGTTCACCGGGCCAACTAGTAAGTAATATAATTATTTGTTTCATACGCTGTATAGTTGGTATAAGAAAATGTAATGCACTTGTTAGTTAAGACTGTGTGCGCAATTGTGATATTTTATAATAAACAGGTGAAAGTATTGTTTTTTTTTGTCCGCACCTAAACCTCCAATGTAATAAAAGTAATACAATATTACTAATGCTGCATAACATTCTTATTTTATACTAGTCAACCTTACGTTAAAGAAATCATGCGGTGAGGGCCAAGCAAAATTAAATTACTGCCATTTATTGCAGAAGCTAATCTTGACTCTTGACTGAACATACTGAACTGTAGGACCTATGTGGCTGTCATACTGGGTTCGTAGGTGGGTCATCACATTTTTTAACCTTTTTAACGCCATGACAAATGCAAAAGCCGCTCACACACGCAGAGGGTGGCCGACGACTATATTGTTCTGTGAATTTCAACTACACACTACTACTACTATTAGAGATCTTCTACTAACTAAAATCCCGCGCCTTCACATTTCAAAATGCTTTTTTATTATTTATAAAGCCCCACCAACACTTTCAACGCATAGTTGATGGCTGTCTCAGCACGCACACATGTGTTGAGTGTTGGCGGTGCTTTTTAAATATATTGAAGCGTTTTGAATTTTTGAGGGGCGGGACTTTAGATATTAGAAGATCTCTACTGCTACAGCCTATTAGAGTCCCAATTAGTAAAAATGTATAAATAAAACAAAAGAATATATTGCAAAGTATATTTCATGGAAATATCATCGCATCAGTTACGCTTACACCATACTTGGAATAACGACCGCGTGCCGCTTTCTGAAAACGAAAAAAAAAGAACAATTTTAGGGCTATTTGGTAAATAAAATGAAATAAAAATTATAGAAAATAAACTGAAAGAAACTTTGTTAGCTACTGAAAGACGCGCCGTCGGTAGGCCTCCGACGAGATCGAGCGAAGAGCAGTCGCCGGAATATGGTGGATGCGAGTGGCACAAGACCAGTCCAAGTGACTCCAAGCCTTGGTGGAGGCCTCTCTCCGGGAGTGGGAGCGTTCGAATATTACGTAACACAATTTTTGGAGACTTGATTCCTCCCCCCGCCCCATGTAACGCACTGTAACGTTTTTCTGTACGCCCCCCTCCCCCTAGTAAAACGTTACGTAACCACCAAGTGACCATTTTTGCCTAACAATCAAACACCCCCCCCCCCCGTCCCTGTAACGCATCGTAACGTTTTACAAGACCCCCCCCCTCTCCCCAAATTCGTTACGTAATACTTGAACGCTCCCAGTGGACATTTTCCAGCTGATATGTCTATGATGATGATTGATGAATTGCTTTGCGATTTACTTTTTACTCCATGAAGCCGTGGTAGCATTGTGGTTTGACCACTGCCTCGCATGCAGAGGTCGGGGTTGGAATCTGGCTCGCACCTCTAAATTTACTTGTGTATGTAATTAAAATTTGATTTTCCACTTGTGAAGGAAAAATCGTGAGGAAACCTGCACGCATTTGCGAAGTAATTCAAGGATGTGTGTGAAGTCCCCAATCTGCAATGGACCTGTAGCCCTTTCATGGTGAGAGAAGAGAAAGCACTAAGGACCTAAATAGTTTGTTTGGTGGTATTTTTTTATACTGACCTGTAAAATGCAATTAGTCGAAGAGACCGAAGCCCATGTCCTCATCCTCCGACTCAGACTCCTCCTTCTTGGTCTCCTTCACTTCTGCAATGGGACACAAACATGTTAGAACAACTCGCAACATTCTGGTCCCCGGGGGACGAGGAGATACATCAGATATGAGAGTAACAGCAATGCTCTTCAGTCGAAAGATGGTGTGAATTTGAAATTCATCATGGTAATAAATAAAAATCTTCATAAGGCGTTTTAAAAGCGTAACGGTAAGTATTATTTATTAATTTAAATTTAAAAATACGATCAAATTTAAATGCTATAATTAGACTACTGACAAGAGACAACCGTTGCGTTCGAAAGCAAGCCTTCAACTGGTCACTATAAACTTGCCCTTACTAATTAGTGGCCATTTGATTGGTTAGGGGGCGTGGCTAGGCCGACGGACAATGATGACTCACTGCATTCTTACGACGAACGTACTATATGTATTTTCATGTTATTCTCAGCCATTTTTTTAACCTTAAATAAACAGATGTTTGGAATACCTAATTCCATGGTTATCTACATTTTGAAAAGCTCTGTAAGATGATTTGAGGCGCCATCTAGATGCTGCTCATGGAGTTCTTAAATGCAGGCTACCTAGACAGCGACATCTATTATCGCATTTAACACTTATTTTGGGCAGCTAATGTCAACTGAGGTTGACATTCTAGGTTTACCTTACTTTTTCTACGATTTTATGTTCTCACTTTACAAATGAGTGAGGACAGAACATCATTCTATATCTATGTATATGTATAGAACAATACGTACCCTTCTTCTCCTCGGCGGCGGCGACGGGCGCGGCGGCGGCGGCCGGCGCGGCGGCACCCGACGGCATCGAAGCCAGCTTCTCGCGGCCTGACGGACAATACATCGTCAGCGAGGAATGACAGAGGTGGACGATGGATGAACGGGGAGAAAGCTCAGTGAAGGTTTGAACAGCAAGGTCGTTCAGACGAAAGATGGTATAGGTTAAAGATCATCATTTAGTTAAGAGTTTGGTGTTTATTATTATTATGTATTAATACACTAGCAGCTGTCACTGCACTTTTTTAAGTTTATAATGTTTATCAAGTCTCTTTTTAAAACAGCTCACTGAGGGTGCACTTATTACTGACTCGGGTAGTATGTTCCACTCACATACAACACGGTTAGGTAAAAAGTGTTTCTTGGGATTGCTTGCACTTTGAGACCGAGTAAGTTTTAAAGAATGACCTCTAAGGCACTTGTTCTTGCTCTTGACATATAGATCAGTCAGTCTAGTTTTTGGATGAATTTTTTACCAGAATAAGTCATCAAAAACATGAAAGAAACAAATGGATGACCACATCTTGTACTGATTGAGAAATGAAACAATTATTGTCAATGCTGTGACAATAGCAAAACGATTTTCAAAAGCAATCCGAAAATTGCTTATACATTGCTATGGGAAAAACAAACTAACACTTTTTTAACAAGATAACCAAAATGTTTAACATGATGACTTTTCACTAAAATTCATTTCTTGTTAATTAATTAATAGTGACATGTAATGTAAAAGTGCCCAGATGTGGCCTATTTGCTGAATAAATAATTTGATTTTGATTTGATTTCGATACTAACTATCAAACATGGATTTCGATACTAACTATCAAACATGAATGTTAACCTTCAACATGACTGTTCTGAAAACTGTAACTCACCAGCAGCGATCAGCTCCTCCAGGCTCTTCCCGCTGAGCTCGGCGATGACTTTCTTGAGCTTCTCAGCATCAGCCTCAATGCCAACCGAGCTCAGGATCTTCTCCAGGTCCGAGGCGGCTGGGGACGCCTTGCCTCCCAGCTCGGCAAGTAAATACGCGGCCACGTAACGCATTCTGGAAAATTTGATTGTCGAAAACTTAGTAACGAAATATAAAGACTAGTATGTACTGTAGTCTTGTTTTGTTAATCAGTGTTGGTTGTGAAAATGACGATCATGTAAGTATGTTAGGATAAAAAGGAGCCTGTGTGGTTTGTTCTGTGTGATTGAACTCTGTAGTCTGTATCCACCACCACAACAACAGCCTATTTACGGCCCACTGCTGGGAACAGGCCTCCTCTCATCACGAGACGGTTTGGGCTATAGTCCCCACGCGGGCCCAGTGTGGATTGGGGACTTCACCTTTGAATTACTTCGCAGAGGCGTGCAGGTTTCCCCACGATGTTATCCTTCACCGAAAAGCTCCACTGAGCAATTTACCACTGTAAATTCAAATTGAATTTCGCACAAATAATTTCAGAGGTGCGAGCCAGATTCGAGCCCCCGATCCTCTGAATGAGAGGCGGTAGGTCAAACCACTGAGCTACCATTGGCTTCTTTCTTAGTCTGTATATCAACATAAATTTCACCCATCCCAAATTTTAGCAAGAGCAGCGTCTCATGCTATATGTACCGTCATGATTTTTGTAGTGTAAAGATTTGACTATTACATACCAAATACATATATTGAGTTTCTTGGCTATAGAAGTTAATGATCAATCCTGAAGTTAAGTAGGTTAGAAACCAATAAATGCGCTTTGTTCACACAAATTTGTCATGGAGATATTTGTAAAATCTATTTTTAGACACTAAGAATATTTGGCAATAACAACATGTGTAAGTACTATTGGTTATAAAATTTTGACAGGTGATTATAGTGCATGCAAAGTGCATGTTAATACACGTGTGAATAAATATTTGTTAAAAATATACCCTTAATTTGAGCGAAATAAATAACCTCTCAAATTATATCTCAGTATTCCGATGCAAAACAAGAAAACATTTAAGGTTATCGTACGTATGTCAGTAAATTCATGATTATAAATTATAACATACTCAAAACTAACGAAATATGACTGAAATATAAAAGGGTAATCTCACACATGAAGCACAGAAACGTGAAAATATTACGCTTGTGCTTTCAAGTAGGTTTCCGCGCTCACGAACTATCCAAACTCATCCGACACAATTTCAAGATATTTCGTAAAACTATTAGTTCTGCCGTGGAAACACTTTATATTCGCCATTTACACGGTATTATTTCCAAAAAACACTTACTTTTAAGTCGATTAAGACACGAAACGTGTTAAGCCGTTTTGGTGAACGTTCTTCTTGAACGAAATGTCAAGAGGAAAGAAAGATGACGGCTCGCCGCGTTTTGTTTTGCCCCCGGTTGACTTGACATTGAATGTATTTTTATGATTAGTAAGTGTTTCGGCCAACTCAGAACCACAATTTTGAACTCCAAAGCCTTTTATACCAGAAAAATAATTATTTCAGTATAGGACCGAAAATTAACTAACTTGTATTTGAAATTCTAAACATTCGTGTTACTTTTTTGGTTGAGCAATGAATTTCAGCATATTTTTCGACAACGTATGTGTGTACGATAAGGAATAAATAATCAACTCATGATTTATCATTTTCTTTATCAGATGTTTTGGGTTAATTTTTCACAGTTAGGAAGGAAGGAAACATATTTTATATTATACACGTCAAATGATTTTCCATTTTCTCGTTTTAAAACTTATTCAAAAAAATACACTTTTGCTGAAACATTCCGATTGACGCAAAGTGCATTTTCATTCATGGAATTTAATAAAAATTATGATATTGGTAAGGGGAGGGAGGGTCCTCGCCTACGGCGACTTTATGTAACGATGCTGCCGCACTACCCATATCGCTATTTTTTTTTACTCTTTGATGTAAAAAAAAAAGGATAGCGATTATAAAGTAGCGCGGCAGCATCGCTACAAAGTCGCCGTTGGGCATGAGGGCATGGCTGCTTAAGCAATGGGGACTATCGTTTCTTTGCTCACCGTTGGCGCCACTGTTGAAAGGTCCAGAGTTATAGCTGTCAAAGGCGACTTTATAAGATCGGCGCCGAAACAAAGTTTTAAATCTTGAATCTCATTAAGTTTATTAATTATAAATAACTATCATCATATCGAGTAGCTATGCCGCAATGTTGTGTAGTTCCGTTTTGTTCGGTTTTTTTATTTTATTTTATTTCAAAGCGTTCACATTCATCGCCAAATAATCCATATTTGCGATAATTTCGCGAAGGAGATCACTTTTCAACAAGTTACTTAAAGAAATTATGATATATATCACGAAGCCCCGCCAAAACCAATGAAAAGTGAATGTTATTGGACCTCACGCGACACTAGCGCCTCTAGTGGCAAATTCACATGCGATAGCCCCCATTCAAATATCATGTTTGGGTAAACACTATTCATAGATCGATTATGTAACATTTTTAGATGATTATGTAACATTTGACATCCCTACATCGCCACTATAGGCTCATTTACATTCAACCGAAGCGAGCAGGGAAGTGGGAATGGGCAGGACATGTGTGTAAACACTCGTCTAGTAGTAGAGTCTAAATCTAGCATTCCTAATGCTGGTATATGAAAATGCCGGTATATGAATAAACTACTTTGACTTTGAAATTAACCGAGCTGAGTTATATTGTCATTTCTATTGATTCTAGATAACCAGATTTATCAAAAATAAAACTTTACTGCATCTGTATACTTATTACCTACCTATTTTGATATACGCGTGCCACTCGCATTCACCGCGTTCCCGCGACCTTTACAAGGTCGTCACTCCATCTTGTTGGACCTACCGACAGCTCGTCTGCCGGTTTGCGGGCGCCACTCCAGGACTTTCTGGCCTCATCGGCCATCAGTCCAGCGAGCAATGGGCGGTGGATGCGAGTGGCACAGGACCGGTCTGAGTGGCGCGCATTGGGGGAGGCCTATGTCCAGCAGTGGACGTCTATCGGCTGAAATGATGATGATGATGATACGCGTGCAGCAGTATAACTCTAATGGCGCGTTTACATGAACGGCGTTCAAAACGACATTCACCGGCGCGTTCACGGGCACAGGCGTGTAAAAAACAGGCTGATTTTGAACGCGCTCGTGAACGTGAACGTGAACGCTTTCGACCGGTCGGCTGTCGGTTTCCTATCGGTTATTCGGCAAAGATCATTGTATGATTACATACACGGCGTTCAAAACGACGTTCAACGGGCACGTTTACGAGCCCGGGCGCGTGTATGTAAACGCACTATAACAATCAACAGCATCTAAAACCCATCAAGCCGTTTAGGCTATAGTTCGTGCCAAAGAAATATACCTTCATACATACACATATACACTCTAAAAACATGACTCTCCTGGCGCAGTCGGATAATTGAATACTTGAAGCGTCGCGTTGACTGCACGTTCACTGTCAGTGTAGCGCGGAGCAAGCGGTTAATAATTTCGACCAGTGCAAGCAAGTTTCCGTAGTGTAGCGGTTATCACGTGTGCTTCACACGCACAAGGCCCCCGGTTCGATCCCGGGCGGAAACAATTAATTCTCTTTTTCCTTTAGTAATCCTTTTCGTTACTTTTTTATTGTACAATTGTTAGCTCTGGGAGATCATCTAATTACCAACATCATAATGTAAATAAATGTACCTAATTTAAATTTTATTTTAATTCTTAGATTGCAATTTTATTTTAATAAATAATAATAAAATATTGTTTATTATCTGGCAGAACAGTTTGTTAGCAATTTGTTTAGTAACAGTTTTACTTATTCTAGGGTCGGTAAACAGTATTTTGTTAATATAATTTTCATGAATCGTTGTTCAAAATAAAATAAAAAACCGGTCAAGTGCGTGTCGGGCCACGCGCAAAGTATAGGGTTCCGAAGTTGACGATGCCCACACTACCTTTCTTAGACTTATTAGCATCTAGCTAGCCTGGGGTATGACCTGCCCGCCCGACGCCCCTGCCGCTCGAGAAAAATCATTGGTTTTTTAATCATTTCATAAGTTGGTCGACTATGACTCGTAAGTTTGTACAGCCTACTTAGCTGTGATAGTTTTCCATTCAACTACGTTATATATGCCATTACCGTGATTTTTTTCAGCCATCCAAATACCGCCATATAGCTGGCAAAACTACCCATGGACTTCGGAACCCTAAAAATCATTCATTCATAATCAGGTACATGTCATGACTTGGAGCGTCACGGGTCAAGATAAACTAAGGGGGTCACGGGACACATTTAGTTAAATTTCTATATTAGGTATTGTGTAGTGTTATTTTTATGGGGAGGTCCATGTTTACAAAATCGAATAAGGTCCCGGGCTGAAAACAAATTAAAACCCTAGGGTAATTACCGGTAAACCGCACTGGGACCTATAGGTACCATCTCAGTTCGACGGATCGAGCCGACGCCGTGGGAACCGGGCCGGCTTTTTGTGCAATTCCGCAACTCTTGCGACTCTATTTTGTTTTTTTATCAATTAGAACTGTGTCGGATTGGTGACGCGTTGCGTAACTGCGTAAGCTGGACTTTCGGGGATCAGATTACGAATGTCACTGTATTTGGGTCGACATATCGATTTTCAATGTTATCAGCGAGTGTTTAGTTACTTTTACAGATATGAGATGCGGAGACTGTCTCCGCGTCTTATTATCTGTCCAGAAGACAACAGCCTCGAAAAGCTAATCATCATTTGTAACACAGAGGGGAAAAGACCCAGGGGTTCTATGCGCGTGAACTTGACGCGTGAGCGATCCTATAGGGAAAAGCGAGATCCCTATTTAAAGACTTCAAATATAGGCCCAGAGGTCGCTCACCAATAGATGGTCTGTGGTCGCTAACATAGCGACTGACAGGAGCTGATGGAGACATCATCCATTCCAGACTTTCATCCCACCATGACCACTATCTTCTGACATGAAGGACCGACCATGGAGAGAGAGAAAGAGAGAGAGAGCGATCGTTTTGCTGTGTCAAAAATATTTCCATTTTAGTTTGTCGCCAAGTAAGGTCGAATCAAACAAATAAAATGGTACTGAAAGCTTCTAAAAAGTTTTTGAAGACCTAAAGAATGTATATTTTATTTAGATAAATTTTAGACGCGTAGGTAGATCGCTGATTTGTCAGTCATAATTTTCCTTTTTATGGCATTTCCCTTCAATAAGAACTTTATAAAGGCTTTACACACCGAGTTCTGTCGATATAGCGAGATGTGAGCCTACAAGTTTTTACCTAACGATTTAGTAGGTACATAGGTATACTTACCTAACTAACAACCTGTATTTATTGGAATTTATTCATAGGTCAATTAAAAGTACGAAGAATGTAATTCAATTCAACGTTGACACTACACTCACGTCCGAAGGCTATATCGTAATATCAATTAACATATTCTCACTTAAAACATTAACGACACTTGAAGTTATAAGCCGATCTTTACAATTCACAATTTACAAGAAAACGGCTGTTTTTGTAAATGTCCATTGGCACTTACATTTATATAGTACCCACCAAAAACATAAATGTAAAAAAGGAGAGCCAAGTTCAATACAAAAATTATTCTCTGCTGTGGGCTTCGCCGCAAAAAGAATGGAGATCTGAGATTGAGTGCCAAGTTCTATGCAAAATCCAAATATGTAGTCTAAGGGCTGACTTCGCTGGTTTTCCCATACTCATCGTCATCTGGAACTGGGTTAGAGTTTTGGTCTATAGGTCAGTCAATGATAAAAATGAGGAATTTTAGACATTAATATCTAAATAACCGTTTGAGATAAGCTTATGAAATTTGGAACACATATGTATCTCGCAAGTCTCAATATATGAGCCAAATTTGATACGTTTATGTAAAATAGTTTTTGATTTATGAGGGGGTCAAAAGTGGCTCCAAATGGTTCGTGTAATATTACACACGGTGCGGCTCGCCAGTTCTGTTTCTTGAACTTGGCTTGACACGCTCCCGCGTGTCTAGATCCCCACTTTAAGCCCTAAAACTAGTTAAGGGCAAGCTACTGCGTAATGTGCTTCTGAAGCCAGTGCCATCATCATCATTTCAGCCAAAAGACGTCCACTGCTGGACATAGGCCTCCCCAAGGCTCGCCACTCAGATCGGTCCTGTGCTACTTGCTTCCACCGGTTTCCCGCGACCACCGGTACGGTTTCCAGGGCCTATATTCGAAGTCTTAAAGAGAGATCTCGCTGTTCCCTGTAGGATCGCTCACGCGTCAAGTTGAACTTTAAATCTAGCTAATTAAAGTTCGCGCGACGCGTGAGCGATCCTATGGGGAAAGGGAGATCCGTATTTAAGACTTCGAATATAGCCCTAGGATACCTATTTAGCTTCTAAGAAAACTTAACATCGACCTGCCATACTTATAGCTGCTAATACAGCTGTGCAATGTAATTTGGGCCTTGTGTTCTGTGTGGTGCGACTCCAGCGGGCCGCATAAGAGATAGGTTCTCAAGTGTGACTTTAAGGCCCTTCCCTGACCCAGCATCGTCAAATTGCTCATTTAAGATCATACTTTTCTAAGAAATGTTAAAAGTTAAAAATATGAAAAAAACATATGTTACATTTGATTATATCATCCTTACATTGACAGCTTTCGATACACGTTTCACGAAACTTCACTCGATACAATTTAATTCCAAAGTAACCTCTAACTCGAACCGCTAATCCAACTTTACTCCAGTTTATTATATCAAACAGTGTAAAACTAATTATAACACAAAAAATATCCATATTATATGCATACATCGACAGCTTTATAAATGCCATTTTTTAGACGGTATTTTTATAGAAATTAAAACGTGTTAAAAAGTAACTAAATCGGGCGTTCTGTGCGTAGCGCTTTCTCTTTCACTCGTCCCACGAGTGACAGTGACGGCTGAGCTGGGTCTATGAACCGCCTTAACAGGTATAGTACAGGTTTACACAACTTAGATGGCGCGTGGATTAAGCAAATATAGACTCTGCCTCAACGGCTTAAGTGCTTCACCGCACGCCTTCTAAGTTGTGTCGTTCTGTACGACCGGATTAGCTTTTTGGTATGATCAGCAAAACAGTTATTAATAACTAGCTTCTGCCCGCGACTTCGTCCACGTGGAATTCGGTTTTGGCATTTCCGCGGGAACTAAGAGTTACTTCTAATATATCCTTCCAAATTGAACTAACTAACCCTATGGATTTTATCTGACATAAATTTGATTTGAACTATCTCCAAACCAAATTTCATCTAAATCGGTCCAGCGGTTTTAGCGGTGATAATACTTTATTTGTCAACGCCAAAGCTAGAGACCATTTCAATCAGCAATCTAATCACACTAATTCTTAGGTCAGTGTAATAAGTGCGAGTAGATTTTTTTTCGAACGCTACATTCATACGAGTCGTACGTATGTGTACCAAATTACGCAACGGTGGAAAGTTGCCTTATCTGCGGACCGTACCTTATCACTCCAAGGATATTAGACTAGTCAGTGAGGAGCTAATAATAATAATAAACTAGAGGCCCAGTTGCAAGTGACCCTCTGTACTTGGAGGTCACAGGTTTGAATCTTGAAGGGTAGGTATTTAATTAAACTCTGCAATATTAACTTCAATTATAGGCACCCACAAAAGTTATTGATGTATCAAAAAAAATCAATATATTTTATTCAGTTAACATAATGTATAGTAGGTACATTAGAATACAAGGTTGAACAACTAAATAGCTGAATTTTGGTGTTTTGACATTTGAGAAAAGACAACGAGAAAAGACATAGGTTACTTACTTTTTATTCCGGGAAAAAACGCATAGTTCCAGCGAGAACGCTCTAACCGAACCCCATCCGGACAAAGTCGCGGGCAGAAGCTAGTTAAACTAGAAGTCAAGAACTGTGAAAAGCAGATTCCAACAATAAAAAAAACCTCAATGGTGGAAAAACAATCAAAAAAGATTTCGAGCCACCGTGAATGACATAATAATTTAGCAGTTTTTGGAAGAACCTTCGCCTTGATGTCACGTTTGGCCGGATTTCTGTTTTTGCCACGCGGAGCCAATCGACCACAGAAAATGTAAGTTATGTAATTTTTTTCGATTGTTTTTGTTGTGGCAAAAGTTCTCGTCAGCTGTGACCGTCGCGTCGCAAACGGTTTTTAGGTTAAAAAAATGCGATGACATTTTTCTTTAAGTGTTGTAGTGAACTCCAATTTTACTAGGTACCTACCTACGTTTTTTCAGTCTTATAAGTATGTTTTACTTCGTCTGCGTGAAACTTTATACCTACTAAACTGCCAATCCCATCACCACCACCCCCGCCCCCCGCCACAACAGCCTATTTATTTACGCCCACTGCTGGGCATAGGCCTCCTCTCATCTCGAGAGGGTTTGGGCTATAGTCCGCACGCGGGCCCAGTGCGGATTAGGGACTTCACACACATCTTTGAATTACTTCGCAGATGCGTGCAGGTTCCCTCACGATGTTTTCCTTCACCGAAAAGCTTAGTGGTAAATTCAAATTGAATTTTGCCCTCTCATGATGAGAGGAGGCCTGTGCCCAGCAGTGGGACGCAAGTAGGCTGTAGAACATAGAGTAGAAGTAGCCTTTACCCGCGACATTGGTTCCTATGCGTGTAAATATTAACATGTATAATCCCAGTTTAGA
Organism: Aethes cnicana; assembly: GCA_963971205.1. NCBI lineage: Eukaryota > Metazoa > Arthropoda > Insecta > Lepidoptera > Tortricidae > Aethes > Aethes cnicana. The sequence continues at coordinate 702,498 of OZ020292.1, forward strand.
CCGTGTGAGTTCCGGAAATCCTGACACTCCTCAAGGAACGTACAACTTACATGCCAAATTTCAGCTTTCTAGGACCATTAGTTTCGGTTGTGCTTTGTCATTAGTCAGCCAATCATAGCAAAGTTTTATATTTTTTAATAATACAGTATCCATACTTAATATTACAAAGTAACTCTGTCTGTCGGTATTTCTGTCTGTCTGTCTGTTATTTCTTCAAGCTTTACCCGCTGGACCGTATAAGGGAAGGACATAGGCTACTTTTGTTGTTGCGACGAAGTTGAAGGCAGAAGCTAGTATTATTTGTAAGCAAAAAAGGCTCCAAGATGTAGGTAAATATAAGTTCATAATCAACAAACGCTCCCGCGCCTTCTCCGCTTGACCTTTAGCCTAAAACAATGGTTGAAAAAAATTACGCATTGCCTTCGATTTGATGCACTCTGTGCGCCGGCGCAGGCGGCCTCGCGCCCGCCAGTCGGGTCCGATTCGCTGCGTTCGCTCGACGCACGCTCGCGCGCTTTTCGAGAATCGAAACGCGACTTCGTGATTCGAGAATAGAGGGAATTTTGTCGCCCGAGTTACCCGTACCCATATTGTGCGTGACTGTACGAACGGTGAGTGCTTTTAAAACTTTTTTATTTTGTTTGTTTATTTTTTTACTAAGGGTTTTTACTACTTTTATTTTTTTATTGAAAATACCTAAACTTATAAAATTAAATCCGGTAAGTTCCCTTTTTTTCAAAATTTAATGCAGGTATTTATTTTGGTACAAAATATCGACAAAAGTAAAAAATGTTAATAATGCCTATACCGCATTAGGTCCTTTAAATGAGAGATTAAGCAGAAAAAATCACTAAGCATACAAAAGTAAGTATCTAACTTTTAATTTATAAAATTAGTAAATTTTATGAACAGTTATCGCTTAATTACCAGGAGTTTAAATCCATTAAAAGCACCATAACAACCAACGTCAATGAAATAATTAGACCACATCCACATTGCGTTTTTATACACCCAGCGACTGCTTTAATAATTTAAATATAATGTAAGTACCGATAGTTATCAACTTATCAGATTTGCTCAGATCCAAATAATAGCATCCATAGACGTAAACAATATAGACCCGGTCTAACGTACACGTAATATGTCTCCACTTCCACGGTGTCCAATCCAAAGTTCTGTCACCGAGCGTGCGTGACAATAAGCGTTTTTAAAAAAACTTTTTTCGAAACTGTTTCTCAGTATCTAAAAACTCGTCTCGTTGTTGGAAAAATGTGACCCAGCTTTAGTGTCACGATACAAGTGTAACTTTGGATTGGACACCAATGAAGTGGGGAAACATGACATGTATCTACGTTAGGCCGGGTCCATACGAAGTATTATTTATGTCTATGATAGCATCAAAACGGCCGAAATCGTTGACTTAGAAATTAAACAAATTACCTATTGTAGGCTTTTCGTATTCATATATATTTTCTCTTAAAATTTCAAGAAGCTTTCTTTCAAATTCATGAAGAATTCAATGGGGGCTATCGCGTGTGGATTTGCCACTAGAGGCGCTAGTGTCGCGTGAGGTCCAATAACATTCAGTTTACACTGGTTTTGGCGGGCTTCGTGATATAAATCATAATTTCTTTAATTTACCTATTGAAAAGTGATCTCCTTCGTGAAATTATAGCAAATATGGATTATTAGGCTATGAATGTAAACGCTTTGATTTTTTTTTTCTTTTTTCCAAAAAAAAACGGAACTGCACAACATTGCGGCATAGCTACTCGATATGATGATAGTTATTTATAATTAATAAACTTAATGAGATTCAAAATTGAAAACTTTGTTTCGGCGCCGATCTTATAAAGTCGCCTTTGACAGCTATTTCCCTGGACCTTAGTCAACAGTGGCGCCAACTGGTGAGCAAAGAAACGATAGTCCCCATTAGGTACTTACTGTTGTTTAAACTACTCTAATCAGTAAGGGGGAAACGGAACGTGCAATAACCCTATCGTCCAAAACAACCTTACTCCTGATTTTGCTAACCCAAGCAACCCGAGTTTTACAGGTTTACAAAACTTAGAAGACGACACGCTAGTGGTCATTTTCAACTGTCGAAAAAAATGGAGGCTCTCAATTCGACGCGTATATATATTTTTTTATGTATGACCACGCATATCTCCGTCAATTGTGAACCGATTTCGATGATTTTTTTTTTAATTGAAAGGTGTACCTCCAACTTGAACCCTTTTAATAATTTGGTTTAGTTTTGATGATGGGATCCATGATATAACGAGGGAACTCCTCGAAATTTGTTAGCATGTGTATGATTTTGGCATCAATTTCAAAGACTACAGTGAGACTTACGTCCCATAGTACAGATGTTTGGAAAATATAGCCGAAAAAAAAATTATATAAAAAAATAGAACCGACTTCAAACTCCGACAGCCTGTGAAGTCGGTGTCAAGTGCACCGCCCCAAAGCTATAACAATCTTATAGTGAACTTGACACCAACTTCACAGACTGTCGGAGTTTGAAGTCGGTTCTATTTTTTTATTTAAATTTTTTTTCCATACAAACATTCTCGACGTAGTCCTCCCTGGATTTTGATCGTAGATCAATGATTTTTTGAAATAAGATCAATTTCGTCAGTATCTGTGTCAGTACGTTTTGCTTTTAGTGATATTTTTGTTCTTATAGAACTAGGTGACTCCAAACAGTGCTGAAAACGGCCCGATTGAATAGGCCGCAAAGAAATGCCTGGTATACAAAAACCACAATAATAAACGCGAAAATCAAAACGGTCCGACACAGAAAATTTCCTTCTCATCCAGTTCCCAAAATTTCATTACGATTGGTTTAATTTTGGAGGAGGAAAATGTTGAGAACGAACCCTCGATTTCTGAGTTTTTTACGTCGGATTTTTCGTCGGAGCTGCAGTTGTCCTTATCGCACCTTTGGTCGCTCCGCCCGCGCCTGCGAGACAGCAACATTGATTTCAATTTCTGAAATCTGAAAAGGGGCTCAGCTACTAAAACTACTTTTCTCAGATGATTTTCTAACATTCTTATTGCTTACTAAATTTGTAATCTATTCCATGAACAACGCTCCTTATAATATAATCTCGATTTTCATTTTGCATATACGATATGCGTTACGGTTTACACTTTTGAACTAGGAAGATCGCACCGACCGACCTCGACCAAGCGTTATGCCTTTCGTTTCCATTCATCGAGTAGGGCAGTACTTACTGTTTCGACGTTTTTTTATCTGCATGTATGCAGATAAAAAAACGTCGAAACAGTAAGTATAGTTAGAAACTAATAAATAATAAGTCTGTTTGAAGTCACGTGACCTTAGTATGTTGTCCGGATTTAACTCAAAGTTTACTGGTCTGATTGCCACAAAATTTCGTATGGAGGTAGATGATAACATGTGTCAACATATAGGCTACTTTTTATCCCATAAACGCAAAGTTCCCACGGGAACACTCCTATCGAATTCCACGCGAACGAAGTCGCCGGTAGAAGCTTACTAGCTATTAGTAGGTAGATAAACCATGATTTCAAGATTAGGTAGATAATGTAGGTATACTATATATGCAACAATAGTTAGCCATAAAGTGCAGACAATAGGGCTTATCGTATCGGGAGATTTCTGCCAGATAACCTTTGAATACATTAGCATAGCATGATGAAACCTATCAAACCTTGTTCCTTGTGTGTTTATCTTGGATAAAGGTTAATTTAAAGTCATGCCATTTCAACATAATTATGAGTACCTACAGAATTAAATTTATTATTTATTTACTAATAAAAAAATATTATAAATTATATTTTACAATACAGAAACACACCCTCCGTATCTCCCATACCATACTGTACAAAATAAAGTATATAAATCCTAATAGCACGATTCAGATTGAATTAAGTTTTAAAATACGTAAAAGTATTTCCTGAAGCTAAAATACATGACAACATACACAAAAAATCTTTCTAATGAACTTCTATGCAAAGGAAGCACTACTACTACTACTACTACTACAGCCTATTTTCGTCCCACTGCTGGGCACAGGCCTCCTCTCATCACGAAAGGGTTTGGGATATAGTCCCCACGCGGGCCCAGTGCGGATTGGGGACTTCACACGCATCTTTGAATTGCTTCGCAGATGCGTGCAGGTTTCCTCACGATGTTTTCCTTCACCGAAAAGCTCAGTGGTAAATTTAAATTGAATTTGGCACATAAGTAAACATAGAGGTGCGAGCCGGAATCGAACCCCCGACCCTCTGCATGAGAGGCGGTAGGTCGAACCACTAGGCCACCACGGCTTCATCTGCAAAGGAAGCACAGATTGGTAAAAACTTCATGAAATTGCATTTAATACTCAAAAGAAATTGTAATTTTTCTAATGCCATACTAAATACTTAGTACATCTAAATTACTCAATACGAACCATCTAAAAAGCCAAACAACAAACAACTTTACTGCCTTGAAAGCAACGAAGCAAATCTTGTACTAAGTCCCAGTAAATCTACTGAAGGAGAGGGTAAAATCGCGTGTCATTTTGATGTTTCGTTGCTCAAGATCGTAGATTACTTACATTGTATATAGAGTCGTTCACACGTTATTAAAGTGATAAAATGTAAGCCAAGACTAAGCCTTAATTAGGAACTGCTAAGTTGTTCATGCCGTGCGAAAATGTTTTTTGCATAGACATAAGTAATACTTCGTATGGACCCGGCCTAACGTAGATACATGTCATGTGTCCCCACTTCCTTGGTGTCCAATCCAAAGTTAAACTTGTATCGTGACACTAAAGCTGGGTCACATCTTTCCAACAACGAGACGAGTTTTTAGATACTGAGAAACAGTTTCGAAAAAAGTTTTTTTAAAAACGCTTATTGTCACGCGCGCTCGGTGACAGAACTTTGGATTGGACACCGTTGGAAGTGGGGACATATTACGTGTACGTTAGACCGGGTCTATATTAGTAACGTCTATGGTTTTTTGTGACATGAAATTATCTATTGCAGGCTTCGCTCGATCACTCCCAATCACAGCCTCTTTTGATTTTCACCACAGATACTTGCAGGTTTCACGATGCTTTCTTTCGCCGAGTCCGCGATCGCAAACTAACTGGCAATCACAACAATGAATGAGCCCGCTAATCTTACATTATTTACTCTACTACTACGACTACAGCCTATTTGCGTCCCACTGCTGGGCACAGGGCTCCCCTCATCATGAGAGGGTTCGGACTATAGTCCCCACGCGAGCCCAGTGCGGATTGGGGTCTTCACACAAATCTTTGAATTCCTTCGCAGATGCGTGCAGGTTTCCTCACGATGTTTTCCTTCACCGAAAAGCTCATGGTAAATTCAAATTGAATTTCGCACGTAAGTAAACGTAGAGGTCATCATCATCATCATTTCAGCCGAAAGACGTCCACTGCTGGACATAGGGCTCCCCCAAGGCTCGCCACTCAGACCGGTCCTGTGCTACTTGCTTCCACCGGTTTCCCGCGACCTTCACGAGGTCGTCGCTCCATCTTGTTGGAGGCCTACCGACAGCTCGTCTCCCGGTTCGGTAACGTAGAGGTGCGAGCGCGGAATCGAACCCCCGACCCTCTGCATGAGAGGCGGTAGGTCGAACCACTAGGCCGCCACGGCTTTATTATGTACTCAATTTATAGCATTTACCATACCATACCATAGCCATAGATACTTACACACGGCATAAATGTCCAATTTTCTGCGCCGGAGCACCTCTTCAGAACAATGCGGTGTCGTAAAGCTACAAGTGTTATGTTTAATAGACACACCAACAGCATACATATAAAATATTGATAGAATTAACATTTGTAGGAACATCGTTCTTATATTATGTGAGCCTGTTACAGGTAGAGATCTTCTACTAAAGTCCCGCGCCTTCACATATCAAAACGCTTCACTTTATTTAAAAAGCACCACCAACACTCTCAACACATGTGTGCGTGCTGAGACAGCCAACTATGCCAACGATGAGTTGAGAGAGTTGGTGTAAAATAAGCGTTTTGAAACGTGAAGACGCGGGCCTTTGAGTAGCGTGGTGTGTGCGTGAGTTATTGTATCTAATCTTCTAAATATATAAAACTCAAAGGTGACTGACTGACTGACTGACTGACATAGTGATCTATCAACGCACAGCCCAAACCACTGGACGGATCGGGCTGAAATTTGGCATGCAGGTAGATGTTATGACGTAGGCATCCGCTAAGAAAGGATTTTTCTAAATTCCCACGGGAACGGGAAAAAACGGGATTTTACATTTTAATATTTCTGCGCATACGAAGTTGCGGGGAAAAGCTAGTTATTGTATAAATTGAGTGAGTTAAAAGCTGTCTCGGTAAGCTTCCAACAAGAAACGATTGCACCTGGCGGTTAAGATCGCAGGAATACGATGGATTCGATTTGCATAAAGGCCGGGTCACGCCGAGTCTTACGAGAACTAAAGCGAAAAAAATAAAAAACCGCCTTCAAACTCCGACAGACTGCGATGTCAATGTCAAGTTCACTATATGATTATCATTTCTTTGGGTCGGTTCACTTGACACCGACTTCGCAGTCTGTCGGAGTTGAAAGGTGGTTTTTATTTTTTTATTTAAAAATTTTTTTTCGGCTACAGTTTCCAAACATGACTATAGATGTACATAAGTAACTCTGAAGTCCTCGAAATTGACACCAAAATCATCTACGTGCTAGCAAATTTCGAGGAGTTCCCTCATTTTCTCATGGATCCCATCATCAGAACTGAACCAAATTAATATGGGACCAACTTGGAAGTACCACCTTTCGAACAAAAAAAGAATCATCGAAATCGGTTTACGTTTACTATTTAATTTTCGTGAACATACATTAAAAAAAAAACATGTATACAGGGCGTCCCACGGCTGTGCCTCATGGAGGGAAAGTGCCTTGAATATTGCAGATGGAATATTTTACTGAAAGAAGACATTTTCAACGGTATTCATAGATTTTTTAATAATAACATGGTTGAACCGGGTATCGAACCCGCTACAAGAAAAAAAATATACCCTGCAGCTTTATCATACCGATGGAAAAGGATTATTTCATAAGGATTATTTTTTGGTAAATAACATAGTGTCAGAAATAAAAGGCAGACCATGAACTTTAACATTTTTAATTAAATTTAACTCGTGTACCGGGTTCGATTCCCGGCTCAACCATGTAATTATTAAAAATATTAATCCATGAATACAGTTCAAATTGTTTATGTATATCTTCTTTCAGTAAAATGTTCCATCCAAAATATTCAAGGTACTTTCCCTCAGGGCTTGAAACCGGTTTTTGCCCCCATACAAATAAACCGGTTTGCTTATCGTTCTTTCGTTTACTATTTCATGTTTAATAAGGCTATAAAATAATACGAAGTAATAACCTGAATACACTATGGAGTTCCACATAAAGAGTATAAAATAATTCTAAATATTTGGCTATTTCGGAGTTTTTTCAATTAACCGGTTACAAGCCCTGCTTTCCCTCCATGTGGTACAGTCGTGGGACGCCCTTTATAGTCCAGACGAGCCGTAGACGAGTCGCAGACAAGCCGCAGTCGCGCCGCAGACGTACCTATTCTGTGTCACCCGGACTTAACACATTCCCTGTCCCCATATAAAATGACAGCACAATCTCACAAGTCCAACTGACGTATGTATACGTATCTTAGTATGAAGCAGTGACTCCATAGTGGGAGCTTATAGTGGGACTTGTGAAAAAAAGCTTCATGTCCCCACATTGGGGGCTTTCGGACAGGGAACGTGTTAAGACCGGTCTGAATGGTAAGCCCGTGGTAAAGGCCCTTGAAGAGGAACTGCATAAATTCTATTATCTGTCTGTGCTGTACTAGTGTACCATAAGAACTAAAAGACTGAACTAGTGCATTTGCACGATTGTACAGTCGACGTCAAAGAGATGCCTACACTTTTGGACCTTAATACAACGGAATAGGGTGAAAAAGTGTAAACATCTCTTTGACGTGGACCCTACTCGATGGGAGCGATCCGCCAGGTGAACGAGCACGCACAACTCTATAGGAAGCCTATTACTTATGGAGTGTGGAATGTGTCTTGGTAAGGAGCGCAATCTTATATGACGAGACAGTTGAAAACGTGTCCATTGGATTTGATAAGCAACAAAACAAAACACACTCGCCTCACAACCGTTTTCGCTGCGTTTTCTCCTCAGCAGCGCTAACTGCAGACTATCCGCCCAGGTGGCTTGACACTTCTGGCGACCGCAGCGCCCCCAATCTACCCGATTTGGTGTCCACTTTTGGAACTGTAAAGATTGCGCTCCTTTACTTCAACCCTCCATAACGCCTATGTGCACGTCTGACGGCGAACGCCTATCACCTGACACGATGATAATGTCTGTTTCTGGGCTAAAATAAGCTGTCGTCTTTTACCTGCGATCGATTGAACTGCCCTTTGAATGAGCGCCTAATTTTCATCCACCCAATACCAGAGGTAACATCATGCGACCTGTTGGTAAACTATTTTGAACTCAAAAAATCGCACAATAATAATCTTTATTTATAAAAACGCTAGGCGAGAAATAACATATTATACTGGTGTAAGTATAGTATTCTGAACAAGGAGACGGTAATGGTGTTACCTCATAGCGTTCGTGTCACTTTATTGTGCCAACAATTTGCGGCTATTGATCGTAACGATCATTGATCATCGATCATTGAATAATATCGCACAGATTTCACGGTACAGCCCTTTTGAAACGCTCGAATTGTCTAACATTTCCGATGGTCCACTTTTTCTACTCTCGATGGATGTAGATCAATGGGCTTCTCGAATTTTATCGATTTATTTCGTGGGTACAATTTATTTTATCTGTAATTGTTAGAACTGAGTAATTACCATGTGGTTTACGTACCTAATTGTACAATTAACTTCATTATTACTTAGTTTAAGCTACTTTGCTTGACATCATGGAATCTTTATATTTACGCTAGTTCTAAACTTTTTTTTTCAAGTAGGACCGGGTGATCAATCCAAACGGGTCCGTATGGAGAAGTAGAAAACTATGAGAGAGCGAAATTTGTTCTTGGAAACCATGTCGTCGATTATAGATTTTATAAAAATGGCGTTCATTCTTTTACTCTCATAAGTACATAATCAGGAATCGAACCAATCTTCAGTTACAACAGCCTATTTACGGCCCACTGCTGGGCACAGGCCTCCTCTCACCACGAGAGGGTTGGGCTATAGTCCCCACGCGGGCCCAGTGCGGATTGGGGAATCTTCATTTGCTTCTTCTATTTTATTGACATGAGTCTTATTCGAGTTTGTAATTAACGATGACTAACAATCACTACCTATCTGCCTATGTAACAAGATATAATGGGACATATCATATCCCAGAAGTTAAGTTTTTTTTATGTATAAAGATTGACAAACAGGCAGGCAGCCCACCTGATTGTAAGTGGTCACCGCCGCCTATAGACATTTGTAACACCAGAGGCATCACCTATGCGCTGCCGATCTCGAAGATATTTTGATGATCCCCCTTTTGGAAAGCCCCAAATTGTAACGCAGAGGGTAAATCGAGGCAAGAAGTTCATTCCAAATACTAATTGTACGCGCTAGAAACGTTCTACAGAACCTACGCGTAGACGAGTTCAGTGGCTCTAGGAAGTGTGCATAAACGTCCTGCCGACGACGTGAGGTGCGCTTGTAGAATGACGCGGTAAGTTTGGAATAGTTTTTCACAGAAGACCTAGTTTCGAGAACGACCTAGCCTAATAATTTAGCCCAACAATATGCAACACTTTTTACGCATTTTTAGAACAATACGTTCTCATACGAGTTGTGGTATGTTTTGCTTACTTACTGCTGGTATTTAGGTTTGGATCGCGTGAGGTAAGGCATTGCACACTTACAGGACGGATTATAGTAAGTAGATTATAGTTTCATATATCAGTTATGGCAATATGAGATAGCGGTACCTACCCCGATCATCTGAACTGCCAATCCTATGGAGTGTGAGATGCCATTAATTAAGCGTAAAATTTTGATCCCAGTAGGTATGTAATTTGCTTAACATCTGTCAGCTACTCGGTGTCGTTCCGAATGACGCGTAAACAAGTTATGCGTTTGGAACTTCTAGACAGGGTGTAATAAAAACCGGGATATTAAAACGTACGACTTGCCTTAAAAGCGCAATCGATTTTACTCTAGATTCTGAACAAACCGTTCTTAGATTTTTCATGTTATCTACACGTTTTATATGTTTTTGGATGGGACTTAAAATATTACCTAACATACAAATAAAAACCATTCTGTAAGTTTTTTTATTATGTGTAACATTTTATTAAAACAAAATAAATAAAATAACAAACATATGAAAAATATTACGAACTACTTTCTAATCTAAAAGGCCAACCCAAAAGGCTGGCAGCATAGTAGGTTCAAGTTCTACATACCTACATATCGATTTACATGTAATAGTTTAGCAATAAAATCTTTATTTGTGAATTGCTGCGCCGGAAATCAACATATAGCCTTCCTGGCCCTTTTACCGCTCATTAGATAAATGTACCTATAAAAATTGAGCAATTTCATATAAGTACACATCGAGTTTTCTATATGTGTAACTTAGATACAAACTTATTCATGCAGTTGACTTGTATCATATCATGTTTAGCATAAGTCGGGTTATTTTTGCTCCACGGCTGTCTTAGGATAGGATGTTATGTAAAAATAATATCAAAGCCCTTCGCAATTAGGTATTTGGAGTAATAAAATGAAATGCCGACTAGTGTGGGAACTATAACGCTTGAATATCTCGCGACGATAAAATCATTTAGTTTTATTAATGATGTTCATATCTTGACTGATGGGATTTTTTATTATTAATAAGGTGTATTGTTTCGACTTTGTGGAAGTTAATGGTTTTGATGTTAATGAACACTACCAAAACATTGTTTTTAACACAGGAATGTAACTACTACTACTACAGCCTATTTGCGTCCCACTGCTGGGCATAGGCCTCCTCTCATCTCGATAGGGTTTGGGCTATAGTCCCCACGCGGGCCCAGTGCGGATTAGAGACTTCACACACATCTTTGAATTACTTCGCAGATGCGTGCAGGTTTCCTCACGATATTTTTCTTCACCGAAAAGCTCAGTGGTAAATTCAAATTGAATTTTGCACGTAAGTAAACTTAGAGTCACAGACAATGTAACTAGTGATTCATATTTTTCATACACGGTATTACCCATGGGATTTAGTGCAGTTGTATTATTCTAGTATAAAATACGTATTTATACTATAAATCATGGCCTATGTCCAGCAGTGGACGTCTTTCGGCTGAAATTATGATGATGATGATACTCTAAAGTCATCAGTTTCGAAGCTACGAAACCAAAGAAAGAATGACGGATACATTTACATGTTTAACTGATTCCTTTTTGTGTCAGGAGTTAAATAGGTACATTATTATTATTTGTTGGTACATTTTCATGTCACGGGCCCATGGGGACCCGGTCATTCGCATTCATGGGGCCGAAGCCAACATGAAGAGGCTTTTGGTACCTTTTACTAGAAATGTGAGATGGCCACAACTGTGGAGATCTGTCCTATTTATCTGTCCTCATTATTATTATTATTATTTATTTATTATTAATACATGAGATACAATTATAAAAGTAGTACATTGCTCCACAAAACTGCTTTCGCAGTTAAATATGACGAGATGAAGTAGAGAAGCTTCGTTGGCGCACCCGTTGAAGTCTAATACAAGAATCAAGTGTAATCATTCAGGCAATTATGTTTTCTTTCACCAAAAAGTCTCATAATAACTAGTGCAAAGCATAGAACAGCCTAAAATCTGCGCAACACAATATTCTCACGTACTACTAGGAACCCCAGGGTCATAGCGACTTTGATATATCGGACATTGTCGAATTATCATAAAAAATATATCCGTGTTGTGGGTAATTGATATTTTTGTAACGCTATTAATGGATTAATTGGTAAAACATGTTATTTCTTACCTATCTATGTGTAAGAAATAAAGGAAAAAAATGCATCTACAAAAACAGATGAAATTTCGTATTTAGCCGAGCCGAGGTATTTCATTACTTTCCTATTCAAAAAGCAGGTTTGTGATAAACTATCTTAAGAGTTGCATGTATTATGTAATTAATATATTATAAGAAAATATGCTTATTATTTTAGCATTCGAAGGCCATTTTTGTTAATAAAAGCATTTAAAACCGAACCAAATAGGACAGCAAAATTTTACTTTCTCTACCTTTATTTCGAATGTACACACCTTATGCGTTTAATAACACTATTAATATTGTCATAGCAATTTTATACAATTTCATAAATATCAAAAATTAGTGCACGGAAGTGTCACAGCATGCAAAGGAAGTGACCGTCATTTACCAAAACAGGATGACGTTCACAAACATAGTCACCGACTTTTTTATGTTAATTGAGTGACAAACAGGCAGATGGTTGACGTTTGTTGAGCTTCCCCATTTTACTTGATTTATCTTTTATACCTGCCTGTAGGCCAATTACTTGACATTGGTGAAATTGTCTTGCACATAGACAGAAGCCATTATTTAAAGAGAAAAAGAAGGCAGACGACCCATCTGGTGGTAAATGGTCATCGCAGCCTATAGACATTTGTAACACCAGAGGCAAAAAACATTCTTATGTAAGTTAAATTTCAATTGCTTAACAAATATTAATAAAAAAATTAATATCAAAAATAAGTAGAACGCACTGACCGCACTTAACATCAAACCTGTTGGCAGATGCGGAGATTCGGCGCCTGATCTGTATCAAACTTAATTAAGATGGTAGATCAGAACAGGACGGACAGACGCGCTAACAACTGGTTTATTTGGTACTAGCTTTTCCCCGCAACCTCGTATGCGCAGAAATATTAAAAAGTAAAATCCCGATTTTGAAAATAAGAAAATTTGGAAAGAAGTGGTCTCTGCCTACCCCTATGGGAAAAAGGCGTGATATTATGTATGTATGTATGTAAAATCCCGATTTTTCCCGTTCCCGTGGGAATTTTGCAAAATCCTTTCTTGCCTACGTCATAACATCTACCTGCGTGCCAAATTTCAGCCCGATCCGTCCAGTGGTTTGGGCTGTGCGATGATAGATCACTATGTCAGTCAGTCAGTCACCTTTGAGTTTTATATATTTAAAAGATTCTACCTGGTAGGTAATAGTAGATCGCTATTCCGCCTGAAAAGGAAAAGTGGCATTAATCAGAAGACATCTCTGACACATATAGAAATACTAGCTTCTGCCCGCGACTTCGCCTGCGTGGAATTCGGTTATCGCATTCCCGCGAGAACTATGCGTTTTTCCGAGATAAAAGTAGCCTATGTCCTTTCGCGGGACGGCAACTATCTCCATGCCAAATTTCATCTCAATCGGTCCAGCGGTTGAGGCGTGAAGAGGTAACATACATGCAGACAGAGTTACTTTCGCATTAATCATATTAATATGGATTGTAAAGTCTTCTAATCCACCCAATGATAGCATAAAGCATATTTTGCCGCAAGGTACGAAAGGTGTTCACAAGGGTATAAACAGGTTTTAAACACTTATCTACCTCGCAAAACATTGATTGTATAAGTATGGGTATGTTCTTATTCGAGTCAACGCAAAAAAATACATAAAAATAGAAAATGACACTTCACTCCCCTAGTTTGTAAATGGACCGCCCATCCCCTCCTTAAGGGGGTAGGATCCCTAAATTTTGGTATGCTTACCTACTTATTTATTTATTCAGTTCAGTTATTTATTTCAGGAATATTTAAGAGAAGACCAACAGCTATATCATAAAACAGAAGTCTTAAACTAAAGATACAGATGTTGAGCCAATAAGAGGTCTCCCTAGAGATAGTACCTACATGTAGGTAAAGTAGTTACTCTTAAATATATTACATAAACATTATGTTAACAACTTTTTTATAATTTATTCTATTCATACGCTGGACATTTTGACTTTTTTTATTTTATGTAGAATTTTTTTTCCTCTTAACTTTTTATACATGTATAAGTACATGATAATAATAAGCAAATGTTTGTACGCCATTTTATGGTATAACAAGATTGGCCATATATTTCAAAATAACACCTGTTGTACTCTTGTTAATTCAAATAAAAATTTCTTCGTCTTCTTTTATAACTAAACATTTTGTTTACACTTAACTTACTTGCGTATTGATTAATAACTACAAGTTACATATTGTTGAAAACGATGGTGCGAATGAATGAATGAATGGACCATGACGATTGAATTAATGAGCGTGCATGTGTGTGTGAGTGTGTTAGTATGATTCCAAGGCCTCACAACACCTTATCCTCTATGCTACCCCTATATCTCTCTCTAGTCGGTCCTTCATTACTAAGGATCGTGATCACAAGAGTTTCTCCATCGGTCGCGACTCGCGATCCATCATTGCCCTCACCGCTTGATGAAGCATACTTGAGGAAGTGGCTTCTTTTATGTGGTCGGACTGGGTTGGGGAACGACCTCGGGCTCTATTGCCCTCTACTCTACCCTCTACCTGTATATGCATACTAATCAGATACTAATACATATGTCAAATCGTCGATATTTTGACAGATACTATTTATCGAATACTGGATTAAAAATCCTTTCTAAATTGATTGCAATGGTTTAGCAATCAAAGCCGGTAGTTAGGTATGCGATGGTCATATTTGTAACATATTTAATGTCCATTAGTTATTTAGCTGTTATGAAGTTATGATATCATCATCTTTCTAACTATTGACCTGCGTATTTGTTTAAGTCATTGACCTATAATAAGTAATATCATATGGACGAACAGTGCCTAACAGAATATGTCAAAATATATGGAGCAAACTGACATTGGAAAATACGTTCCAATATGTTAATAACGCATCTTTATAACGAAGGCCAAACGGGTGCCCGAGCTGTTCGGGCACCCGTTTTAACGGGGAGATTTTTCTCCGGCTGATTGAGAATCCTTACTTATAATAGATCAATGGTTTAAGTTTATTAATTGAAAATGATAGTGAGCACTTGCGTTTAAGTATAATTTGTAAGTATTTGTCATAATATGACCATACTTTCCATCTGACTTTCCAAGTTTCTAGCAATTATTAATATTACTTTATATGCATTGAACCAAATTAATATTTTATTAACTACCCTAAAATTAACATATATAATGACTACATTATTTTGCCGCGACTTCGATTGGGTTAGATGTTTATTGTTTAAACCTTGTATACATTTTAGAACGGACGAAAACAGAGTTTTTGTTGCGTCCAGGTTTAACGCATTCACTGCCACTTCTGTTTTACGAACTTTCGCCAGGTACCACATTTGTCATTGCAACGCACATGTGCGTTCAAGGCACTGCGGGAAAGTCAGCAAAACGCACATATGCGTCGGTGGCAGTGAATGCGTTAACTGGCTTCAGTCAGGTCCATTTTGATCGATCGCTGACCGCGGAATAAGACCTTTTATGACGTCAGCATAGTAATAAAGTTTTTCTAATAACTATATCTCTCGTAAAAAATAAACTAGTTCTATTTCTAAATTGAAAATACAACGTTTGGTACAACTACATGCAATATGCACATAGAGCAACCTTGAGTAACGAACTTGCTTCTTGAAATCGACCTCACTTTCATAATCTGCTCTTTTGCATACGAGATCTAAAGATAGTTCATAACCATCTTTAATTGGCACAACTTACGCAGTTACATTCAAATTGATAAACTCAATTACGTGTTTCGGGCTCATAAAAATAGAAAGTCGGTATTTGTCCGTTTTTTTGTGATGTGAATTGTGAACAATTAATTAAACTCAGTGCGATATGATTATGAAAAGATCTTCATGACAACTAAGAAACGACTTAGTCTATGTAGATGATATATTACTTAGACAGTAGACTCGAGTTGAATAGGATTCCACCTACATAACAACAATAACTACATAAATGTTGTTTAAGTTCTTAACCACGAAAGAATAAGAAGGTTGCTTTGATGTTGAGAAATCATAATTAATTAAGGAAATATCTTATGATAGCTTCTGGCCCCGAATTCTGTTATCGCTTTCCGGCGAGATCTATGCATTTTTCCGGGAGAAAAAATAGCCTGTCCTGTAGTAGAATATCCTTCCCCGGAACTATCGCCATACAACATCTAAATCGGTCCAGCGGTTGAAGCGTGAAGCGTGAACAGGTAACTGGCAGACAGACAGACAGAGTTACTTTCGCATTGGTTATTAGTGCGGATACCAAATATTTAAAAATTAGCAACAGCATCTACTTAATTTGGCGATCTCAAGTGAGACTCTATGGTGTAGTTAGTTGCACGCCTTTTGTTGTTGATAGTCGGTTAGAGGCACAGATTACTAGTTATGTTATTGGAGATGCAGATAAGTAATATGCTTGAGACCGTAAAATTTTGGGGACCAGTAACGTAACGCTCAAGAATTTTAGTTTCTACTTTGTATGCGCCTAATAAAATGTCATAGCAGCAAGTAGTCTGGGATTTAAATTGTGACTTTCCTCCCCATAATAGCACATTGCTGACACATTCACATCATTGTGACAATCTGTAGAAAGCGGTGACGCAACATACATCGATGATATACTAATAGCCGTAATTAGAGTATGAAAGGATTTGGTAACATCTTAAGGCCCACTTGAACCAAGCTGTTAACTTAGGGTTAACCGCTTAACTCAGGTTTATTTGTATGAATTTGACGTGGGTTAAGAGGCTAACCCGAGGTTACCAGCTTGGTTCAAGTGGACCTAAGGGGTTTTGGTAACATCATTCTTGATTCCAATTTGACTCAAGGGCGGATCCAGCTTTTGACTCAAGGGGGGGTCACGTCATACACCTCCCCCCCCCCCCCTTTTTGCGTCAGGGGTTAAAAATAAATAATAGCAGTAGACCTAGTCCTACCGAAGGGTGGGGGGGGGGTCATGACCCCCATGACCCCCCCCTGGATCCGCGCTTAACTTCGGTTAAACTGATAAACTCGAAACTTTTGTAACGGAATCGGAAAATACAGAGCAAGTAAAGTAACCTAGCGCTAAAGCGCTTGTATTTTAAAGTGTTTTTTTATGTGGCAATAAATCGTATTTTTCTTTTCTTTTCTTTTCTAAAAAAAACTAACGGTGCTGCACCACTCGAGCCCTCGAAACCAAGTTTCGACATTTTCATGTCGCAAATCCCCATTCTTTGCAAGAATAACCTAATTCACCATAATTTGATGGCAATTTGGTTGCACGGGCGTAATGTCAAGAAATCAATCCACCTGGAAAATGCCCGCGAGTCTGTATCGTACCCGTACCGTAATCAGCCTGTCAAACTGTAATGGCGATATATGGCTCGACTTTTGGTAATCTGTTAAAGTCAAATAGTTTAGTAGTTTGGCCTACCGCCTCTCATGCAGCACAGAGGACAATTCATATTCATATTCATGTTCATATCATTTATTGCCAAACCATGGTTTTTACAAGACGTTACAACATTTTTTTAAGCACTAACATGGACATGTGAGGGTGCAGCAAAATATTAAAACTAAATAGACCTTAAAATCTAGATGTAAGTACGTGCAACCGGTATATACTTATATAAGTGTATTACCAAATATAAGTATTGTCCCTATAGTTATGTTGGTTGTCACTACATGTATATATATGTATGTACACATCTTTGTCATGGATATGGATATTAATTTATTAGGTAGGTAATATCACAGAATAAGTAATAGTACTAACGTACAGAAGGCCGACTGCTAACAAAAAACCGGTTTTGTTGCACCGTAAGCTCCCAAAGCGGCCATCTCTTTCTATGGCATGCAGCGCACTCTTTCGGAGGCCACGCCCTAGCGCTAGGGCTGGCGCACTCGAGAACTCATTCATGCGTCTACATAGTACATAGGTTAGGTAGAATAGTGTTATCTGTCAATTCATGAATCAGCTAAATTCAAAATTAAGACACAGTCACACAACTGCATCATCATAATATACTAGCCGTTGTCCGCGTTCATAGAATTTGCGTACCCGACGATACTATACTGTACATGACATATATATAGTTATTGTTATTATAGAAAAAATGAAAATTTGGGTTGTCTTGAACTACATCCATACCAAATTTCATCATTTTACTCTTTACAAAATCATTTTACTGTTGTTACTACAACCCTTGCTATACAATATGTTTTGGACCTAATTCAAATTTCATAGCACATTTGACTCTTGCGTCGCGACGTACATTAAGAGTTTACGCGCGCGCGTGCATTCGCTAGCAGTGCGCGGCAACCACTAATCATCACGCCACGGTGCGAAGCCGGCGGGTACTTGTATCGAGCGCGAAGAAATCAAAGAGTGCGCCGCGCCTGGTAATATGTATGTTGTTGTGTGTGTGTGTGTGTATGTGTGTGTTTGCGGTCTGTGTAAGTGTGTATTATTTGTATTATTTATTTGTCATACTTATATTATTATTTTATCTTCAAAGTATTGATTAATGTTGTAATATGCCTTAACAAAATGTACAAAAATTCATAAGCAAACTAAAGAAATTACTATTATAATTTCTTTAGTTTGCTTATGAATTTTTGTACATTTTGTTCTGTTTTTAAAGTTTCTGGTAGTTTATTATATACTTTTATTGACATTATGTATGGTCCAGAAGAATGGAGTTTCAGTTGGGAAGTCACTCCCGCTGGGCAGCACGAGCTTGTTCCTGTTTCGGAGATAGTGGGTTATAGGGGCGTCTTCAAGCTTGGTGTAAAATTGAGGGTATTTTTTAACAAACTTACAGATTTCTAGTATATAGATGGAAGGCAAAGTGAGTATTTTATGTTTCAGAAAATAAGGTTTACAGGAGTCTGTGGGTTTTATATTTACTAGGATCCGGATTCGTTTTTTTTGAAGCGTGAAGAGCGCTGGCGCATCAGTGCTGTTGCCCCACAATTCTGGATGCAAAAGGGATTTCATGGAGAAAACGAAGGAAACGCGCTTAAATTGATCTAGCTAATTAAAGTTCGATTTCAATGCTGCTTTGACAGTGAGGTTATGGAAGTTCCCTTTCTCTATGAAACGTTTCGAATAGAGCCCCTGTATGTATATTTATTACCTATCGTACCCGTAGCAAGACTACCTCCCCACACCAAAACAACACATCTTGCATCAACTTGAAAATCTTAAAAGTAATCATAGTTACAGTGCAAGTGAAGTTATAAATAATAAACAAGACGTGCATCTGTTATATTATGACCTTTACAAAAAACGTTGACATTCAAAGCCCGTGCGTTGATCTTATTTCAACACCGTACATTTTCGAAGGCCAAAATACTCATTCGTTTCAGATAAATTAGTAATAAGTAGTTACATTACAGACCTGGGGCTTTACGAATTAGAAGAAGAAGAAAATATTTATTCAGAAACAAACACACAAAGATATGCAAAACACTAGAACCCGTGATTTCTCTAAAGTTTTACGTCTTGCCTTGGCCAGGAAGTAAAGATTTTCTCCCCGCGTAGAGCAGAAAATCCCGCGAGACCCGACTAGCGTTTTTTCGCCCCCGTATTCGCTCCTATTCCAAATTTCGTCCAAATCAATGGAGCCGTTTCTAAGATATCATGGTAAACATACAGAATTACTAAATTTTTGAGTACATAGAAAAAAACTGACTGCATACAAACTTTTGTAAGCCCAGTACTGCACTGGACTTACAAAAGTTGGTATGAGCCCAGTGCAGTGTCACTCTCACAGTAGTCACAGTCAAGACCAATCTAACGATTCTTGACAAACTACAATGAATCAAGGCGATTAGACTATTGGGGCTACGCGTCAAGTTGACTTTAAATCTAGCTGTAGGGAACAGGCTGATACCTATTTAAAGACTTCGAATATAGCCCCTAGAGCATGCGAAAGAAATATACATACAAAAATACACACACTCGAAAAACATAACCATCCTTCTGGCGTAGTCTGGTGAAAATAAACGGTTAGCTCGTTTAAAAAATGCAATATTATTTCTCGTTACGTTTAATTGTTGTAAGCTCGCTTCCCGGCGCTTCGCCGCCTTGACATTACCGCCGCTCACTCGACGCTCTCCGACGAACACGGCACGAATGCGTCACGACCTCGTCACGATCACAACAATACCTACCGTTGGAAATATCGATCACCTGGTGACCTAGTGGTTAGACCTACCGCCGTGCAAAGGGTCGCAAGGGCGGATACAGCTTTCGACTCAGGGGGGGGGGGGTCACGCCATACAACCCCCCCCCCCCCCTTTTTCGCGTCAGGGGTTAAAAATACATAATAACAGTAGACCTAGTCCTGCCGAGGGGGGGGTCACCCCCATGACCCCCCTCCCCCCTGGATCCGCCCTTGGAGGGTCGGGAATACAAACTCGGTAAGCACCTCTGAGTTTACTTAATATATCATTTTGCGAAACTCAAGTTGAGTTTATCACTGAGCGTTTCGGTGAAAACATAGTGAAAAGATCTGCACGTACCTGCTTAGTAACTTAACGTATGTCGTATCAATTTGTGCTTTCCAAATATGAATTTTAAATCGGTTTAATTAAACAATGGCTCTCTGGCCCTGATGCTTACGGCCTTAGGCCTACGAGAGGATGGATACGATGTGTGTGAAGTCCCCAATACATACCTACTTTGCACGCGTGGTGACTGTATTTAGTCCGAATCCTCTCGTGATTAGAGTAGGACTGTGTCCAGCAGTGGGACAATATGCTGTTCTAGTGGAATGGATGCCGATCACTGGTACTTAATACTAATTCGATGATGCAAAATTTAGAGGTACTTACTTATTACAATCAGTATCAGGGATGTTATATGACATAGTTGACAGTTTTTGACGGTAAAAGAATTCTTATTCTTATACTTAGTCTATTTCTCGTGAGTGGTATTGTTAAATGAAAATGCAAATAGGTTGTTTTTTTTTTGTATTAACTTTTACCGAAAGTAGTTTATTAAATCAAACAGTGTAAAACTAAAAAAGAAATACAATTTAAACTAGCCACCTATTTAAAAACAAATTAATTAATAATAATAATAAATAAACTAATTAGAATAGGTCGTTTTGTAAACTTTGCTAATTTCGTCCCAATCCGACATCCAGCAGATAGCGTTCTGAGATACTTTCTTATATAAAGATATAATAAATAAACATTATCCTTAGAAAGCTTTTGGTCACCTCCTTTCCCGTCTTCACGATTATTCATGTCAAGGAAATTGTATAGCCCAATTATACTAAAACGAAACAGGAGACCGTATCGTCGTCACGAAGTTCCCGGTCTGTTTTGTTAACTAGAACTATTTATATCCCACGATTATTGGTCTTCTAGGCAATGATTCGTAAAGTTTCATATCCTGCAAACACAAAGCAACAACAGCTTGTTTCACTGAACTCCCCTGCACTCGATATGACCCAGGGACACAGGTATATGCTGATTTTAACCATGTTTAGCCACGAAACTTATTACACCAAAAATAGGATAATTGTGCTTGACTCTAAAGTTTATAATTATCTACGAAATGCTGTTCACCTTGTGGTTTTGATTTTAGTGTTACAGCGTGAATCTCAGTATTAGGAGCTGTAATATCCATCTATTCTCGATTGTGGACTATAGCCCAAACCCTTTCGTGATGAGAGGAGGCCTGTGCCCAGCAGTGGGCCGTCAATTGGCTGTTGTGGTGGAAGGTCAAAAAGTGTAAACATCTCTTTGACGGCGAATGTACTCCTCTTAATTTTCAAATCATAAGCATCTAGCCCGCGACTTCGCCCACGTGGAATACGGTGATCGCGTTCCCACGGAAACTATGCGTTTTCCGGGATAAAAAGTAGCCTATGTCCTTTCCGGGGACCCCAACTATCTCCAAGCCAAATTTCATCTCAATCGGTCTAGCGGTTGAAGCGTGAAGAGGTAATAGACAGACAGAGTAACCTTCGCATTTATAATATAAGTTTGGATTTTTAAATTATTCTATTGTTTTCATATTACAAGCTAGATAATTCTTAATTTAGTGTAATCAGGGGATTCGCCGTGTTTATAGTTTTATTACAATACCAGCAGCCCGCTCTAGATTTGTTGATTTTCGGTGTGAATGAAGAAGAATCAAGATTTTTCAACTTTTCCTTCTCAACGATTTTTCAAACATTTTCTTCTACAGAAATCTTGGCCTATCATCATATCGCACCCCCAGTACAACACTGTACTAAGTCAAAATAAATATAAATACGCCGGTCTTCGTGGTATGCTCGGCAAATTTTTGTCGATTCAACTACATATACATTTTCAAGTAAATTTTGAGATTTTTTGACATAATACAGTGTTATACTGGGGGTGCGATATGAATTACTAACTCACTAACCCAAAAAATTAGCTAAATAAGTTAAAATTCGACAACACTTTCAATAGTTCTATTCTTATCTGGCAACAATGACAACAAAATTCCATGTTTACCTGCATAAAACGTACCTAATACTTGCGTTTTTAGAGTCGCATCGTGTGAATTACATAATAAGCATCACAACCGGAGCAATGCGCGTGCGCAGCACAGTTCCCACGCGACCCATTGATTGTGCTTCTCCAATCAAGGTGGTTAAAATACTTAAAATTACATTACTCGTCAAAATTGGAGCGTGGGGCTGCTAGAAAAGCAAGTCGCTAAGAACGAGTGGCAAAGTTGCCGTAATAGCGCTTTACTCGTATTAGGTACCTAAGCACGCGCAAAGCCATTTGCTGCTTTTCCTAAAGGTTAGACACACCATGCCACAAGGCATTAAGTTCGCCTTTTTAACCGTGGACATAAAAAAGAGGGGCGTGCGTGTCTGTCCTCCGCAATGCATATACATTTTGATTGATTTTTATTTCTTTGATAGATGACTTTTGTAGAACCGATTCAGCGGTTTGAAAACAGGCTCTTTTCTGACCGTATATCGAGGATTTTTGAAATGTTCAATGCGAATAGTTATTTTAAAATTCATTTTATAAATCTTACATTAATTTAATACAGAAGAAGTAGTGTACATACTTCATTTGGAAGTAGCTGGAAGCTTGGTAATCCCGCGATTTGCTATTGTTGCCGTAATGTCCGTCAAATCGAAAGTCGTTACGTCACAATGAAGATCCACTCTGGCGCAGGTCAAGCCGCAGCGGGGTACATGCATGGAAATTCGTTGTCATTTATACTTAGAGATAATCTACTACAGGAAGTCCTGCGCCTCCACTATTCAAAACGCTTCAAAGTATTTAAACGCAATAACTGATTTCCACGCGGGCGAAGTCGCGGACAGAAGCTAGTTAGAGATAATCTACGATAGAAAGTTCCGCCCAGGTCACATATAAATAATTAGTACATATTCGGATGTTTTTAAAGCTTTGCAAGGCTTCTTAGACAGACCTAACTTACCATTATGTCAGTGGACCAATGTACCAAAGAAGAGATGTACCTATTTACTTCTTTTTTGTTGTGGCTACACTTTTTTTTGGTGTCATTATAAATTAAATCGAATTTAAAGAAATATAACGACTGAAATGAACCAGCAATTAATTCTTTTGTTTAATTCTCAAGGTATCTATAAAAAAATATAATTAGTTTAAGTTAAGCCGTGAATAGCCGTGGTGGCCTAGTGGTTCGACCTACCGCCTCTCATGCAGAGGATCGGGGGTTCGATTCCGGCTCGCACCTCTAAGTTTACTTATGTGCGAAATTCAATTTGAATTTACCACTGAGCTTTTCGGTGAAGGAAAACATCGTGAGGAAACCTGCACGCATCTGCGAAGTAATTCAAAGATGTGTGTGAAGTCCCCAATCCGCACTGGGCCCGCGTGGGGACTATAGCTCAAACCCTCTCGTGATGAGAGGAGGCCTGTGCCCAGCAGTGGGAGTGTTACGCAAATAGGCTGTAGTAGTAGTAGTAAGCTAAAGCAACATGGAGTTAACTTAAACCCAAGTCGAAGGGAAGTCAGTTTTCTAGATCCAACGCATTGAGCAACGACCTATTACCCAATACAGCCATACGTTACATGCCTATCGACATTTGCCATTAATTATTTCTATTAATTACCCAGTGGCCTTTGACTTTTTCGTGATGTGCTTTGGAAATTCGCTCTAATAATTAGAGCAATTGGCTAACGTTTAGGAGATACTTAATTATGTCATCATCATCATCATCATCATCATCATCATTTCAGCCGAAAGACGTCCACTGCTGGACATAGGCCTCCCCCAAGGCTCGCCACTCCGACCGGTCCTGTGCCATTTGCTTCCACCGGTTTCCCGCGACCTTCACGAGGTCGTCGCTCCATCTTGTTGGAGGCCTACCGACAGCTCGTCTCCCGGTTCGCGGGCGCCACTCGAGAACTTTCCGGCCCCATCGGCCATCAGTCCTGCGAGCAATGTGCCCCGCCCACTGTCACTTAAGGTTCGCAATTCTTCGGGCTATGTCGGTGACCCCAGTTCTGCTGCGGATATCCTCATTTCTGATTCTATCACGCAGAGAAACCCCGAGCATAGCCCTTTCCATTGCCCTCTGAGTGACTTTGAGCCTTCTTATGAGACCCATCGTGAGCGCCCACGTCTCGGAACCATAAGTCATCACTGGCAACACACACAGTGTGTGTTGCTTAATTATGTATTTGGAAGAAAATCTCCTTATATTGCAGAGTACTTCGAAAAAGCTCTGTATGCGTGCAATATCCAGGGCACTCCGGGCGCAGTTCTGTGAGACGAACCTTGGGTTTGGGTAGGTGGCGCCCTAGCACATGTTCTATCCTTTCATCGCAAGAAGGTTTTGGCTTTATTCCCCGCGCGAGTCCTGGGTAGTTTAGGGACTTCTCGCTACATCCTTGAATCACTTTGCAAGTGTGTTTCAGATTTTTCATTCACTGAAAAGCTGTGTGATAAAACCAAACCAAATTTTGCACATAGGTGCTCATAGGTAAACTTAGATTGAACCCCATGAGAGGTGGTAGGTCAAACCACTAGGTTATCACAGCATACATTAACTTGCACAATACATAGTACCATACCAGCTGTCAAATCCACCGCGCTATCGCGACAGCATCTAAAAGGCGAGCACCCGACATGCCAATACTTGCTTGCATAATTACATGGACACACACGGGTCCAAATTGATGTTGGTTTTCTATATCTACATAGTATCTACATGTACTTAATAAGAAGTAATAATAATTGTAAAATGTCGCGTCTGTAAGTACCTACTTATGCATTGTTTATAACTCAAGCGTGAACTAGGTATGGGGATAGAACGTAAACCCGTTCAACATATGATTTGAAAGGTACTATTTATCAGAACAAAAAAATCACATGATTATTTTAAATTTAAAGCACGCGGACAATGTCGAGGATAATAGTTACCTAGGTGACAATATAAATATTCTAATCTATAACATTTGTTTAAAACTAGGTTTGCCAAGTGAGACGCAAATAGGCTGTAGTAGTAGTAGGTTTGCCAAAATGAAGTTAGGTAGGTAGGTAGGTCTATTTACAAAAGGGGACGATTGCCTGGTTTCAGTCAGGTGATCGGTCCTCTTTTCGGACGTAGAGGAAGGTCACTTTTTGAGCACCTTTTTAAGAGCTACTCTCAAAAGTTCCTATTCAAACTGGACACTACGAATTCCGCTTTAATTTCAAAATGTAATTTCATTACTCGTATTTCCCAGTTCATAGTTCCTTTGGCTTGAAATAATCTCATTACATTAATATTCTAAATCATGCCGTGTCAAAGGTGCCTCGAAATCGACGAACAGAAAGGAACATAACGTTTCGAGTCACGAATGCACGACCGCGGAGGACAATCTAACCATCTTGCTTTACTACGTGTGTCCTGTAGATCAGACTTCAGAAATATCACAGTATAATAATAATAATAATGAAGAGAAAGATATTGATCAGGCAGATCTCCGTTATCTCACTCCATAGCCAGATTTTCCAGTCCACACCTCTCATCCACATAGCCCACTCCAAGTCTCTTTCTTCCTCGGTAATAGTTTGGCAACTGGGGAGAGCTGTCCGCCAGTACAGCTTCATGTCGTACCTATTGGGAGGATAGATCTCCACAATTGCGGCCATCTCACATTTCTAGTAAAAGGTACCAAAAGCCTCTCCATGTTGGCTTCAGCCCCATGAATGCGAATGAGCGGGTCCCCATGGGCCCGTGACATGAAAATGTACCAACAAATAATAATAATGGTTTGTGGCAACAAACGAAATTAAATTAAGCATCCATGTTTATGCGTGTAAAGTTAGGTGGCAATAGGATCAGTCTCAGCATGAGCTGCGAGTGTGCGGAGCATAACAGCTACTACTACAGCCTATTTGCGTCCCACTGCTGGGCACAGGCATCCCTTCATCATGAGAGGGTTTGGGCTATAGTCCCCACGCGGGCCCAATGCGGATTGGGGACTTCACAAACATCTTTGAATTACTTCGCAGATGCGTGCAGGTTTCCTCAC
The DNA here is from genome assembly GCA_963971205.1 of Aethes cnicana. NCBI lineage: Eukaryota > Metazoa > Arthropoda > Insecta > Lepidoptera > Tortricidae > Aethes > Aethes cnicana. The sequence continues at coordinate 729,067 of OZ020292.1, forward strand.
GATGTTTTCCTTCACCGAAAAGCTCATGGTAAATTCAAATTTAATAAGTATCGCACGTAAGTAAACTCAGAGGTGCGAGCCGGAATCGAACCCCCGACCCTCACAAAACAGCGCAGTGCTGGTTTTCAGCCCGATCTTTACACAGAGCCTCAGTAACATTTTTTACATAAGGATGAGATCTAAGGACCGAGTAAAAAAAAGCTATTTCCATACTAAGTAATATTCAACCATTCCATACTAAGTAGTTCAAAAACAGTCTTACTAACATGAACTCTAACGGTGAAAATATGATATTAACGCATCAGCAATTGCTGCCTGTCTAAAATAAAATAAAATTATTATTATTATTATTAGGAGCCTCTTTTGTCCCACTGCTGAGCAAAGGCCTCCCCCCATCCCTTCCACTGATCCCGATTGTCAGCAGCTCCCGGCCAGTTCGTCAAAAAGGAGTCCAACTCATCTCGCCATCGTCTTCGCGGTCTGCCTCGTCTCCGTCTGGAGTTGCTGGGCTCCCGCACTGTGGTTGCTTTGGCCCACACCTCGCTCGGCATGCGGCAGACATGACCAGCCCAGTCCCACTTCAGTTTGGCCGCCTTCTGAGCCACATCTGTTATTTGAGTGGTGGAGCGTAGGGTGGTGTTCCGGACACGGTCGACCAATTTCACACCCAAAATGCTACGCTCCATGGCTCGTTGGCAAACTCCGAGACTGTGCTTTTGTGAATTTGTCAAAGACCAAGTTTGAGCACCGTAGGTGAGAACCGGAAGTATGCACATGTCCATGAGTTTTCGCTTAAGTGATAGAGGTAAGTCGCCTTTCATTAGATGTTTCATGGACCAATAGCTCTTCCAGGCATTCTGAGTCCGTCTTTCGACCTCTTGTTCTTGTCTAAAATAAAATAAATATTATAAATTCGAAAGTACCTCTGTCTGTCTGGCTGTTGCCGCTTCTCGCTTACACCTCTAAACAATGCAAGTTTAGATAAAATGTGATACGGAGATAGCTGGAGTCCCGGGGATTAAACTTCGGACCGGGGAGAAAATCAAAAACTTTTCTGGACTGTCACTGAATACTTTGTTTGTAAGTGGCGTACATAAGTCGTACAGTCGCGTTCGCCAATATGTACACACTTTTGCACCTTACTCCTTTGTGATAAGGTCCAAAAGTGTACACATATTAACGAACCAGGTTTGCAAACCATTGGCCAAACGCAATGGTATTGCTGATGTAGCTACTAATGTTATTTTCATTTTACATTATCGTCAGCTCCATTAATCGGGCAATAGGTAGGTAGATGTGAACAAGATGGCGCTATGAGGCAATGGCAGTATCATTGTTATGCCACTTTAATGACATACCACAATCATTCATCAACTGATCTACTCTTATAATGAGAAACAAACTACCAGAGGTTTGAATGAACGATGGAGTGAGTGATGGTCTTCATAATACGAGTAAGTAACTACCTATACGAGATGTGTGCGTTATGCCGGAACTTGGACTATATCTTTAGCCGTTTTGTTCCTGTTTTTGATGAACATATAAATCTGAATCTGATGCCGGTCTGTACGCGGATGGGGTTTTATAATTTATTAGCTTCTGTCTGCGACTTCGCCCGCGTGGAATTCGGTTATCGCGTTTCCTTGGGAACTATGCATTTTATCGCGATAAAAAGTAGCCTATGTTCTTCCCCGGAACTCCAACTAATTCATACTAAATTTCATCGGAATCGGTCCTGAGACGGTTGAAGAGTGAAGAGGTAACAGACAGAGTCAACTTTCGCATTTTGGTTTGGATAGTTATGATTATAAAATGACAAATCTAATGTGTCCGTTCTATATATTCTAAGAGTGTATGCACTGCTATTTGGCGGCAGGTTGACGGGTAAGCTAAGCTGGTGTTAGCTATCCGGGCGGACCTTGCATCATGTCCTACAACCAGGGGCTCTATTCGAAACGTTACATGGGGAAAGGGAATGTCTCTATCCCTCGGTTATAGCGTCACAGCGTTGAAACAGAACTTGAAGAGGGAAGAATACCTGCTACACGTCCATAATAAAAGAGAAAACGTTTTTCCACTTCTAGATATTTTCCAATCTCCATGATTTTTTAGTACCTGCCTATGTTATTGACACAATGAAATACTAGGTTTATAGGTTTTACTTTTTTATAATTTGGAATGGAAAGTTCTTGCAAATTAAAAAAAAGGAGAACCTAGTATGAATTGTTCCCAGTTCTACAGATTTCTTTTACAGAATACCATGTCTACAGATTTCTATTTCTACACATTCCCAAGTGTACAGATTCCCAATTCTACATAATTTAAATTTTACAGAATATTGATTCTGCATATTCACAATTAATTCCACAGATTCCCAATTCTACATAATTGGTATTCTACAAAATAATACAAGGAATGTAACTGGGTCGACGGGTCCCCGCTACGCGGGGCCCCTATTTCTAGGTAGTTTGCCCTTCGGGCGTATATAGATAACTAACGAACCTAACCTACATTCACACCTAACGAACTGAGTGGACCCTTACCGGTAAAATAGTAGTCAGATAAGAAACTGTGGAATAAAGAATATGTAGAACTGGGAACCTGTGTAATTGGTTATCTGTTAAATTGGGAACCTGTGTAATTGGTTATCTGTTAAATTGGGAATCCGTAGATTAGAGAATCTGTAGGATTGGGAATCTGTAGTCATGAGCCCCAGTCCCTAGTATTACATTGTGTCAATAACATACTAAAAAATCATGAAGATTGGAAAATATTTAGAAATGGAAAACGTTTTCTCTTTTTGTTTTTTTTGTATGGACGAGTACCGTATCGGCTGAGCACTATATTGTTCCCTCTTAATAGCTAGATTTTAAGTGCAATATGAGCGCTGTGACACTCCCTTTTCCCTATGTAACGTTTCAAATAGAGCGCCATAAGATCTAACGATCAATACTGCGCGTAAGGCTGGTATTAAGTACATATGTGGCGGTACGCGTGCTGTATGAGGCATTACGTGATAGGTAAGTCACCTGATAAGGACTGCACTTTCACTAAACGTCTCTCGCGTGCCCGCTGACTCACGACACACGCGGTCGGGAAGCAGAGGTTCCTATTCCTAAGCTATACTATTACTACTACTACAGCCTATTTGCGTCCCACTGCTAGGCACAGGCCTCCTCTCATCACGAGAGGAATTTACCACTGAGCTTTTCGGCGAAGGAAAACATCGTGACGAAACCTGCGTCTGCAAAATATTTACGGATTATGTGTGAATTCTCCAATCCGCACTCGGCTCACGTGCGGACTATAGCCCAAACCCTCTCGTGATGAGAGGAGGCCTGTGCCCAGCAGTGGGACGCAAATAGGCTGTTGTAATAGTAGTAGTATTAGTAGATATTGATCTAAGAAGCGACATATGTACCTAATATTAACTGGTATAACTTGGTAAATTACAGTCAATCAGTTTAAACCTTTATCTTCTTTATAATAAAAATGATTTGCTGTGTGTTAGTCTGGCTAAGGCTGAGAACTGCTGGACCGATTAGGCTGATTCTTTTTTGTTTTATTCCATGGACTTCAGGAAAGGTTTAGAAAAAAAATATCGGGAAAAGTGTAAAGGAACGGTTAAAAAAAGAAGTAATCCGTGGTGATACGAAGTTCACCGAACCACCTATTTTAACATAATCTAAATATACAGTGTGGAAAGATAAGTCGGGCCCTGGAGGGAAACTACCTTAAATCCATAAGCTAGCTGATTTTACTTAAAGAAGACATTCCTTTATTTTTAAAAAGAAACAAAACTGCATTCAAAGATTTTCCAAAACTCGCTAGACTCGCCCGGGACTCGAACGAACTAAAATTTAAAAAAAAACAAACGCTCCCTATTTTATTATGCTAATCGATAGTATTATTATTCAGGATAAAACTCTAACAAACATTTTTTCTTGAAAATAAAAATGATCGTTTTTAATATTTCTGCGCATACGAAGTTGTAGGGAAAAGCTAGTTTATTAATAAATACGTAACGTACATAGGTACACATATCCTGTTTAGTTTTACACCTTAATCTACGTATGAGTACCTATATTACGTGTCATTTGGCTTAATTGCAATTAAATCTATGTTAAATTACAAAATGACTGGGACATCCGCCGCACATTCATAATAGTGATTAACTGTTTGATGATTATCTCATTTTAAAAAGCCCTTGATAAGGAGTCTTTAACTCAATGGCGAAAGGGACAGGTTTGAGCTTTGATTGACGCGATTTTCCCATGTCCGGGAAACGCGGTAATGGGGACATTTTCGCATAAGTTCGCAAGTTATTTTATAAATACGATTTGACGACAGGTTTGGCTCAGTTGGTAGTGACCCTGCCCGTGCCCACTGTTCCGACTGTCGCGGGTTAGAATCCCGCTCGGGGCAAACTTTGTGTGATGAGCACAAATGTTTGTACTCGAGTCATGGATGTTTAGTATTTATATATGTATGTATTTCTCTATATAAATATTTATATCGTTGTCTAGCACCCGTAGTATAAGCTTTGCTTAGTTTGGGCCTAGGTCAATTTGTGTGCAATGTTCTAAGATATTTATTTATTTTATTTTATTTTATACTTACATAAGTAAAATACTTGAGACAAGGTAAGCCTCTCAGACCGGTCTTGTGCTGTGCCACTCGCATCCACCGTATTCCTGCGATCTTCACCTGTTTGGAGGCCTTATACTTTTATTAAGGGGCTCTTAGTAGATTAAGGACACCCTCCTTTATTGCAAAGTCGGTTATACATTTCACAACATAATTATCCTAATAATTACATAACATTTCTAATCCAATCCCACGCTCGAATCTGCAAAACTACCTCATATATACTTATCCAGTTCTAACACACCTATCATTTAAGATAGATTGTGTACAGCACTGGGTCAAGGCCTCAAAGGTCAAAGTTGCACAAACTGCTCCGGCAACTAACTGACGCAGCGAGTACAATGGGACGTCTCAATGACACGGGATTTAGGTCTTAATGACGTGGAACACGGTGACGGTGTTAGTGGAGTGGTAAGGCCTGGTGCTAGGTCCGTCCGGGGTCGTACCACCGTCTTTCCCCGCTAACCTGCCGCTAAATAGCTTTGTTCGCACTCTTGTGTTCCGGTAGAGGGTTAAGGCAGCCGGTGAAATTTCTGGCACGGAGGCATTCCATCTTAGGGCTCAGGGTAGGCAACGTATTCGAAATACTATGGTTTTTCTTAATAGGGGATCCATCAGGTGGGCTGTGCGCACGTTAGCCTATACCAATGACATAAAAAAGAACAAGCTGTCGTTCTGTATGCAAAGGTGTCAACTGCGGCGGTCAATTTTGCTGGCAGGGGACTTAACCCTTATACTTATTTACTTAGTAATCAGGGCCTATATTCGAAGTCTTTAAATAGGGATCTCCCTGTTCCCTATAGGATCGCTCACGCGTCGCGTGAACTTTAAACAGCTAGATTTAAAGTTCAACTTGACGCGTGAGCTATCCTATAGGGAACAGGGAGATCCCTATTTTAAGACTTCGAAAATAGCCCCTGATTACGTGCCAAGTACGGAATGTTTTTAATTCCTTACGCGTAGATTAGACAAGGGACCATCAGATAGACTGTTTCGCATCCACCTTGTAGCTGTAAGTTATCTAATATATAAAAATAAGTCGGGTTTCCTTCCTGACGCTATAACTCCAGAACGCACGAACCGATTTCCACGGTTTTGCATTCGTTGGAAAGGTCTCGGGCTCCGTGAGGTTTAAGGCGGTACGAAGTCCGCGGGTTCAGCTAGTAAGTTATAATATAAATGTACCTAATGGAAATTAATAAATCCTCAAGTTCTCATGGGACCAGGATTTCCGGCAGTAACAAAAAACTCGTCTCTATAAGTAAACTCAACAGCCATAAAAAAGGGTCACTTGAAAATGAAAATGCAAATGAAAATGAAATAATCATTATTGTTATAAGTAGGGTTACACAAAGATATTGAATGGAGCATTCTTTTAAGTATAAAGATACCTGTGTTAGGCTGCCCCGCTCTTCCTTAATTACTAGTTGTATTGTACTACTTCTTGTAATAGGTAGGTTAATTTTATTACATAAAAATTTTGTATATAAACTTTGTATATAATAAGAATATTTTCCGTACAAAGTGATCCGTTTTCTTTGCTGTTCAGTGTAGTTTACCATAGCCAAACCAGATCGAAACTTCTTGCGCAAGTAGGTACTTTTTGCTAACCTAATAAATTCGCCAATTACTGGCCATAAACAAGCCTATTATGTGGTCTATAAAAATGAGTGAGTGTTACCAGCGTGGGTAACGGTTAGGCTAGAGGTACAATAACGACTCGCTACCGCTTATGCCGATGGTATCATAAATTGTACAGTGCCTACATACGTACGTATTCTGCATCAACAGAAATAGCTTAGTAACTTCTGATATTACCTACTTCCGTGCTTCTAATGATGACTAATCGCTACCATAGAAGAAGTAAAGTAATGACAACCAAATCAGCGCACGCCCAAAATAAGTGTTAAATGCGATAATAGATGTCGCTGCCTAGATAGCCTGGATACAAATTTACACTCCATGAGCTAATCTAGATAGCGCTGTGCAGGCGAAGTATGAACATTTTAAAATTTTGGCTATTTTCGATGTACGGAGCGTAAGGAGTTTGACAGTCTTATATAATTACATAGTCTCTGTCGCTACTAAAGAATGGAGCGATGAATTAGATAGCTTTATTAATGTTTTATGTTATATATAAGTCCTCCATGACGTCATCGCCACTTCAAATAACCAAATAACATATTATAATATATGATGAGAGGAGGCCTGTGCCCAGCAGTGGGACGTAAATAGGCTGTAGTAGTGTACAAAAAATTCAAACACTCACTATTACGGCAGACTTAAATACATAAATCTCTAAAATATAAGTGTACGAAGTCGATATTTGATCACGACCTTTACTCGAACATAAAGTTATCCATGTCACAAATTACAATCGATCAGATAGATAAGCGTTTTAGAATAGACGCCCACGCGATAATTTGCGACGTGGCACAGAATAAGTAATAGTACTAAGACGTGGTGAGATTTTATTGTAAGCCGTGGTGGCCTAGTGGTTCGACCTACCGCCTCTCATGCAGAGGGTCGGGGGTTCGATTCCGGCTCGCACCTCTAAGTTTACTTACGTGCGAAATTCAATTTGAATTTACCACTGAGCTTTTCGGTGAAGGAAAACATCGCGAGGAAACCTGCACGCATCTGCGAAGTAATTCAAGGATGTGTGTAAAGTCCCCAATGAAGTCCGCACTGGGCCCGCGTGGGGACTATAGCCCAAACCCTCTCGTGATGAGAGGAGGCCTGTGCCCAGCAGTGGGACGCAAAATAGGCTGTAGTAGTAGTATTAGTAGAGATTTTATTGTAGGTCTTGTTTGGCTTTTCTTACATACGGGGGCTATTAATAACACGGGTGCTAGGACGCATCTCTATGTTACATGTACAGTCGCCATCAGATATATCTAAACAAACAAGGGTGGTCATATATATGTAAACATCCACTCTAACGTGTTTTCAGTCAAGTACAAATTTTAGGGTTATTTTTTATTGGAGAAGAAAGGTCTAATTTTTAACTCAAAAAGTGACTCTGTAGTTACACCTTCATGTTTCAACCGCTGGACCTTTAGATGAAAGGCATGGGGATAGTTGAAGTCTCGGGGAAGGACATATAAGATACTTTTAATCCCGGAAAAACTCGTAGTTCCCGTGGGAACGCAATTACCGAATTCCACGCAAAGTCGCAGACAGTTAGATGGTGTATTTAGTTACTTCATTCAAAAATAATGAAACGTGAAATATAAGTAGCTTATTTTTACGCCTGTTTTGATGTCAGCTTTTAAGAGGCCTCCATTCTTCCGCCAGTTATCTCTCCGTTCAGTGCGTATTCCTTTAATATATATATTTTTTCACTTTATTTGGGATTATAAACATTGAGAGACAGGGATTATAAATAAACTAACATTAAAGAATGAAATAATATGTATGAAACCAGCGACATTATCCTCAAAGAGTTTCATCAGTATTGCTAAAAGTTAGCGCAGATGACATAGAATATAAAACGTACTAAAATAATCACTTAACATCAGGTAAAAGGATGCTTATCTAACCAAGTGTTACATATAAAAGACCTTAACATTGTAGACATTAACATTGTACATTGTAATTTTAATATACATGTCGGAGAATGGCACTGAGCATCAGGTATTTCCTTGTCTGTGGGCATTTCGTATAGGTATTCAGCTACTGGGTTCCTCGAGATTATAAGAATAGTCCAATTACGATCTTCAGTAGTTTAATTACACTAATTACAATCACCATTAAGAGCCACTGTCTTCAATAGGTAGTCCAATAATAATTCAACAATAACTAATTACAATAATCAAATCGTATGCGTCCGCGCACGACGGGAGCCTATGGAATCTCTCTGGAATCTGTCGTCCTTTTCCTAGCGACGCCTCTCGGGCAGCACTCAAGTGGATTTCGCGTCAAGCTGGAGTCATGTCTTCAACCATGGATTCCCGACACGGCCATCTCTGACAGTACACCCGTCCTCGGGTGCTTCGCCTGAAAAAACAAGATAGGCAACGCACAGTACACAAGCTCACAACATTTCAACCAAACTTGAAGTGTTTTTTTAACAAAATCTGCTTCAAATAAGAAATTTCATTGCCAGAGACCATCATTAAATTCTCTATTAAACATAAACTTCCCATTGACATAGTATGATGACTATGTTTAGTTTTAGCATGAGCAGCAAATCAATCCCTATCAACATAGTATGATGACTATGTTTAGTTTTAACATGAGCAGCAAATTAACTTCTGTCACTGTCACACCGATTACTTTGATCAAAACATTCTTCAGCCACATGAATGGCTCATTCTTGCCCTCCTTCTTTGTGCATCGACACAAAGATCTCAACCGCACCGACGGTCTACCGTTTCCAATACCTTGAGGTGTACATCATAGCTAGCTATTTCTCCATCTGAGGGCATACTCTTCTCACTCGCACCACAACGACTCCAGTGCCGCACCGACGGCCCTAGTTGCACCCACAACTAGTTCACAACCTCAAGGCAACACACAATCTCTCACAGAGACTCACATAGACGCTCCTACGTCGATAACGCAATTAATAAAAAACTCATACATGAAAATTATCATTAATGAACTGAATGATGGTCAGGCAATCACTTACATTGGTCGATTAAATAATAATAACATCTTATTTCTATGGATTTTCTAGACCAACAACTGGCTCAATTTAAATTTCCACGAATTATCATCATCGTCATCATCATCATCATCAACCATTATTATTATCATTATCAACATCTGCCATTAAAGTCAATAGTCAAATAGACTGCCCTTGGTCATGGTTCACAGTAGAATTATAGCAAGCTGAACATTACCAGTTCATCTTGCCATGAGCGATCATTACTAAGTAGTTTCTACTGAAGTAAGCATGCTTTTGATGGCATTCATTGTTCTGTTCATTTGCTCAACTTGCGCCTATCGCTATCAGATGAAATTGAATGTTTGAAGAATTGTAGAACTTAGCAAGATCTTTGCTAGAAAAACACCTCCATCTGCCATTATACAACTACGCGTGCCAAACAAACTAATTCCACATTTCAAAAGCCTTAATACTGCTGCTAGAATCCATATTCAGAGAATGACAGAGTAAAACATAATTAGTGAAGCTTCGACAAGAACGAAAACATATTCTGTAAAATCGCTTTTACCACTCTGTTTGCCAGAGGCATCCATATGGATTGTATACCAAGGAACACTGACGTTTGTGTTTCTATTACAAAACCAAGATATTCAATGCGCTTTTTAATAAGAGCATTTTTGAAAATAATCGTAAGTCCAGGCTTAGACAGGGTATCAGTACGATTTACGAAGGACCAAATCACCTAACGCATGCGTAACCGCCCGTTGATAAACTGATGTGGTATTTTCAAGTTCAAATGGCATGATTAGATATTCCGATTGTCCATCAGGGGTGACAAATACAGTTTTCTCCATTCAATTTACATGAACCGGGATCTGATGATAACCTATCAGCATGTCAAGGACAGTGAACCATTTAATACCATAAAGTCTAGCAATTTGATGTCTTATTAAAGGTAGTGGGAATCTATCAGCAACTGTGTTGCTGTTAAGATCTCGAAAGTCTACACACATCCGAAATGATCCATCTTTCTTATTAACTAGAAGTACAGGACTGGAAAATGGAGAACAACTAGGGGAGATAACACAAGCCTAAAGCACCTCATCAACCTTTTCTCTAACTATTTTGTGCTCTTCCATACTCATACGGTAAGGGCGTCGTAGAACGATGCGCGCTTGATTAATTAGACGTATTTCTAACTGTGCTGCAGTCAATCGACCTTTTGAAACTTAAACTTTATCACCAAAAGACGACGAAAATTCTCGTAAGATCCCTAATAATTCTTTCTCTGAGTTTTGGAATTTGAAATTGGAATATCTGTATCAAGTTTATCAAAACTAATCTCGCTCTCATTAGTAGTCACCCGATCATTACTAAGAACTTCAACGCTATCCCGACAAAGAACAACGGCACTTTTTGTTACAGCAACTTGAAACCCTTGCAATATTTAACGTTTCTCGCCCAACCATTATATCATGAATCATGACCCATGCTAGAGTCAGGTACTTACCACTTGAAAAAGAATTTATAACAATGACGAACAGACGACAAAATCTGCATAGTACTATGAACTGAGTGCTGACCAATTCCTGTTAAATAACATTTAACTCCAGAAAAATCATCATAAACAAAATCAATACGACTGACCGTTTTTAATCGAGGGACCACGCAGATTAACCACAAGTGCATTGGTTAATTTCGCAGCCTTGCTCCACATTGTCCATTGTAGACCCAGGGCGTCTACCAAGGTCCGCCAAGGCACCCCCGCGACGCAGCTGGTGACGCCGCCACACCCGCTCTGGCCCGTTGATAACACACCGGAACACTTGAAAGCGAAGTGGCCCGACGCTCCACACCGAACACATTTTACATGCCTTTGTTTTTACGGATGTTTTTTCTGCTCGTCCATGTTCGTCATTTAATCTTCAATACGCAGCTTTATATTATAACCCTTTTCACCATATGATCACACCATTCACACCGCAGTGAAATCGTCGTTCAAACTGTTGAATGTCCGTCATTGGGTTCACAAGATTACCTTTTCATGTGATAACCTGCATTCAATTCCCATTTTTATTACGATCCTTTCATAATCCTTTACTTAGACATCACCATCACATTTTTCGGTTGCCGCCGGTGTACGGCTAATGACTTCAATCATGTTCAACGTCCGTAGATTTTGACTTCTCCTTTGTCTATTTACGCATCACAAGCATGATCGGTACGCCACATTTTACCATCGGCTACGTCACTAGGTAGAATCTTCTCCTTTATCTCGAGGTGATCCCACTTCTGATGTCGGAGAATGGCACTGAGCATCAGGTATTTCCTTGTCTGTGGGCATTTCGTATAGGTATTCAGCTACTGGGTTCCTCGAGATTATAAGAATAGTCCAATTACGATCTTCAGTAGTTTAATTACACTAATTACAATCACCATTAAGAGCCACTGTCTTCAATAGGTAGTCCAATAATAATTCAACAATAACTAATTACAATAATCAAATCGTATGCGTCCGCGCACGACGGGAGCCTATGGAATCTCTCTGGAATCTGTCGTCCTTTTCCTAGCGACGCCTCTCGGGCAGCACTCAAGTGGATTTCGCGTCAAGCTGGAGTCATGTCTTCAACCATGGATTCCCGACATACATAAGACGAAAATAATTTCAAAACAATTTAACTTCATGATATTTCCTGTTCTTTCCTATTTTGTATTGTTACATCACAGTTTAACTTTAACGCGCCAAGTACATAATATTTATTGCATGCAGTTAATTAATAGTTTAATTTTAAGACTAACATGGAACTTACAACACACACAGCTGTAATGTGCTAATTGTCACCTGCACCGGCAAAGACCCCGATGTGCAGTAAAGCAAAGCTGTCATCATTAGATTACAGGCACGCACGGAGTAGCAGTCGTTTATGACCATTATTTAAACTTGACGAGAGGGTATTGGCTAACTGGCTATTACTGTAGGTACCTAAATCCTCAGGGAGTACTTTCATCTACTTAAGATCAATTAGGGCTTTTTTCAGTCGCTTGCCACGAACGCCGCACAGTGAACTAAAAAGCGTCCACTCAGACCTTAAGAGGCCACAGTTGCGAAATTGCTAATGTTTCGCCATCTAGATCTCCCCATCGGTGGCATCTACGAGGCTGTTATTCATATACATGAAACTTAAACATATTTGCTTTAAACGGTCCAACGTAAAAACACGATTAGAAGCAATTTCCTCGATATTTTTATTTTTCAAAGATAGTCTATTTTTACAAATTCTTACTTGGGACGTGGAATTCACAAGCTCTATAACGACAAAGTTTTGCTTTCCATATAATAAATAACTTGATTTTGATTTCCTCCACTCCTTTTTAGGGTTCCGAAGTCCACTAGGAACCCTTATAGTTTCGCCATGTCCGTCCGTCCGTCCGTCCGTCCGTCCGTCCGTCCGTCCGTCTGTCCGCACTATTGCTCGGAGATGCTTAGTTCTAGAAAGCTGTAATTTGGCATGAATATACATATTAGTTACGCTGACAAAGTGGTACAATAAAATTTTGAAATATATTTTTTTATAGGGTACCTCCCCTACTCGTAAAGTGGGGATGTAATTTTTTTTTCTTGCGTACCCCATGGTGCGGCATATCGTTGAATAGGTCTTAAAAAAATATTGTGGGTTTGTTAAATCTATTTTTTGATTAAGTGATGCGTTTGTGAAATATTAAGCTTTAAAGTGCTATTTTTTGTAAGAGTCACGTGTCCCCCCCCCCCTGCCAGCTAAATGGTGGTATTTGGATGGCTGAAAAAAATCACGGTTATGGCATATATAACGTAGTTGAAAGGAAAACTATCACAGCTAAGTAGGCTGTACAAACTTACGAGTCATAGTCGACCAACTTATGAAATGATTAAAAAACCAATGATTTTGATTTTTCTCGAGCGGCAGGCGCGTCGGGCGGGCACGTCATACCACAGGCTAGCTAGATGCTAGTACGAGTAAGTCTTAGAAAGGTACTGTGGGCATCGTCAACTTCGGAACCCTATAATTTGCGCGTGGCCCGACACGCACTTGGCCGGTTTTTTAAATTAGTTTCGTACTTTCATTGCTTACACCGGTAGTTTGCAGGTTATGTCTCCACTATCACTGTCGCATCTTTTACGCGTGAATGTAGATGGCGCTATCCCTTTTTCGCCGGCTCGCAACCGTGGCCTCTTAAGTGCCCTATGTTTCTTTTGCGTAGATATAAAAAAAACAAATACGATTCCCCGAGGCGCCTACGCACGTCACACATGTCAGTGATACTGTCGCAACACTGTGCCACTTGACACTCTGACACGCGTGTCGACCCAATCAATCGGAGATATGGCTGCCAGGTCATTAAGGCTATACTTTTATTGTTTCTCAATCCTTAATCCGTGTTAGACACACGCGATTTCTTTATAAGTACCTACTGATGTTCTTTTTTCGTCTTCTAACCGGGTCATCCCAGCAATCCTGGGGCTATGTTCGAAGTTTTAAATAGGGATCTTTCTGTTCCCTATAGGATTGCTCACGCGTCAAGTTGAACTTAAAATGTGGCTGCTTAAAGTTCACGCGAAGTGTGAGCAATCCTATAGGGAACAGGGTGATCCCTATTTTAAGACTTCGAATAAAGCCCCTGTGGTCTTCACGTGATCTGCGCATTAATTTCCAAACATAAGTTCAGTTTCAGCATATTTTATTGCTTAACAGTTTCCAACTTACTTATAAGAGGATTTCAAAAAAGAGTTCTAGTTATAATATTAGTAGTAAATTGTTTAGAAATACACTTTGCGTTCGGCTCGCCATCAAGCTTCAAGTAGCGGTAGCAACTGCTAAACGGTCGGGTAATCGGGGTTCAGCCACTGGACGCTAGATGTCGATCTAGTGTTAACCCGCGTTCCGGAGCACGCACTACAGTATGGGCTCTGCCACTCTTCTTGTATCATTTCTCTAAGGGAGTTATATCCCTTGTTTCTGTTTTCAACATAGGTACTAGGTATCTCAGGAACACCTTTTCATAAAGTGCTCAATTGGTCGACAGATGGCGCTGACGTGCGACTGCCCGATGTCCCAGCCGGGCCCGACGCTGGCAGCCACCTGCGGCGGCGGAGCCTTCATGCTGTTCATGGGGCTGCTCGAGGTGTTCCTGAGGAGCCAGTGCGACCTGGAGGACCCCTGCGGCCGGGCGCAGGTACTGAACACTTGAATCAAATACAAAAATTCAACATTCACGCGGGCGGTGTGAGGTAGCTCGTGTTTGGTGCGGGGCGGTGCGTATCCCTACTGGTACAGTCGAGTTCCCCAATATATACACACTTTTGCACCTTACCACGTTGTAATAAGGTCCAAAAGTGTACACATATTAATTAACTCGACTGTACGATAGTAAATACCTATTAAATATACCTACATACTGTGCTACAGCTCGCAAAGTCACTAGTTTATGTAGGAAGCTTTCCACATCTGAACACATTTACACATCAGTTCTGTAATGAATCTCCCAGCGCTATGGAAAGGCGCATTGCTTGGAAGGTACGCCGTAAAAACCTTAAGGACCCCTGTATATTGACAGCGTTAAAAACACTCAAAGGAAAGTCATTAAACATTTAGACTTGTTTTTTTTTCTACAAGTACTTAATACAATAGCAACCATTTATCTTTTCCAGTTTCATATGGGAAGCAATTTCGTGTTTGTTCTCTCTCAAAACGTAAACAAATCGTGGACTCGTAAAGTCGTGATGCGCTGTGATTGCCGATCGCGATCACGTCAGTCGTGATTGCGATTTTAAGATGCAAATCAGAAAATCATTCGGATTCAGATCGGGAGTTTGCGGTCGGTGCGTTATTACAGTTCGCTGTCGAGACGGTTTCTAACCACAGAAATCAGAAATTGGCAAACGATAAATGACAAAGTTTAAAGTCTTTAACGTTAAGAAGAACTATGACAAACCCGTAGGTAATGGCGATTTAAGCTCCATATTCTCGGGCGTACAATCTCAGCTAGAAATTTAATTTAAATTTACTACATCGTGAGGACCACACAGTATACAAAATTACATTATTGGAAAGAGGTGCTGCGGAGAAAATTTGTAATCAATTGGCCTTCTGGTCACGCCCTGCATGTAATATTGTCTTGGCGGCTGTATTGATTATACAAACAATTACTATTTACTATTATGTTATCTATCGATGAATGAATTACGTAACCAATTCTCTATAGCTTAATAAGAATGTCACCGTTTCTCAATCAGATAAGTCTGATAACGAATGAATGGGGTGCCTGTAAACAAATCATGAACCAACAATAAATCGGTTCCATCTACAAAGGCATGCCGGTATAGCTTTTAAACCCCTTTGAATTGCAATGAGACAAAAAAAGAAGTTGGAACGTTTGAAATGATAAACAATTGTGCGAACCGCCCGTATCTCGGTTGTGATCTGATTTTTGCTGACTGAGGAAATAATAAAGTGTCGCGATTGTGTTTTATGATTACTGAGACGGTGCACTGACATCTGATTTGAATCTGAAAAATATCTGGCTAATCATTTCCATTCTCATTGGTATTTCTTTTCGCAGTACCGGCGGCATATGGACTCGGTGTACGACTTCATCGTCGTTGGTGGAGGGTCGGCGGGATCGGTGGTGGCGGCACGGCTGTCGGAGGTGCCGGAGTGGCGCGTGCTGCTGCTGGAAGCAGGTAGGGTCTTTCAGACACCATGCAAGTCCTTCATCTAATCAAGTCATCGGCGACGTGGCGGCGCAACGGTCTGAGGTGCCGGGTTGGAGCGAGCGGCAACGAGACGTAAGCCAGGACTCTGAAAGCACCAGACCAGTCCGTCATCTAACCAAGAGAGTCGTTGGCAAGAGTCAGCGGTAGAAGCGCGGCTGCCCGAGGGGCCTGGGGAGCGTAAGCTGCTACGGGAAGCAGGTGAGGAATCCTGGAAGCACCAGACTCCTCCACCCTCCGTCCGGTGTCCGCTTCTCTCGGATGACCTGTTCCCATCTGTTGCGGTCGGCGGCAACTTTGAGAGCGTCATGTACTTTTAAAGATAGCTGGATCCCTACTTGATCGGACCAACGCGTTGGGCTACGACCTCTATTTCCCAGTGATGATTAGCTTTTCCAAATTATCACCGGATTGACTAGCTAAGTATATGGGAAGCACCAGGACTAGACCGTCATCTAATCAAGAGTCATTATAAATTGCTCTGGAATAACCAAGGCACGTCCAATCGACAAAGCCACTCCGTTGGAGATTCTCTGAGTCTCATCTAATTATTGATTCATTCTTGCCGTGGCAGCCTAGTGTTTTGATTGACTGCCTGTCTCTCATGCAGAGGGTCTCTGCGACTCTGCGAAGCAATTTAAAGAAGTTTCTAATACCATCCACGACGGGCCCGCGTGGTAACTATATAGCCCAATCACTCTCGTGATGAAAGGAGGCTTTTACTTGAAGCAGTGGGATGTAAATTATAGGCTTTTGGTGATGTGGGGCACTTTTGACAGCATTTGACGACAGGGAAACAGGGTCACAGCTGAACAGCAGCACCAATCCATCCATTAACGACCAGCCTATTTGCTTATATAGTCTCGATGGTAACAAAGGGGCTCTATTCAATCTTTCTGTAACGTAAATAGTAGTTGACTGTATTGTATAGCATTTTACTGCCTTTTAGGCTTCGACGAGCCGACGGGCACGCAAGTGCCGTCGATGTTCCTGAACTTCATCGGGTCCAGCATCGACTGGGGCTACCAGACCGAGCCCGAGCCCGCCGCCTGCCTCGGCGAGACCGACCGCAAGTGCTACTGGCCAAGGGGGAAGGTAACACCACTATACAGGTTTACACAACTTGGAAGGCGCGCCTTCGCACGATTTTGCGCGACAGCGGCAGGCAGCGGGGGTTTTACTGACATATTGCGCGCGACGACGGTTGCTAACCGAGATGGGCGGCGGGCGTCACGTTCGCGCAATGTGTCAATGTGTGAGTGGTATTAGACTCTGCCCGTGCGCCTTCTGAGTTGTGTCTGGCTATACAAGGTTGTCAATTCAAGGATGGCCGAACGTAACGAAGCTTTTATTCAGAAATAGAGATAGAACCGAAATCTTCTCCCGGCTCGTGGACGCCATTCGGGAACTGTGTCTCAGCCATCGGGCATCACTGCTGCGAGCAATGAATAGAAAGATGCAGGAATACGAGTGGCCTGAGTGGCGCGCCTTGGAGGTGGCATATGTCCAGCAGTGGACGCCTTTCGGCTGAAATTACGATATTGATAATTTCATATCACTCCTCAGGTCCTCGGCGGCACATCAGTGATGAACGGCATGATGTACATGCGCGGATCGCGCGCGGACTACGACGGCTGGGCGGCGGCTGGTAACGAAGGCTGGGGCTACGAGGACGTCCTGCCCTTCTTCCTCAAGTCAGAGGACAACAAGCAGACGAAGGACATGGACCAGGGCTTCCACGCTGCCGGCGGACCGCTCACCGTCTCGCAGTTCCCTTACCACCCTCCGCTGAGCTACAGCCTCGTGAAGGCTGGCGAGGAACTAGGTGGGTAAAGTTTCTAAACTGGAGTAGATGGTGAGTAATTATGTGTTGCCTGCGATTTCATCTACGTTGCATTTCATACGCTGCCAATCACCGCCCTTTAAATAAAAACTACTGCCTTCTCAAGGTCTCAAACTAGGTCTAAATCCATACCCTTACCCGTTCTCATCTAAATCAGTTTAGCGGTTTAAGCCTAGGCTACAAAGGACAACAACTAAGTCATGTCAATCAAGTTAGACGCTGACTCAAGGTAGGCACAATGGGGACTATCGTTTCTTTGCTCACCAGTTGGCGCCACTGTTGACTAAGGTCCAGAGGTATAGCTGTCAAAGGCGACTTTATAAGATCGGCGCCGAAACAAAGTTTTAAATCTTGAATCTCATTATGTTTATTAATTATAAATAACTATCATCATATCGAGTAGCTATGCCGCAATGTTGTGCAGTTCTGTTTCGTTCGGATTTTTTCTTTTTAGGGTTCCGTACCTCAAAAGGAAAAAACGGAACCCTTATAGGATCACTTTGTTGTCCGTCTGTCCGTCCGTCCGTCCGTCTGTCAAGACCCTTTTTCTCAGGAACGCGTGGAGGTATGAAGCTGAAATTTATATCAATTACTCAGGTCTACTGTCCCTTGAAGCTGTGAAAAAATCAAACTTCTAAGCCAACGCAATCAAAAGATACAGCCGTTTATGCCGCAAATTTTCGACACTTGCAAGGGAATCAAAACCTACAGGGTGCTTCCCGTGAACTCAGAATCTTGAAATTTGGTACGAAGCAACGTCTTATAGCATAGATAAAGGAAAAATTACGAAAACCATAAATTTTTAGTTACATCACATAATATTTTTTTTTTTATAATTTTAACCTTACTACCCATTTCCTCATAAACGCGTAGAGGTATTAAATTGAAATTCATACCAAATACTCAGGTCTATAATACCTTTAAGCTGTAACAAAATCAAACTTCTATGTCAACGCAATCAAAAGAAACAGCAATTTAAGCTGCATATTTTGAAACTCGCAAGTACTCGCAAGGGAATCAAAACCTAAAGGGTACTTCCAGTCGACCTAGAATCTTGAAATTTGGCATGAAGCAACGTTTTATAGCACACATAAAGGAAAAATTCCGAAAACCTTAAATTTTTAGTTACATTACAAAATATATATTTTTTAAGATCTTTGTCTTAAATTTATGCTACTCCATCTTTCCCCATTGTAATGTTATGAATTTCATTTTGCAATAAAAATACCATAGTTATGACTCGATTGTCGTAAAGAACGAACTTTGTAAACCTTACAGGTTTGTACGGAACCCTCGGTGCGCGAGTCCGACTCGCACTTGGCCGGTTTTTTTTTTTCAAAGCGTTCACATTGATCGCCAAATAATCCATATTTGCGATAATTTCACGAAGGAGATCACTTTTCAACAGGTAAATTAAAGAAATTATCATTTATGTCACAAAGCTCGCCAAAACCAGTGAAAAGTGAATGTTATTGGACCCCACGCGACACTAGCGCCTCTAGTGGCAAATTCACACGCGATAGCCCCCATTGCAACAATGGGACCATTTTGAAAGAAAAAACTCTGAGTTGCTTTTATTTGTTTATAGACAGATACTGATGATTGGACACAGAAATAACGTTTCAATTTTCTTGCTCAAAGATTGTATGTACAGAATTTTCTTCAGAATAACTACTTTGGTTAAGCAAGGGGCTATATTCGAAGTCTTAAATGTACTTTAAATCTAGCTGATTAAAGTTCACGCGACGCGTGAACGATCCTATATGGAATAGGGAGATCCCTATTTTAAGACTTCGAATATAGCCCAAGGAATCTTTAGGTCCACCTGTTTAGGTGACAGCAAACAAATTGAAAATTTTCTATTGTAACATAAACGTCTTCAGGTTACCAAGCGCGCGACCTGAACGGCGCCCAGCACACGGGCTTCTCGATCGCGCAGACGACCAACCGCAACGGCTCGCGGCTGTCCACCGCGCGCGCCTTCCTGCGGCCCGCCAAGCACCGCCCCAACCTGCACGTCATGCTCAACGCGACCGTGGCCCGGGTGCTCATCAACCAGACCACGCGGCAGGCCTACGCCGTGGAAGTGCGCAACAGCTTCGGCGGGACCGAAGTCATATTCGCTAACAATGAGATCGTTTTGAGGTACAGCACGACACAACTTAGAAGGCGCGCGGTGAAGCACTTAAGCCGTTGACGCAGAGTCTATTTTTGCTTAATCCACGCGCCTTTTAAGTTGTGTAAACCTGTAATACGAAAAAAAAAAAGTCAGCTATAACCTTTTCCTAGGGCATATTCTCAGAAACCTACAAAACGATTTTCTTCAAAATATCATGATGCGATAGATAGCTGGCAGGCGAAGAGTGGACCGGCATGAAAACAGTTATAAGAGCTCTTGAAACTGGAGCTAGATTCAAAAAGCTGACTCCCGACCTTCAGTAAATCAAGAGGCACTAAAAGAAGAAGAAGATAACCTTTTCCACTCTTTGTATAATATAGCGATATATCAGAAGCCTAGAAATCAGCCACTATAGATCGGTGAAGGTGGAACTTAAGGTCCTAGGATGTGTCACATAACTTACTGGTACCTACAGTAGGTGAGCGCATGAGAAAAGGAGACCCCTCTAATTATTAGTCAATACTCGGACGCTGTACCAGAAGGGGCCCCCTTTCTCTGAAGCTTACTGTATACTAAATTCAAAATCTTTCCGAGAGACAAGTAACTTTAACAAGAGACTTGTAATGTCATTCTTCAAGCAATAAGTATAATTAAAACATCGAGGCATATAGGTATTGACACCTTCACTAGTTGTAACGAGAGGCACCAGAACAAGACACACAATATAGATTATTATTACTTTATTTAAAAAAAAATGTCTTGTCCCAGCGCCGGCGCCGTGGCGTCCCCCCAGATCCTGCAGCTGAGCGGCGTGGGCGATCCGGCCGTGCTGACGCGCGCCGGCGTCAAGCCGCTGCACAACCTGCCCAGCGTCGGCCGCAACCTTCACAACCACGTCGCCCACTTCCTGAACTTCCACGTCAACGACAACAACACCGCGCCGCTCAACTGGGCCACGGCCATGGAGTACCTGCTGTTCAGAGACGGACTCATGTCTGGGACTGGTAGGTTTGATGTTGGAAGTTTCTTGTTGTTTTTGGGAATTATCGATTTGTTACAGACATCAAGCAGTTGCTTATGCTGTACTTAAGACCTTCAACGCTTCTTGGTTTGTTCATAGAAGAACACTCCATCGAGTTCTCATTTATTATGATAGGATAGTGAAACAATAACCAAGATCCAAAAAGTTTAAATTAAGTACTTAAGGAAGTTATTTTCGTTCTACGAAAATACACATATCTCTGGCATGCTAGGACGTTGATGATGTTAACAAGTTATTAATATCACGTGTTCCTGTAAATTGTGCTTACATATCAGAGATAGAAAAAGATTTGCCCAGAAGAAGGCGTAGCACGCACTTAGGCAATAGAGCTTTGTCCATCACTGGTGCCGATACCTTACGTACTCAATCTGATTGTGATTGAAACTCCTCAGGCATATCGGAGGTGACCGCGTTCATAAACACCAAGTACGCGGACCCGGCGGCGGACAACCCCGACATCCAGCTGTTCTTCGGCGGGTTCCTGGCTGACTGCGCGCGAACCGGCATGGTGGGCGAGCGCCTCGACAACGGCAGCCGCGCCATCCAGATCATTCCAACTGTGCTGCACCCCAAGAGCCGCGGCCGCCTCGAAATCAGGAGCGCTGACCCGCTCGACCACCCCAAGATCTACGCCAAGTAAGTCACTGCGCGCACGGCATGGTGCGAGCGACTCGACAACCCGTCTCAGGTCGACGCTGACAAGATTGATAATCTGGTGATAGTGATTATGGTGGTTATTGATGATGACAAATGATACGAGTAACCAACCAATTAGTGATCTATACAATCAACTCTCACATCTAAGTCAAATTACAATAAAACTTTCAGCTACCTCACCAACGCGGACGACGTGAAGACCCTGATCGAAGGCATCAAGTTCGCGATCAAGCTGTCCGAGACCAAAGCGCTGAAGAAATACGGCGTCAAGCTGGACAAGACTCCGGTGAAGGGCTGTGAGAAGATCAAGTTCGGCTGCGACGCGTACTGGGAGTGCGCCGTGCGGATGCAGACTGCGCCGGAGAACCACCAGGCGGGGAGCTGCAAGATGGGACCCCGCGGGGACCCTGCCGCCGTCGTGGACAACCTGCTGCA
The DNA here is from genome assembly GCA_963971205.1 of Aethes cnicana. Classification (NCBI taxonomy): domain Eukaryota; kingdom Metazoa; phylum Arthropoda; class Insecta; order Lepidoptera; family Tortricidae; genus Aethes; species Aethes cnicana. The sequence continues at coordinate 751,170 of OZ020292.1, forward strand.
GGTACCAACCAACGGGGGGGTTTTTTATACTAGAATGCGCTCGCTGTTCTATTTGAACTACATTTTAGAAACGGAGGTTACAGTAAGTACCTACGTTTGTGGAAACCTTTTCAACGCCATGTGAAATACAAAAGCAGTCACACACATGCCAAGGGTGGGCAACTCCACACTCCATAGATATACCTATCCTATGCGTCGTTGGCGTTTCAAAGGTTAAGGTCCTCGCCCATTTTTCCCACGTCACCAAGGGCGCTTTCTACCCAGCGGGAACGCATTTAGCTTCTTACCAAGATGAGAATTTATTAGTGATGCCTCTCGCAAGTCTATAGGCAGATCGCTGTGCCAGTTTGTAATGAAAGCTTGTCGTTTCCAGGTGCAGGGCATAGACCGGCTGCGCGTGGCGGACGCCAGCGTCATGCCGGCGGTGGTGTCTGGCAACACCAACGCGCCAACAATCATGATCGGGGAGCGCGCAGCCGACTTCATCAAGCAGCGCTGGCTACCCAACTCGCAGGTTCGTGCTATTCCTTCTGTCACACCAGACCATTCCTTCTCTATTCATACGAGTATGATACTCTAAATAGGGATCTCGCTCTTCCCTTGTCGCGTGAACTTTAAGCAGCTAGATTTAAAGTTCAACTTGACGCGTGAGCGATCCTATAGGGAAAAGCGAGATCCCTATCTAAGACTTCGCATAGAGCCCCAGTATCATAATCGTACAGGCCTAGAGGAACGCATGACTATTACACCCGACTTGCTCGGAAAAGGGTTCGGATGCTGCTAGAAAAAGATTTTTTTGTCTGAAAATGTTTAGTATTCGCTTTTTCCTTGAATTTCGCGGTAGCAAATTTTTTTGCATATTTTTTTTAGCTACGCTCATGGCCCATTTTTGAATCATTCGCTTCGCTCGTGTGTCAACAATGACCCCCCTTACTTAGCTTACTCAACAAAATTCGAAGTTCAATCATTTATTCAACAAATTGGTCACATACGGGAACTTATACACGTCAGAAACGAATTTACCAGCGCTTCCGAAATCCATTGCTTGAAAAAGAGCGCCACAGCAAACTCGGCAGAAGACTTTTCAAAAAATCTTAATTTTCAACACATGCACTCGAAAAAGCAACTTTGCAGGCTTGTATTTATTACGAACAACTGTTTAAGTACCTATGTTTTATCGCTTAACGTGTGTTGGCTGATCCCCAGGGGTTCCCACCGAGCACACGCGGCGGCGTGTCCAACTCGCTGCAGGCCAGCGACTCTCAGCACCATCCCGTCTGGCAGAGATACTAGACAACCCAAGCCACGTGAAGCTATTAGTATAATTAAATTACCTACTACAGTAATCTTAGCATACAACTGACAGAATATCATAATTATTATCTCATACTCTCTCACAGAGAAAAGAAAATAGGGATTCTATAGGGAATGTCAAAACGTCAAGGCGTTGAAACTGAACTTTAACGATCTAGATTTAAAGTTCAAAACGCCGTGACGTTTTGACGTTCCCATAAAATCCCTTTGCGCCTCGAATGAGGCCCAAGGTTGTGATTGAATCACAGATTTCCTGCCCATAATTGGACTTACGTTCGTAGTCGTATTAAATAGAATAGAATAATCATTTACTATTTAATAATTTGATTCCTAAGCCATGCCACCATATAACCATTCCTATTTTAGGCTCCGTTTGCACCAGAGATTAGCGAGGATGCGTTGCAAGGGATGTGTTTTTCATCAACCAATAAAGATACTTCATTTACCTATCCTCGCTCCGCTGTAAATAAGTGAAGGTTTCTATTTGTTGTTGAAAAACAGATCCCTCGCAACGCATCCTCGCTCATAATCTCTGGTGGAAACGCAGCCTTAACTTGCTACAAACGCACAAAAGTGGGCAGGACATGTGTGTAAACAGTGCGTAAACACTCGGCCTACCCATTTCCCTGCTCACTTCAGCTGAATGTAAATCTGGTATAACAGATATATAAGTCGACTATTGTTACAGCCTGATTCCAAACGTGTTTGTGACTTGATTCCTAATCGATTTCAATGCCATGCTCCTCTATTATACCTAATACAAAATGGACTCGACTAACGTATTCTTCTACTGAAAACTTTTTAAAGAAGTTCAGTTATGCTCTAAGCCTTGCCAAGCTCATTACTATAAGATACTTTACATACTTGCATCGGCCAGATTTAAGCCTAATCCACAGATCCAGGCAATATTTCAGAAAAAAAACTTGGGATGCACTTGCACTAACCTCGGTTAGCCCCTTCACTCTAGTTTAGTTGCATCAGCTTAACAAGAGTTAGAGAGTAACCCCAAGTTAGCGGCTTAGAGCAAGTGGGCCTAAGGGGCGATTTTTCAACTAACATGTACAGTCGAGTTCATTAATATATGATCACTTTTGGACCTTATTACAAGGGAGCAAGGTGTAAAAGTGTGTATATATTGGAGAACTCGACTGTACCTAATTCTTTATTCGTGAAATAATTCAATTCTCTCTCGTAATGAGAGGAGGCCATAGGATTCACAATCAGTCGGAGAAAAATGGCCAATCGAAACGGGTGCCCCAACAACTCGGGCACCCGTTTGGCGCTCAGTAAATTTTACACCTAAGTCTTATAGTGTTAGGTTTACTTTGGTATATAAAATATTTATGATCACATATTATAAAGAGGCGTTATTAGCATATTGGAACGTATTTTCTAATGTCAGTTTGCTCCATATATTTTGTCATATTCTGTTAGGCAGTGTTCGACTGTTCGTCCAATGGAGGAGGCCTGTGCCCAGCAGTGGGCCGCAAATAGGCTGTTGTGGTGGTGGTGGATGAAGTAACCGAAGAATAAAGAATCGTGACGGTTGAAAAATCTCCCCTTAGTGTGTTAAAGCCTAGGAGTAGAATTATCTCTGATGGGTGGAAGTGTTAGAATTATTCGTTACCATTATAGTTACCAAACGCTATAGCGTATCGTATGTACAAAGTATTTTTAGTGTTAATTCAAGGAAATACTCTTTAGTTTTAGGTTAGAAGTGTTGCATTCCTTATTTATTTATAAATGAAGTTAATTTGACAAAACGGATTGTTTACATGATTTCTGTTCTGTTTGAGCTTATTTTTGTACTTAAAATTAGAATGTATTTTTAATAAAACATATTAGAATAAACTTGGGCTTTTATTTTTTCACTTCGAGTCATATTTGGGATCTGATCCGCCTCCATGAAGAAATAATTAAAACAAATATATTCAGAATAATTATTTATTTATATTATTTAGGAAGACGGAAGAGGTCGTCCCGCTCCGCTTGTCAATTAAGTAAGTAAACGACACCTAACTATAATTTTTGTACAACACAACACTATTATATAAGCCATAGATCACAAGTTGCAATGACTCTGAAACGTTACTTAGCACCTTTTCCTAAATAAAACGTGGGAATTTTAGAACGATTTTACCTTATTACTCTTTTTTAGCTGTTAAAAGAATGGAAACTCAAAAGATCTAAGTAAGGGCTAAGCGATCGATCAATTTCTTATTAAAAATAATCATTTGTTAGCTAAATTATTTAACTATTATTTATTAGAAAGTAAAAAAATATTTCCTAATGACCGTGTTCATAAAAACAAACGATATAAAAATGAACCAAACACAAAATTCATGTCAATTACATTAGGAAGTTATTTTTATTAATTAATAAAAATAACTTCCGAATTGGATGTCTCATTAATATCCTAATTTTGCAATAATTTAATCTAAAAACAACGCTTACTATATTAGAGATCTTCTACTATCTAAAGTCCCGCACCTTCACATTTCAAAACGCTACAATGTATTTAAAAAGCACCACCAACACTCTCAACACATGTGTGCGTGCTGGGACAGCCATCAACTATGCGTTGAGAGTGTTGGTGGTGCTTTTTAAATAATAATAAAAAAATGAAGCATTTTGAAATGTGAAGGCGCGGGACTTTAGATAGAAGATATCTATGTGTTTTAATTAACGGGAATGACTCAATGATACATAATGAAAAATTCGTCAATAAGTTCTATCTACTACATTATACTAAAGAAGGGGGAAAATATGTAGCTTCATTCACAGAGTTTACCTAATCCAATATATAAAATTCTCGTGCCAGTGTCTATAATCAAACTCCTCCGAAACAGCTCGACCGATTCTCATGAAATTTGGAATGTATGTTCAGTAGGTCTGAGAATAGAAAGTAACCTATTTTTCATACCCAAGGCGGTACAAAGTGCGCGGGGTCAGCTAGTATGGTATAAAATTTTCGTGTCACAGTGTTTGTAACCAAACTCCTCCGAAACGGCGCGACCTATTCTTATGAAATTTGGAGTGTATGTTCAGTAGGTCTGAGAATAGGACGTAAGCTATTTCATACCCAAATTTTTTAAGGCGGTACGAAGTCCGCGGGGTCAGCTAATCTAATATATAAAATTCTCATGCCACAGTTTTTGTAACCAAACTCCTCCGAAACGGCTCGACCGATTCTTATGAAATTTGGAATGTATGTTCAGTAGCTCTGAGAATAGGACGTAAGCTATTTCATACCCAAAATTTTTAAGGCGGTACGAAGTCCGCGGGGTCAGCTAATCTAATATATAAAGAAATAATTCTAAGGCGGTACGAAGTCCGCAGGGTCAGCTAGTATTACTATAGGTTTAATCATTGTTAAACCCATACTAATATTATAAACGCAAAAGCAAACCTCTCTGTCTGATACATTTTCATGCTTAAGCGGTAGAAAAGATTTAGTAAAATTTATTATACATACATGATAAGGGGCAAAGAAAAATGGAGTCAAATTGTAACAAAATGGTACCCAAGAAAAGGTTACAGAACAAGGGGCAGACCAAACCGACGATGGGATGACGACGTCAGACGAACCGCAGGAGTGATGTGGACAGAGTGGCAATACAGACAAGAATGGAAGAGGCTGGAGGAGGCCTTTGCCAACTGGCAAACTGACGACCAGGAGATAAAAAGATGGCAAATCCAAGACCACAAATGATGTCAGAAATGGGGCTATTCAGATTCAGATATTATACATAGAGATGCTTTGAGACCGTGTGAAGGAAGCCTCTATACTGTCATAACTTCTATTTTAAAATACCTATCATAATAAAATAAAATAGCTGCACTTTGAGCACTTAGCAGTGAGTTAAAAATAGTATGAAATACTTCCAATATTCTATTTTATAGGTACACTAGCTGACCCCGCGGACTTTGTACCGCCTTAGTTTTTTTTATAAACCTCACGGAGCCCGAGACCTTTCCAACGAATGCAAAAGTGTGGAAATTGGTTCGTGCGTTCTGGAATTATAGCGTCAGGGAGGAAAACCCGACTTATTTTTATATATTAGAATATCATACTAAGGTCACATTTATACAACCGACTTCAAAAATCTAGGATTACAATCTACGTTTTGATTTTTTGATATAATGTATACTGAGTATACCAGAAGGTCCCTTAACAGATCATCCCATTATATAATAGTACATTACAGACCTAGGGTGGTGAATTCGTAAATGTCTCAGATCGCAGGTTTCTGTGGCCCGAACCGAAGGTAAGCCATAAATATGCGATTTGGGGCTTTACGAATTACCTCCCGTGGTTTGTCTAAAGTCTTGCCTCGGCCAGTCTCTCCGCGTAGCGGGCAGAAAATCACACTTTACGGCCATGGGTGGCGTAATAGCTATTTAGTGCTTTTGTCGACGACATCATTTGTTTTTCACTTATACTTAAAACGATAGTCAAATTACGATTTATTGTTTCATGACATTTGTCATCACAATATGGAGAATATTTGCAGTGTAATGACAGGTCAGCGGTCATATTTAAGAGGGTTTATCCCGAAAGTTGGCAACGTCGCATATAGCTGTCAAATGTTTCGCTGTTTATATTAACTTCTCAATATTGCTGAATTAAAAAGGAAGATATTATTCTATGGTTAAATGACGCGTCTCGCTTAGCATTTGTTGGTTAGGCATTCAAATGATAAGATTACATTAAAATGCAGGAAAATGGAAATGGAAAGTCTTCAAATGATACTAAAAATTTCGTGTTCCTATGATAACTGTTGCAATCCATATTTAATGTTTTATTCAACCATAGAGCGATAATTCATGTTTTCATTCAGTAATATGCAGAAATTAACGAAAACAGCAAAATATTTGACAGCTATTTGCGACGTTGCCAACTTTCGAACTTAACGTAGAAGGGCTCTTCCAAATTAAATTGATGCTACTCGCCCTAAGAGCGTTTTACCCACTGCAATCCAGTACACCGGTCCGATATGTTAGGAAATATAGCGGGTGCGCGCACTGGTGACTTCTCACGTGCAACAGTTCCTCCAGACAGAAACTTTTTTATCACGGCGACAAATCACCAGTGCGCGCACCTGCTAACGCTACGTCTGTCCGACATTTCTACGATTCGGGAAACAATGTGTACACATCGTAAATTAAGAGTCGCTTACAAGTCGACATTGTTCAAATTGGACCCCGAATGCGTTGGAAGATCGTCTTTGACCAACAAAGTGCCAATGGGGACCACTGCTTCGTCGCGTTCTTTCAGCTTATGCATTTCGTTCCTGAGTTTCTCTAACACCGCGTAGTTAGGTTCGTTGTGCCGCGCTTTGTCTTGTAGAAGGGTGATTTGTTGTTCTTCTATTTTCTTCTCCTTGCAACTCTTGACTGACCGCGAGCCGTAGAGGCGGAGTAACGAGCCCCAGGAGCGCACGTGAGGGTGTAATGCCTGCATTATACAAATTAAAATAATCAATATTAGATCAGTTTGGGCTGTGCGTTGTCTGTCATTCACTCGGTCAGTAACGGAGATTTTTATATAGGGGTCAAGCAAAACGTTGATGATAATTTTAACCACAGTATCAGCTATCGATTCTAAACATGTTTTTTAGGTGGTATTTTTTTTATTTACTATGGGATCCAGGTTTCGCACACACCAATCGCATACTGGGCCATACATTTTTTTTTAAAGTAACTCGAAAATAATTAACAATCTAAAAAACATGCTTAGAATCGATTGCAGCCTCTGTGGGTAAAATATCGTCACAATGTTTTGATATAAAACTCTTCCGTTACTGAGTGAATAAAAGACAACGCACAGTCGAAACTAGTGGTCGCAGAAAGCTGAAATTTGGCGTGTAGTTTCCTTGGGAAGTGTAGGAGAACACTAAGAGCGGATTTCCCGAAAATCCTACGGGAACGGTAAAAATAAATAGGTCTTACACTGGTTATACCGCCGGAAATGGCTAGTTTATTATAATAATTTGGATATTATATTAAAGTCCTAAAAAGAATCTACCAGTTGGTAGCATGTATAATTTAAAGTTACGTGTTGCACACTCTGCTTTTCACTCCTCCCATGAGAAAACCAGTAGCAGCAGGGAACAAAATAGTACTGTTTTTGGTGTTTGCGGGGCGGAAATGGAGAACGAGCAAAATCGAATTTCGCTCCATCTAAACGGGAACAAAGTACTCCTTTTCGAATAGGAGTGAAAAGCCTATTTTTTCGGCTGTGAACGACCTCATCATCATCATTTCAGCCCGTTTGGTCCGTTTTCGTAACTGCGGTTTCGTAATTGGCTACGAAAGAGGAATTATTTTTCGCTGTTTCGTAATTAGTTATAAAAAAAGAATTCTTTTTCCGTTTCCGTAATCGAGTATTTTTTCTTCGTTCGTAGTTAATTACTAAACACATTCGTTTTTCTGTTTTCGTAATTAATTATTAAACAAGAATTTATTGCTTTACTAGTGAGCCTGACAGACTTCATCCTGCCCGAAAAACCAGCACTTACTTTCGGGGTCAATTTTTAGGATTCCGTAGTCATTAAGGAACCCTTACAGTTTCGCCAATATGTCTGTCCGTCCGCCCTCAGCATATCTCGGAGATGCTTAGTGATAGTGATTTGGTATATGAATATGTCGACTTACTCAGACCGACAAAGTAGTAAAATAAAATTTTGAAAGAAAAATTAGTATCTCCCACCTAAAATTGGGATGTTATACATATATATATATATATATGTATAACGTGTACGCGAGAATATATATATATATATAAATATATATATATATATATATAAATATATATATATATATATATATATATATTCTCGCGTAGGTACACCATAATGTAGAGTGTCATTAAATAGGTCTTAAAATATTGTGGGTTGGCCTGCACCGTTTTTCGATATAGGGATCGGTTTGTGAAATATTAGAAAGCTTTAAAGTGCTAATTTTTGTTAAAAACAAGTTTCTCCACCCCCAGCCGGCTAAATCATTGTTTTTGGAGAGCTGCAAAGATCCATGATAGTAGTATATTTAATGGGATTAAAATTAGGCTGTACAAGGGGCTCTATTCGACACGTTACGTCAAAGGGAGATTTCCTATCCCTGCGCTCGCGCGGCGGCGTTGAAAATGAACTTTCAATAGTTACATTTAAAGCTCAATAATTTGAGCGCCGTGACGCGTGAGCGCAGGGATATGGAAACTCGCTTTCCCTATGTAACGTTTCGAATAAAGCCCAAATTAACGAGTAATAAATAACTGACCAATTTAAACAAAATTACTCGGTGAAGTAAAAAAAAAAAAAAAGTTGCCTAGCGAGTGAACCCAGTCTACATTGCGAGTGGCTCGATACGTACTTGGCCGGTTAATGATTTCTTATCATCCATGGAAGTGGAACCACTCAAATATGCTCACGAAATTTCATCAAAATTGGTTTAGCTGTGTAGGAGGGCAACAAACACTCGTACAAAATCCGTCTGACTGTCTGTTACCTCTTCACGCCTAACCCGCTGGACCAATTTAGATGACATATGATCAACTTTATCTCAACCGGTAGACGGCTACTGCTGTGCATATGTTTCCCTATAAAGATTTATTGAATTCTATATTCCCAAATTTTTAACAATTTTTAACTGCATGGTTAAAAAAATTATAAAAGGATAAAAACCTACTTCAAACTCCGACACCCTACAAAGTCTTTTTCACTTTATCGAATAATTTATTTCATACATTTTCCGTCCGATACTGATATCGTATAGGATAACGTGAAACCGCTCTAAGATCGTCATCAGCTTTGGGTAGGTGCACTTGACACTTGATTTTTATCTTTTTATAAAAAAAACATGGGTACAATGGGACCTAAGTCTAACGTAGTCTTTGAAATTGATGCCAAAATCATACACATGCTAAAAAAAGTTCTCTCATTTTCTCATGGATCCCATCATCAGAACTGAACCAAATTAAAATGAGATCAAACCCATTCGATTAAAAAAAAACAACATCGAAATCAGTTCACAATTGACGCAATTATCGCGAAACATACTAACAAAAAAAAAAGGAAATCCCATCCCAAATTTTAACCAAACTAGTCTGCGAGAAAAATAGCTGTGATATACGGACGGACGGACAGATAGACGGACAGACGGACATGGCAAAATTATAAGGGTTCCGTTTTTTTTGCCATTTGGCTACGGAACCCTAAAAAGTATGTTATGAACACCGAAAAATTTACAAATAACTCCTCTCTCGCAGCAGCCAATCCACTTCGAACATGGAAAAAAAATCTCATATCGGCGTTAATTACGAAAATCGGTTACTAAAACAGCAATCCATATCTAGTTTGATTATTAATTACGAAGCAGAGAAAAATAATTCCTCTTTCACTACGAACAGTGAAAAAAAATCTTATTTCGTAGTTAATTACGAAACTTGATTATGAAAACAGCAAATAAATTCCTGTTTGATAATTAATTACGAAATAGCGAAAAATAATTCCTCTTTCGTAGCCAATTACGAAACCGCAACTACGAAAACGGACCAAACGTTTCAGCCAAAGACGTCGCGGTGGCCAGCTTTCAAGGAAGAAAGGTTTTTACAGACACGAAACATACCACTCGTTGGTTAAAATGCCAACCCAATAAAAGGATTGTTCTACAGTCAGTAGCAGAAGTAGATAAGCTATCCAGGTGTTCAAAATGACCTACACACGCCCTTAACGTCTTAAGAATAAGGTCGTGTGTAGGTCATTTTAAACACCTGGACAGCTTATCTACTCCTGCTGTTGACTGTACGACAAGCAGATTGGGTGATGTTTTGGTTAAATAGTTGTCAAAATGTTAGTACCTGTAGGATGGCTTGGCTGGCGCGCTGCTTGGCGGCCTTCTTGTTCTTGCAGACGACCGTGGCCGAGTGCCGGCCCACGCGCATCGTCAGCTCGATCTTCTGGTACTCCAGCTTCTTCATCTGGAAACCGATTACTCATTTAGATAATTATTAAATTACATTACAATTACATTAAATATTTGTGGCCCTCACCTTCGATTCGGGCCACAAACACCTGCGATCTGGGACATTAATGAATTTACCGCCCTAGGTCTGTAATGTACTATTAATTATACAATGTTGTGAGATATGACTACATGTTTAGTTCTGATATGACAACTATGTTTTGAGATAAGACTACGAGTACGAGTATGTTTCGTGGTACGACCTCAAGTATGTTTCGTGGCATGACTTCAAGTATGTTTCGTGACAAGACTACGAGTATGTTTCGCGGCAAGATAACGAGTATGTTTCGTGGCAAGACCTTAACTATGTTTCGTAGCATGACCATATGTATGTTTCGTAGTAGTACTACGAGTTTTTTTCATGATATAAGCATGATGTCAAACATGTTTTGAGGCAAGACCAGTATGTTTCGGGGCATTACCACAATTACGTTTCGTGGCATAACCTCAAGTATGTTTCGTGTCATGATTTTAAGTATGTTTCGTGGCGCGACCGCAAGTATGTTTCATGGCAAGACTTAAAGTATTGCATCGTGTCAACACTATGAGTATGTATAGCGGCGCGTGTAGTGTATCGGGCGCGTCACCTTAGTGTATGGAGGGTTGATGTAAAGGGCCGCAATCTTTATAGTTCCAAAAGTGGGCACCAAATCGGGTAGGTTGGGGGCACTGCGGTCACCACTCCATTCAAGGCGGATAGTCTGCAGTAGTGCCTTCAGATGGCGCTCCTGAGGCGAAAACGCAGCGAAAACGGTTGTGAGGAGAGTGTGTTTTGTTTTGTTGCTTACCAAATCCGCTGGACACGTTTTCAACTGTTTCGTAAGATTGCGCTCGTAACCAAGACACATTCGACAGTCCATACCTCGGTGTGTATGTGTCGGTCCTGCGCGCCGAAGTTCCGCAGCAGGCAGGTCCGCAGGATGGCGTGCGGCGAGGGCTCGCAGGTGGCGGCGCAGAACTCCGTGATGCGAGGGTCCTCGATGCCCACGTAGTCGAAGAACTGGAACGATCATTATCATTGTTATTTTTTAACTTAGTACCGGCCAATAGGAACAGGGCCGCGACACAGTTTACAGTAGTACTGATACATGGGAGAGCCTCAAACTAAATGTAAACAACATCTGTCAAAAACATCTAAAACAGCCCAATATCACACGGAAACAAGACTGGATGACAGACGGAATCCTGCAATTGATGGAACACCGGAGAATCGACAAGAACAAAGATCCAACGCGCTATAACGAGATCGACACGGTAATTCGTAAGGAAATTGTCAAGGCTCAGAACTCTTACTACAGTGACAAATGCGCACATATGGAGGAATTATTTCGCAAACACGATAGTTTCAACGTACACAAGCATATCAAGGATATGTTGGGGCAAAATCGCAAACCTGTAAGGACAGGTTTGCGATTTTGCCATAATCAATGAGGGTAAGGACCCTCATTGATGATTCTGGCAGTTTTATTCTGGATCACGATGCAAAGATAAAAAAATGGACCCTATAAGTAGCTGAAATGTTTGCTGATAATACAAGAAACATTGTAGTGTCTTCTGATACAACTGGCCCACCTATTATTAAGTCCGAAGTTCTGCGCGCTTTAAAGTCTGCGAAGACTGGTAAGTCGCCTGGACCTGATAACGTTCCTATTGAAGTCCTAAAACTTTTGGAAGAAGATCAACTTGATGTACTGACACAGTTTTTCAACAACATTTATGACAGCGGCGATTTGCCGAAAGATTGGCTAAAATCTACGTTTATCACGATCCCGAAAAAGCATAATGCTAATACATGTGGAGAGTACCGTATGATTAGTCTCATGAGTCACGTACTGGAAGTGTTCTTGAACATCATACAACAAAGGATCAGGCCAAGGTGTGACGAGCAACTGGGAGAAAGTCAGTTTGGTTTCCGTTCTGGAGTCGGCACCCGTGAAGCACTCTTCGCTCTCAATGTGCTCGTACAAAAATGTAGATATATGCAAGTCGATGTACTGATGTGCTTTATTGACTATGAAAAAGCCTTCGATCGTGTTAAACACCAGCAGTTACTCAGGCACTTAAAGGACATTAGTCTCGACGGCAAATACGTGAGAATCATTCGCAATTTGTATGAGAGCCAAGTTGCTTCAGTAAGAGTCGACGACAAGGATACTGAAGAGGTAGAAATCTGTCGTGGAGTTCGTCAGGGCTGTATACTGTCCCCGCTGCTTTTTAACATCTACTCGGAGGCAGTGATGGCCGAAGCTTTGGAGGGACTAGAGCTCGGAGTAAGAGTTAATGGATACAGTACTTATTGCTTCCTCTGAGTCTGACCTCCAAATGATTGTCAACAGAGTCAACGAAAGCAGTATCAAAGCAGGATTAGCAATTAATATTAAAAAGACCAAACTGCTGGTTGTCTCTAGAAACCCTGATTTGAATCCTAACATATCAGTAGAAGGCAAAAATCTCGAGCGGGTTCGGCAGTACAAGTACCTGGGAGCTTGGGTTAACGAAGTATGGGAGTCAGACCAAGAAATTAAGACCCGAATAGAAGTTGCCCGAGCATTTTTCAACAGCATGAGAAAGGTTTTGTGCAGCCGACAATTACATATAAAGCTCCGAATTAGAATGTTACACTGTTATATTTGGCCTGTTGTGATGTACGGATGCGAAGCTTGGACCATACAAGATGATACCAAGAGGCGACTCGATGCCTTCGAGATGTGGTGTTACCGTCGCATGCTCCGCATTAGTTGGACGCAAAGGGTCAGAAACGAAATCGTGCTCCAGCGCGTCAACATGCCCCGGCTGATGTTGAAGACCATCAAAAAGCGGAAAATTGAGTACTTAGGTCACGTGCTTAGGCACGAGAGGTACGCTTTATTACAACTCATAATGATGGGCAAGATTGAAGGCAAAAGACGCGTTGGCCGCAGAAAGAAGTCGTGGCTGCGAAACATTCGCGAGTGGACCGGGGTTTCACCCGTCGAGCAGCTGTTTCGTGTCGCGATGGATCGAGAGGCATACAAGAAGCTAGCGGCCAACCTTCAGGACTGAAGAGGCACGCTAAGAGAGAGAGACCTTAGTACCAAAACCCTACAAGAATAGTAGATTATGTAGGAGTATAAAAGAAGCATCTTTATTAATGACTTTTACATCACCCTTGGCCGTAAAGTGGGATTTTCTGCCCGCTACGCGGAGAGAAAATCTCACTTCTTGGCCAAGGCAAGACGTAAAACTTTTGACAAACCACGGGCGGTAATTCGTAAAGCCCCAGATCGCATATTTATGGCCCTCACCTTCGGTTCGTGCCACAGAAACCTGCGATCTGGGACATTTACGAATTCACCACCCTAGGTCTGTAATGTACTATTAATGCCATCCGATTCAGGTGAGGGTGCAATCCAAGTTAAAAGAAGGTTCTTCGAGCACTCTACTTTTCACTGTGAGACTTTCTAAAGAAAATTCTGAGTTTAACTTAGAGTGAGTGTTACATTTAATAATTATTATCTCACCTTCTATTTCTTATCTCTTTGTAGATATAATAATTTGTTCACCACTGGAAAATCACAGATGGTGACTTTTTTCTAGCTATACAATGAGTATGGATGAGGATGTGTATGGAGGCGCGGGCGGCGGCGGACTAGGTCTGGATGTACACTGCACACTGCCACAGCGCCCCGGCAGTGAGTGTGAGTGGGACTCACGGTAAAGTCCGGGTCGGGCGCCGCGGCGTCGAGCTCGGCCCTCATCTCCGGGATGAGGATGTGTATGGAGGCGCGGGCGGCGGCGGACTAGGTCTGGATGTACACTGCACACTGCCACAGCGCCCCGGCAGTGAGTGTGAGTGGGACTCACGGTAAAGTCCGGGTCGGGCGCCGCGGCGTCGAGCTCGGCCCTCATCTCCGGGATGAGGATGTGTATGGAGGCGCGGGCGGCGGCGGACTAGGTCTGGATGTACACTGCACACTGCCACAGCGCCCCGGCAGTGAGTGTGAGTGGGACTCACGGTAAAGTCCGGGTCGGGCGCCGCGGCGTCGAGCTCGGCCCTCATCTCCGGGATGAGGATGTGTATGGAGGCGCGGGCGGCGGCGGACTAGGTCTGGATGTACACTGCACACTGCCACAGCGCCCCGGCAGTGAGTGTGAGTGGGACTCACGGTAAAGTCCGGGTCGGGCGCCGCGGCGTCGAGCTCGGCCCTCATCTCCGGGATGAGGATGTGTATGGAGGCGCGGGCGGCGGCGGACTAGGTCTGGATGTACACTGCACACTGCCACAGCGCCCCGGCAGTGAGTGTGAGTGGGACTCACGGTAAAGTCCGGGTCGGGCGCCGCGGCGTCGAGCTCGGCCCTCATCTCCGGGATGAGGATGTGTATGGAGGCGCGGGCGGCGGCGGACTAGGTCTGGATGTACACTGCACACTGCCACAGCGCCCCGGCAGTGAGTGTGAGTGGGACTCACGGTAAAGTCCGGGTCGGGCGCCGCGGCGTCGAGCTCGGCCCTCATCTCCGGGATGAGGATGTGTATGGAGGCGCGGGCGGCGGCGGACTAGGTCTGGATGTACACTGCACACTGCCACAGCGCCCCGGCAGTGAGTGTGAGTGGGACTCACGGTAAAGTCCGGGTCGGGCGCCGCGGCGTCGAGCTCGGCCCTCATCTCCGGGATGAGGATGTGTATGGAGGCGCGGGCGGCGGCGGACTAGGTCTGGATGTACACTGCACACTGCCACAGCGCCCCGGCAGTGAGTGTGAGTGGGACTCACGGTAAAGTCCGGGTCGGGCGCCGCGGCGTCGAGCTCGGCCCTCATCTCCGGGATGAGGATGTGTATGGAGGCGCGGGCGGCGGCGGACTAGGTCTGGATGTACACTGCACACTGCCACAGCGCCCCGGCAGTGAGTGTGAGTGGGACTCACGGTAAAGTCCGGGTCGGGCGCCGCGGCGTCGAGCTCGGCCCTCATCTCCGGGATGAGGATGTGTATGGAGGCGCGGGCGGCGGCGGACTTGGCCTGGCGCTTGCTGGAGCCGCGGCCGCAGCCGTACTGCATGCCGCCGATGTACACCGTGGCCTGGTACGGCGACGACGCGTTCTCTGCACATTACAAGTAGGAGCACTTGTAAAACGTAACAATAGGGGAGACGACAACCTTTTTTTCCTTAGTCTATCAGGAAGATTATTGAAAAGTATTGGACACGTATTTTTTTCTTTTTTCACGTAATCAAACTTATACGGAGATATATTGGGTTGAAAAGTCGCGTGACGTCACGGTTAGGTACGATTTATACCTAACGGTGACGTAGTTAGCCCCCACTCTCCAACTTTAATGCGTTTTAACTTAGTCATTCTTTGTTAATTTGATAAAACAAAAAATACGTGTCTAATTTTTTTTTTATTACCTGACTGACGGACTAATTAGAATTTCGATTTCTTCACCCTGTCGTCATCCCTATTCTAGATACATACATACATAATATCACGCTTTTTTCCCATAGGGGTAGGATGAGATCACTTCCTTCCATTTGCTACGATTCCTACATACCTCTCTCGCTTCTTCAACTTATCCCGTTCCGCATACATGCTCGTCGGTTTAGAGTACTTTTTTACTTTTTTACTTTAACAAAGAATGACTAAGTTAAAACGCATTAAAGTTGGAGAGTGGGGGCTAACCACGTCACCGTTAGGTATAAATCGTACCTAACCGTGACGTCACGCGACATTTCAACTCAATATATCTCCGGATAAGTTTGACTATGTGAAAAAAGAAAAAATACGTATCCAATACTTTTCAATAATCTTCCTGAAAGACTAAGGAAAAAAAGTTGTCGTCATCCCTATTCATTAGGTGCTTACATCAATACATTTCATTTGCTTCCAATAATGTATCGCGAAATGGCGATCTCCTCTATTTTTTTATGGTTTTAAATTGTCTTGTGTATAGCGACGGGAGCAACTCACCGAGCTGCTTGAACTCGTACACCGGCTGCTTCTGCAGCGCCCGCCGCACGTACTCGTGGAACACTGACAGGTAGCTGCGGCCGTTCATATTCATCACCCAGTCGCGCTTGCTCGCCTTGCCACCTACGGAATCAATCAATCAATCGGCAAATAGGGATGACGACAGGTGAAGAAATCGAATTTCTAATTAGTCCGTCAGTCAGGTAATAAAAAATATTAGACACGTATTTTTTGTTTTATCAAATTAACAAAGAATGACTAAGTTAAAACGCATTAAAGTTGGAGAGTGGGGGCTAAGTACGTCACCGTTAGGTATAAATCGTACCTAACCGTGACGTCACGCGACATTTCAACTCAATATATCTCCGTATAAGTTTGATTACGTGAAAAAAGAAAAAAATACGCGTCCAATACTTTTCAATAATCTTCCTGATAGTCTAAGGAAAAAAAGTTGTCGTCATCCCTATTGGCCACATAGGGGCACTTTTCATCATCATCATCATCATTTCAGCCGAAAGACGTCCACTGCTGGACATAGGCCTCCCCCAGGCTCGCCACTCAGACCAGTCCTGTGCTACTTGCTTCCACCGGTTTCCCGCGACCTTCACGAGATCGTCGCTCCATCTTGTTGGAGGTCTACCGGCAGCGGGGCACTTTTACACTACTAATACTACTTACGTCCTCCTGCTGGGCACAGGCCTCCTCTCATCACGAGAGGGTTTGGGCCATAGTCCCCACGCGGGCCCAGTGCGGATTGGGGACATCACACACATCTTTGAATTACTTCGCAGATGCCTGCAGGTTTCCTCACGATGTTTTCCTTCACCGAAAAGCTCAGTAGTAAGTAAACTTAGAGGTGCGAGGCGGAATCGAACCCCCGACCCTCTGCATGAGAGGCGGTAGGTCGAACCACTAGGCCACCACGGCTTCAAACACTTCACTTTTACACGTCAGTGATGAATTTACCTTCGCTTCCTAGACACATTGCTTGAGAAGAAGCACCGCAATAAACTTAGCAGAAGGCCTTTTTTGTAATCACGTACAAATTCACATTAAATTTGCATTAGGTATATATGTATAAAATACATATATAGGTACGTACTAACATTACATTTAAGGGATGTATAAGTCCCTAACTTAAACTTAAATCTAAGATTTTAGAGATGTATAGTCTCCAAGAATTCAAAAAAAAAATCATGGAGATGGCCTCCATTGACAAATAAATATTAATTTCATAGATGTCGACAGTCTCAAAATGTCAATAAATAATGAAATACATCATGTATAAAAGAGTTCATTAATACATGTCAATAAGAACATGATGAGGTCTCTCGCTTAAAATGTTTGACTTAATAATATATTTAAAGCTAATGAATAGAGCTCAGATTACCAACAGATAAAACAAAATAAATAAAACACAGTGCAACACACACAAACTTGTTTCATTCGTATGTCGATGAGTGATTGATACGTTTTTGTGTTCTATGGGTATCACAGCTGTCAAATGACGGTTATTAAATCTCGTCGACTAAAGATGACACAGCACTGTGTTTTTTCCGTTCCCGTGGGTTTTTTTTTTATTATTATAGACGGACAAACAGGCAGACGGCCCACCTGATGGAAAGCGGTTACCGCCGCCTATAGACATTTGTAACACCAGAGGCGTCACCAATGCGTTGCCGGTCCCGTAGATATTTAATGGCACCCTTTTTAAAACATCCCATATTGTAGCGCAGAGGGAAAATTTCAGCAGGGAGTTCATTCCAAATGCTTATAGTACGCGCTAAAAATGGAATTTCGGGAAATCCTCTCTTAGTGCTCCCCTACGTTCCCTAAGGAGCCTGCATGCCAAATTTCGGCTCTCTACGACCAGTAGTTTCGGCTCTGCGTTGATCAATCAGTCAGTCAGTCAGTCGGTCGGTCGTACCCTGTAGCCTGATTTTAACCTTAAGCTGTCGTTAGATTCGTCTTAATTACATGTGTGTGTGAGAGACACTGGGTACATCAAAAGTCCGTATGCAGTCGGTTTTTTCATGGAGTTATTCTATGATGATACATACCATTCTCCTGCCCACCGCTGGGCTGCGCCGGGATGGTGATGAGCTTGGTCCCCTCTGGCAGCGTGGGGTACTGCAGCGTCTTGCGCGCCTTCGCGTACTTTCGCCGGTCCGCCCAACGCCTGCGCAACGACAAAAGTACATAAAAAAAACATAGGTCCGTATCGTACAGATACGTCTTAAGAGAGTGCGCCCACGGATAACTTTTATCGCCGTGACAAAAATAAAATGAAAATGAAAATATTTATTCAGCAAATAGGCCACATCTGGGCACTTTTACACGTCACTTTTAAATGAATTTAACAGAAATGAATTTACCATAATACAAAAGTTTCTGTCACATCAAAAGTCACGTCTCCATAGCGAACTGAAGACAAAAGTCACCCGTGGGCGCATCTCCATAAATCTTGGACTTGACCGAGTGACGATCTTTAACTAACCTTCAAACAAATCAGCGTACGCCCGAAATAAGTGTTAAAATGCGATAATAGATGTCGCTGCCTAGGTAGCCTTTACGAAAATTTGAACTCTAGGGGCCAATATCCAGGGGGCGCTGTACAGGCTAAGTATGAAGATTTGAAGCGGTTCTTGGATATTGCCGATGTACGCCGTAATGTAAGGAGATTGACAGTTTAATTTCCTTGTTCCTGGTAGCATCAAGTTGAAAGTGATTACCCCCAGAGCTCACAATATTTAATAGTACTAAGTACACAATTAAGTGGAGACTATAGCCCAAACCCTCTCGTGATGAGAGGAGGCCTGTGCCCAGCAGTGGGCCGTAAATAGGCTGTTGTAGTAAGTGGGTGAATCAACTTTTTTATGTCATTAGTTGCCATGGTTACCGTCCCCTGGGCCTATTTTAAAACTGCTATTCTGTGGGTTTAAATACACTAAATGTGGGGTTACTTTGCCGTTTCCAATCCCAATTAATCACATTCTAAGCGTCTTAGAATTCTATATTGTAACAGGATTTCTAAGAAACTCCTCTCATTTTGTCCCCTGGAAAACGGGACAGAATAACAACAAGAAATAGTTGATTGACCCAAGTACAGAATGGCCACAGAATCACCCGCCTGAATCTGGCCTGCGCGCAATTCGCGCCCAACTCGCCTTATCGTCATTCATAAAGAATTTGTTTCATCTGGAGATGGTGAGTGGATCATTGGCCCGCGTATAGTACACACACATTTACAAGTGTACAGACACTTCATTCGAATTGTGTTCGAAATAGTGCTTTTATATTATAGGCCATGTTCGCCGTGTGCCCAGAGTCCCAACGGCCGTCATTACGATTCATTAAGTAGTTGATTGAAATAATAACGATTTCTAACAACTTGTTATACAGAAAACATTCGCACCATCGCGTCTATTCCCTAGAAAGTTCCGCACGTATAATTTGGTATTTGGAATGAACTTCCTGCTGGGATAATCCCTCTGCGTTACAACTTGAGGCTTTTAAAAAGGGTGTCAGTGTCATCAAATTGAAAAAAATTATAGCTATTTTTGCTACACTAACAGGAAAGATGCTGTAGTCGACGAAATTGTCGCTCAAAATATGTTAATATTTATTCAAAGCAAACACAATTGGATACGGTTGAAAAATTACAACATACTCGAAATAATTATTTTTGGACGGGAAATAAGTCTCACATTTTTCCGGCTCCGTGTCGTAAATTGCGCGTATAATATAAAAATGTTTTGGTGACAAAACGGCTGTTTGTCACCTTTAGTAGGTACCTTTAGTGAGCCGTTATACCGGCAAATAATTTATATTTTTTACGCGCAATCTACAGCACGCAGTCGGAAAAAATTAAGTTTTTTCTTTCTCATGATACGGAAAGTTATACCTGTCTACAGATAAATAAATCAGGCACATGGTAATTTTTCACCCATACCCAATTCGGACTTACTTGAAATGCATGATGTTGACAGTCTTGAATTTGAACAGGCTCTTGCAATAGTCGTTGACCTGCTCATGTGTTAACTGCTGAGTCTTCCAACTGGTGTTAACGGTTTCTACCCTGGGTGGAGGCATTACTATGCCACCGGGCAACACTACTGGCTGCCTATTCAGCGGCATCTCTTCATTATTTTCACCAACATTATCACTATTATTATTTAAATTTGCATCTTTAGCACCCTCATTAACTTGATCAACTTCACAACCATTCGCTAAATTATTTACTTGAGCCTTAAACGGACATTGAGCTGGTACTTCCTCTTCAATATCCATATAGAATTCATGTTTATTTTCAATAGCCTCTTGAGTTTTATTGATATTTATCGCTAACTCTTCAGTCACTATTTCATTATTGAAATTGGATGCTACTCCAATTTGACTATCGTTTGTAGCCGCATTCACTTGATTAATTTCACTAGAACTTATTATTGTATTCACTTCAAGATTTTCACTAACATTTGCATCTCTAGCTTCATTTTCGCTAGCAGCATTTGTGGCAGTGGTTTGTTCATTTTCTTTATTGTGACTAGAATTAGACTTGTTGTGGGCCCAGGCTCCGCTCTCTATCTGCTCTTTGATATTCGCGTCTATTTCCTTTTGCTTCTTTTCTTCTTCGAGAGCGCGGCGGTACGCGAGGCACGGGATAGCGCTGATTGGAATGTCGTGACGCTGAAAACACATATCAATATCAACTTTTATTAAAAACATCCACATAAATGGAGATCAATTGCGCAGCCTTTATTTACTCAGCTATCTATCAACATTGTTTAGTAGACCTTTCAATTACGCCCTGACCCTTATTTTCCCCTTACCCTCGTTTTCCCCTTGCCCCCGTGTTCCTTTTACCCTCATGTTCTTTTTACCCTCGTGTTCCCCTTACCCTTGCATTCCCCTTGCCCAGCAAAGAGGACTACTAGTTCTTCCGCCCCGCTGTTCCATGCCTCGTAGTCGCCTTAACCTTGAGTTCCCCCTGTCCACGTGTTCCCCCTGCCCCCTTACTCTCGTGTTCCCCTTACTCTCGCGTTCCCGTTGCCCAGCGCGAATAGGACTATTAGTCCCTTCGCCTCAATAATCCATGCCTCGTAGTCTAGTCCCCTTAACCTTGTGCTCCCACTTCCCCCGTGCCCACTATGCCCCCGTGTTCCCCTTGCCCCCGTGTTCCCCTCGCCCCCGTGTTCCCCTTACCCTCGTGTTCCCCTTGCCCAGCGAGTAGGGCTTGGCGAGCGTGCACACTCGCGTCCCCCGATGCATGTACACCGGCATGCCGCTGTGGTGCCGCACCATCATCCAATCAAGTGGCAGCACCTCGAATTGGTTCACGCCCTTCTCTGTAACATTAATTCAATGATTTAGGTTCAGTAGAAAGTAGCGTTCTGCGGTCTCTGCCTGCTCTAACGGAAAACAGACGTGAGTTTATGTATGTAGCACGACTCAACTTAGAAGGCGCGCGGCGAAGCACTTATGCAGAGTTTATTATTGGTTAATCCGGGCGCCGTCTATCTTGTGTCGTGCCATAAGCCATTGTAGCCTAGTGGTTTGAAGTCTATGTGAAGTCCCCAAGCCGCAGTGGGATAGCACAAACCCTGTCGTGATGAAAGGCCCAGCATGAAATCATAAATAATTGCTCTATCATTGAACAAAATATGAATTACATCAATTGACAACAATCATCACCGCAACACGAAATTTTTAGTATTATAGAAGTAAAATCGTTTGAAAACTTTTCATCGCATTTTCCATGCATTTTAATGTAATTTACATCACCCTTGGCCGTAAAGTGGGATTTACTGCCCGCTACGCGGAGAGAAAATCTCACTTCTTGGCCAAGGCAAGATGTAAAACTTTTGACAAGCCACGGGCGGTAATTCGTAAAGCCCCAGATCGCATATTTATGGCTGCGATCTGGGACATTTACGAATTCACCACCCTAGGTCTGTAATGTACTATTACGTCACCCTTGGCCGTAAAAGTGGGATTTTCTGCCCACTACGAGGGAAGGAAATCTCACTTCCTGGCCAAGGCAAGACGTAAAACTTTAGACAAACCATGGGAGATAATTCTAAAAGCCCCAGATCGCATATTTATTACAAACACCAGCGATCTGGGACATTAAAGAATTCACCGCCCTAGGCCTTATGGTGACGTAAGAACAAAGGACCAACCTTCTAATACAGTCTTTTGGCGGGTGATGTAGGCCTTTTCCTTGGGCTTGGGCGCTGCTTTGAAGTCCTCAGGAAGGTCTTCCTCCAGCATTTTCTCGATTTCTTCCTCCGGAACACCCTCAGATTTGCCTACAGACATTATAGAAGAAAGCAATGAAAAAGTGGTTTTTATTTTTCTAGTCATTAAAATATTCATAAGTGAAGCTCAAAAAAGTTGACTGACTGATGACAACGCACAGCCGAAAGCACTGGTCTTAGGAAGCTTAAATTTGGCATATAGGTTCCTTGGGGAGTGTAGAAGAGCAATATGTGATTTCCCAAAATTCTCACGGGATCGGGGAAAAGCGAGATTTTTCATTTTAATATTTTCGCGCCTACAGTCGCTGGCAATAGCTAGTTCTCAATGAAGTATTACCATCGTCATCATCGTCATCAGTCTCCTCATCATCACTGTCTTCATCGTTGGACTTCACTTCGTCCAACACAGTGAACTCTCTCAGTTTCTCCAACTCTTCGGGCCGTACGAAGTTGTCAAATTTGACACCGGCCTGATCACTCTCTGCCTCATTGCATGTTGCTTCTTCTGAAGCTTCAATTTCACCAACTTCCGGTTCATCAAGCTTTTGTTTTTTTGCTGGTGGTGAACTTTCTTCGTTCATTTTGCTAACCTAGAAATAAGGGATTAGCTTAACATACTAACACCCCTTGACCATTTGTATTCATTGAATAATAAATAATAATAATAATAATGTTTTATTGTACTTCCACATACAAAAAGCAAATTACAATAGGTTATTAGTAACTAAGTACAAATTGACAAAATAAGAGGAATGATCCTAATTCCGGCCCCTAAACTAGGAAGACCTGTATCTTAGGGACAGGAGAACCTTCCTGAACATTGTAAATCTTAGGTATAGTCAGTCTTATTATTGGGTTTATCAAACCCCCAAACTAGGTAAAACCTGTATCTTGGGGGCGAGATGCCCAGTGCAATGTTTGCCTTTTTATTTTGTTTCTGACAGATTTTATTTTAGTTCACATTTTATTTTGGTTTCTCAAGTGAATTTTAGGAGGATTTAAAGTTATATTTTTTTGGGCAAAACAAGAAGTGGTCAAAGAGAGTAAACATTTTTATCATCGAAGCAAAATCATGAAATAAAGACTTACAAAGAAACTTTATTTTTAAAATGACACTAGTTAAATAATAGATATTGTTTCCTAACTCTATTAGTTACAACAATTTATTTAACCTTTTTGCAGACATTTTCACATGCTGATTTAGAATAAAAAAAAGGTTTTCAACTTCTTCTATCTACACATTTCTCAAAATAAAATATGAGATATTATTATATTATAACTATTGAAACTTACAATAATTTATGAAAGATACTTTTACAATAACAATGTAATGTAATATTCATTAATAAATAATACATGGTTTCTAAAAGAAGAGAATTTTGGGTCAAAGCCCTGTAGCAAGTTAGATTTGAAGAAAACTTAAAATACATTACTAAGGTCTAGTGGCTTAACTCTTAACATTATAATCCTTTTACTGGTCATTGATGTTAACTTGTGTTTTTCTATGTGAGATGGTAAAAAAATATCTATTTTTCTAGGTCTTTTTCTATAAATGTGATATTAATAAATCCCAATAAATTTGATATGACTATATCACCATAAAGAAAAACCTTCAAGTTGTATGAACATCACCATAATGTTTAAATAAGCTGCCTATTAGTTTGTGTAAAATATTTATCCTATCTCAAATCGAACAATAAAAAAATCAAAAAATCACATCAAACACATTAACCAAACCCACACAATATCAAAGGTTTTGACTGTATGGTGATAGTTATAAATTAGGCCCATACGTATCCAATTCAGTGAATCAAGTAAGTCAATCTACCCGATAAGCAGATAAGACAGTCTACAAATAGCGATGGCAGTAAAACTCCAATGCTCAACAACAGTTGGATTCTACCCATCGCCATGTGTACACCTTCGCGGACGCCGACCCCGGGCCCGCTGCGACGGCAGCAGAGTTACGACGGACGGTCTCACGCTGTTCTGGACAACAGAGGCCGGTCTATTGTAACACTGCTATTAAACCTTCACCACAGCTCCAACACTTCAGTCAGGAAACTCCACAGCGTCAATCCTGTTAAATAACCAGGCAAAACGCCCTGCCCTGTCGATGAGTGAAACCTGACCTCCCCTGCGATGGCTTACTCACGCGTGCCCGAACGAACAATGCAGGAACGCACTTTACCCGAGTTGAATGTGCAAATTAAAGTACCGTGTTATTTACCTTGCCCTATTTAAATGCGATATCACGATAAATGGAATTAAAGTAGGTCAGCGTCACCAACCACACGGTTCGGATCGGACGGGACTCCCCACAGATTAGAAGATATGTCTAAAGACAGATAGGAATCAACCTTGGAAGTGACAGTTCGTTAGTGTAGTTCCGGGATTCATGTCATATCGGGTGTGGCGCTGCTGTGCTGAATGAATGTTTACGAAAACATAACCCTCCTTCTGGCACAATCGGGTAATAAGCGCGAAATTTGAATGTTGGCTTACATGAAAAAGGATATTAAAAACACAAAATTACTGTTCAATCTCAAATCGAATAAGAATTACTTCTTCATTATTCAGATGAAGCAGTGAAGAAGTAAAACTTATTCAAATTGAGATTGAACAATAATAGAATAGCGTATACGAAATAAAAATAGTTGAGTTTTTATACATTATTTATTTAGGTTTAGTATATCATATTTGGAACTTAAAATAACAAGCTACCGTGAAAAACCGACCAGATACTCAATTTACAAGTTATTTTTTCATGATGATTCACAAATCCACTTTTTTCATCGTCTCTGGAAACAAACAAGAATACAGATCGTTATTTAAGATAATTAAATTATCTAAATGTCTGGTTTTTAACCTTTTCATCGCCATTGCCAAATACAAAAGTCAGTTAATGTTATACAGGTACTTATAAAAATATTTGTTCCGATGCTGTAATGTGAAAGCCGAGAAGGACAAACTTCGCTGGCGGGTACCCTAGGTTAGGTTTTTATAATGAGCTTGTATTTATATTTTGTATTACTATTTGTAGTTTTCTTTTATGGCTATATAATAATGCGAAGTGCCAGGCCATCATTGTTGGTAGTTCTCGTCAGCTGGCTAAAGTTGACAAATCTCGGATCGCGCCGGTTGCGTTTGAAGGCTCTCTCGTACCCTGGTCAAAGCAGGCTTGTAGTTGACTCATGCCTTTCCTGGGATGCTCAACTAGCCGAAGTAAGTCGAAAGGCCACTAACACTTTACGGGCGCTCTAGCGCTACAAAAAAAATCTGCCGATTAGTACCAAGACTCTGTTAGTGCAATCGCTTATCCTGCCTTTAATTGATTACGGTGATGTGTGCATGTCCAACATGACTCAAGTCTCTTAACCGGTTAGACCGCCTGCTTAACAATGGCATGCGCTTTATTTTTGGTCTTCGAAAGTATGACCACATATCTTCTTCCCGACGTCAGCTGCGCTGGCTCCCCATACGCCAGCGCAGGTGCCTCCGTATTCTGTGCACCCTTTTCTCAATCCTGTTCGACCCTTCTACTCCTGGTTAACTCAAATCAAAATTTAACTTTGATACTCCTCGTCCCGGTTGTGATCTGCGTTCCTCTCGTTCTCTTAAACTCATCACTCCTTCTCACTCCACTGGTTTTGTTTCTAACTCTTTCACCCTTCAGACAATCCGCCTCTGGAATTCGCTACCTCTAGACATTAGACAAGCTCAAACCAAGCTCTCCTTCAAGCGAATGCTGCGTAAGCATTTGTTTGAGCAGGTCGCGTAGATTTGGAATCCTTCATATTTTTCTTTGCTTCGTGCGGCTGGTTTATATATGTTTATCTTTTATACAATTTTTATGTATGTTTATGTAAAATTATCCGCTTTTGAAATTATTTGTTATCTTCCTATTATTTCTGTAGTTTATTTCTGATATTGATGCACCTACTCATTTTTCTTTCTGTTTGACCTTATGGTTGACTGGTAGAGAATGCCTTTAGGCATTAAGTCCGCCAATTGTATACATTTTGTATGTGCAATGAAGTTTAAATAAATAAAAATATATAATAACATAATACTGTAAACAAATAAAGAGAATAATAATGTCGTCACTCAGATATACATTATTAACTTTTAACTAAAATATACATTATGATGCCTTGCACAAGGACATAGTAATGCGTGAGCGTGGAGCTAACTACCTTCTTATTCATAATTAAAATACAACTTACGACTATGTCAAAGTAAATAAATCTTTCAGTTACCTATCTAGCAGTACACATAGTACGAATAACAGTTTTCACATACCATAGGCAGACATCCATATTAATATTATAAATGCGAAAGTAACTCTGTCTGTCTGTCTGTCTGTTACCTCTTCACGCTTCAACCGCTGGACCGATTGAGATGAAATTTGGCATGGAGATAGTTGGGGTCCCGGGAAAGGATAGGCTACTTTATATCCCGGAACGCATAGTTCCCGCGGGAACGCGATAACCGAATTCCACGCGTGCGAAGTCGCGAGCAGAAGCTAGTACTTAATAATTTTATTTATTTGGAAAACTTACAGCTAATTTCAACTAATTTGTTATAATATGGGCAAGTTTTTCTGTTAAGTAAGAATAAAACATAACGTAAGAATATAACATAAAGTAAGAATACATTTTTAAACGAGTGAGTCATACTTTTACGTTTTTACTCAAAAGTATAGTATATGTTAAAAATAAACGAATGCTAACAACATTTACATAACTGACACTTCACTTTGTTTCCAAACTGTGTAGTGCAACTGTGTCGTTAACAAATTGATCTATGATACAAACAATTATTGATGACAAATACTGATTATAGTACTGGCTGGTAATATTTTCTAGAAGCTAGTAGTATATTTTCAATTCATTGTGGAATGTGGGCTTCTATAAATATTACTGGGTACTTCATGTATGAGCTTGGAGGTCTTTTGTATTTTATTATGATATGCGGTCGACACCATTATTCATAAGCATAATACACCCTGTGAGCAGTCTAGAAGTCGGTCGCAAAGGTAAAAAGTTTTTAAGATAATTTGTTGATATGCGATTTCCAGTAAGATGTGAATTCAGACCCACTTCCAAAAGGGCAGGAGAATTCTCCGAGTATGTTGTTTATACAAAACTTTTGAATTGAATTTGAAGATGTATGTTTGAGTCCCCTAGAGGTAGACAGTCTTCGCTGGGCCGCGTACCAGAATCTGAAAAATGACATATTTTTTTTTACATTGTTGAAGAAGTGATTTCGATACTACTAATTCTAGGTAATTAAATTACACATTAGAGTTAAAAGTGCGGTTAAGGTAAAAAGCCAAAATGGACTTTAATTTATTAGAGTTGGCCCGGTGAACTTCGTATTACCACAGATTCCCATACAAAGTTATTTTTCCTTTAGATTTTTTCTTTTCTTTTCTTTCTTAGCCTTCCCAGAATCAAGGGAAATAATATAAAAAAAGAATCAGCCAAATCGTTCCAGCAGTTCTCGAGCCTTAGCCAGACTAACACACGGCGATTCATTTTTATATATAAGAAAAAGATTTATATAAATATATTATATTTGCGATTTACCTTGTATTTTCATGGTCCCTTATGCCAGAGAGCTAATGGTTGTGGGCTCTTGATTCGGTACTTGGCTTGCTGGTTTCAGCACGTTGATTAGTCCCCCCGTTGCAGGCCAATACTTGACTTCTTCTGACAGGCCAGCTCTGCATACATAGGGGTTTGCCGATCCTGTAACACACGAAAGTTTATTACGGCAATTCATTTTTATATATAAGAAGAAACTGCTGGTTGTCTCTAGAAACCCTGAATCCTAACATAACATAACATAACTAGTAGAAGGCAAAAATCTCGAGCGGGTTCGGCAGTACAAGTACCTGGGAGCTTGGGTTAACGAAGTATGGGAGTCAGACCAAGAAATTAAGACCCGAATAGAAGTTGCCCGAGCATCTTTCAACAGCATGAGAAAGGTTTTGTGCTGCCGACAATTACATGTAAAGCTCCGAATTAGAATGTTACACTGTTATATTTGGCCTGTTGTGATGTACGGATGCGAAGCTTGGACCATAAAAGATAATACCAAGAGGCGACTCGATGCCTTCGAGATGTGGTGTTACCGCCGCATGCTCCGCATTAGTTGGACGCAAAGGGTCAGAAACGAAATCGTGCTCCAGCGCGTCAACATGCACCGGCTGATGTTGCAGACCATCAAAAAGCGGAAAATTGAGTACTTAGGTCACGTGCTTAGGCACGAGAGGTACGCTTTATTACAATATAGATTATAATAGAAATACCAAACGTCAAATTCCATACAAATGGTCGACTAAGTAATGGTTGCTCTTCTTCATCGATACATTTTTGCTCCACTTATGCTGGCTAAACCGTACAAGGTACATTAAAACAATGTATGAAAGAATTGTAGACCCCAAAAAGTTGCACAGAAAAGTCTTCGAAAGCATATGTTTATCTGTTACGGTTTCAATCATCCAAGCACTTTCTCTTAGTGAAAAAGTAAAGGGCCCCATGCTCTTCATTCTGAAAATTATGAGAACAATTTTTACTTTTTCGCAATCCTCTTGACAAGCTCTTCATTTGGATACCCATATTGTATAATTCAACAAACTTTTTTTTTTCGATTTCCACTTCAGGTGACTCCACCGTCTAGACGCCATTTTGTTTTTCATCTGACCCGTCTAACAACATTTGGCTTGACGAGACGATTCTAATGATACCTCAATCATGAAAATCGGTTCAGCCGTTTGGCCAAAACGTGGTAATAAAGGAAATTACAAAACATAGATAGATTGATATATAGATAGATACTCACGTAAAACATTACCCTCCCTGACATTCGGGTAAAAACAGCCTAATCGGTCCAGCAGTTTTTAGGCCTTACCTTAGCCAAACTCACACACCAATTCATTTAAAGATGTATCTACTACTACTACTACAACAGCCTATTTACGGCCCACTGCTGGGCACAGGCCTCCTCTCATCACGAGAGGGTTTGGGCTATAGTCCCCACGCGGGCCCAGTGCGGATTGGGGACTTCACACACATCTTTGAATTACTTCGCAGGTGCGTGCAGGTTTCCTCACGATGTTTTCCTTCACCGAAAAGCTCAGTGGTAAATTCAAATTGAATTTCGCACATAAGTAAACTTAGAGGTGCGAGCCGGAATCGAACCCCCGACTTTTAAAGATGTATATAAAATTATAAATACATTATATTTGCGATTTACCTTATATTTTCACGATCCCTATGTTATGCACGAGAGCTAATGGTTGTGGGGTCTTGATTCGGTACTTGGCTTGCTGATTGATTTGTTTGTTGCTGATTGTTGATTAGTCCCCCCATTGCAGGCCAATACTTCACTTCGACTGACAGGCCAGCTCTACATACATAGGGGTTTGTCGATCCTGTAACATACGATAGTTTATTAAGTGAACAGAAGTTTCTAGATTTCACAGAGCTGAACTTTTTTTTTAACGCTGGGAAAATGCATTGACGCATACCACCCGTAAGGGTGGTTATGTGGGACTCGCCAGTATGGAATACCCACTAAAAACCCAGCGAGTGTTGCTTCCTGGAACAGCCAAAAGCCAGGCTAGGGTAGTTACGGTGTTAATATGTGACATCATGATGATTATTGGTCGACACCTCGTGAGACCTACCGCTCGTTGAGAATAGTCGGCCGAAAAACCAACATTCTGTTTACGTCTCAATTTGGATTGAATATAATCCCAGCTGTGTGACACCCGACCATCTGCATGAGAGGCCTTTATAAGAGGATTTACTCCGAAAGTTGGCAACGTCGCAAATAGCTGTCAAATATTTTGCTGTTTTCATTAATTTCTGAATATTACTGAATGAAAACATGAATTATCGCTCTATGGTTGAATAAAACATTAAGTATGGATTGCAACAGTTATCATAGGAACACGAAATTTTTAGTATTATGGAAGTAACATCTTTTGAAAACTTTCCATCGCAGTTTCCATGCATTTTAATGTAATCTTATCATTTGCCTAACCAACAAATATAAAACGAGACGCGTCATTCAACCATAGAATTATATTTTTCTTTTTAATTCAGCAATATTGAGAAATTAATAGAAACAGCGAAACATTTGACAGCTATATGCGACGTTGCCAACTTTCGGGATAAAACCTCTTAACGAGTTTACCAAGTACGAAATATTGTAGTAGTAGAATACTCACGAATTTGAACAGACTGGCGCTGATGTTTCCGATCATGGCGGTCAAGTTGAACGTGAGGAAACAGGTGATTCGCGTGAAGTCGGCGCCGAGAAAGCCCTCGTTCACAGGACTGTCTGCCAATTTTAATAAACCATTATGAACACGTCCGAACAGAAAAAGTATTATAAGACGGCATAAGTAAAATCATACGTCCTCGACATGACGTTAAACTGTCGCACACTTCTGCTTGAGTCATCAAGTATGAGTGTGATGACTGACTAGGGCGCTACTATGATGGCGGTCTAGTCAGGTAGGCAATGTCAGAGCAGGGTATTGTCTTAGAGCGGTGGCGGAGGAGTGATTTCAGATCACCAACGACGGCGCTCATGAGCCGAGTTAAAAGGCTTACTGCTCACCCACCAACACGCATTGGACTAGCGTGGTGGGTTTACTTGTCCAAACCCCCCCACAATATGGACTCACACAATCAGCACCGGCCCCTAGTGCCCGGCGGCTCTGGAGTCTCTTCTGATGACGGTAGGCAGGGACCACCCAGAGCAGGGGGTGCGAAGAATCCCCGGGCGAACCCGATTTCCCACCATCAAACGACTCTGGCTAATTTAAAAAAGGATTCCGAAAATAAATTGAATATTCTGACATATAATACGAGGACTTTAAGAACAGAAGAAAGGCTGTTAGAACTGGAAAATGCACTTACTGACATCAATTGGGACATAGTTGGTCTTTCTGAGGTACGAAGGGAGGGAGAGGAAGCTATTGAACGTGAAAACAACATTTTTTTCTACTGCGGAAATTTTGGTTAACTTAAATTTCTTGGCTGCACTAAATTACACATACACCTTTGCTAATATACTACACTTGGAACGTTTAAAAATTGTATAAGTAAATTCAAATGAAAAATTTTAGCTTACTTAGGGTTACAGCGATAGTCGGACGTCCTGATAGGATCTCTGCGTTCGTGAACAGCGTAGGGAACGCTCCATGAATCTTCTTGGGCTTCCTTCCTCCAAAACGAAGGTACTGGCTCTTAAAATGTGAGAAGCACACTTTGTGAGACAGTTTGTCTGCTGAAACCTTGTCTTTCAGCTGCGAAGAATGTGGCGCGAGGAGCTGGAGCCAGATTTCACACTGAGCAGGAGCCCTTCGATAATAAAAAAGGCAATTATTATTTGCAGTCGATTTGCAATCATCCACGACACACTTGGTGACCGGCATTGTCAGTGCTTTGAGAGAAAAATCCAAAAGAAAAGGCTAGAATTTTTTTCGAATTGAACACGAAAGTGGCCTATTCAAAACTGACATTCCGTTGATCGTTGGCGTTGGTCTATCAAGGTTTAAAAGTAGCCATTCACGATCAACGATCCCGTTTAACTTTAATCGAGAAATAATTCGGGCGGTCATATAATTGTTGAGATCGATATATAACTTAAACATTATACATTTATTATTTAAATACATTTCCATCGCATTATAATTATTATTTTATTGACACTTTTTTGAATAGCCAGCCTTATGAATGGAATAAAATAGTTCGTTCTAGTTCGTTCGTTCATCGCAATCATCATGAATCCTCCTAAATACCTACTGCTTCTAATGACAGTGAGTGAGTAGGAGTGATTCCAAGCCGTGGGACTCCCTTTTTTTGACACGACAAAGGCGTTTATACTTCGGTCAAATAAAGGACGCATGATCTGTAAAAGCCAAGTTTACAAAAACATTAACCCATATCGCGATCGACGTAGTGCCCAGCAACGATTTTGGTTTAATCATCACTCAGAGATATAATAATTTTGTTATTTATAAAATTATATAAACGTTTTTAATTTTCATTTAATTACGGCATATTTGTTGGCTCAATAACACAAATTGCGTTGCTAGGCTAGGGTACTAAAAAGTCACTCTTCATACCTACTTACATACTTGATCAAACAGATAGGTATGTCGGTTTGCAAAACGAAATTATCGAATCTTTTATCGTTTTTAACACGTTTTAATACAGTTATTAATAAATGAAACACATTCTAATCATAAAATATTATTTATTAATTTATACAACTTTGCTACGTTTAGCCTATTTAAAATAAGATATAGGAATGGGATGTAATAAATAATACAGGAAATCATTCATGTTGACTTGGCTTATCATTTACAAGTTTAATACTTAATTAGACGATTGAAAAACGCCTCTATTGTTATTTTTCAATCGGAATTTGATATGAACTCTAGTTAATTCGCCATGAGCCCGTCCGAATTGGACTGGATTTTTCTTGAATAGGTTTAGTATTTATACATATTTATGGGTTATTTTAAATTATATCGGCTATCGGCGCTTGCGGCGCGGCTTGGCGGGCGCCACGCTGACGCTGGCGCCGGCGATCTCCTCGGCGCTGGCGCCCTCGGTGCGCTCCAGCTGGCCTCTGGCCTCCACGAAGAACATCACATCTCGTAGCTGCTCTTTCAGTTCCGCCACCTGTAATGACGCATTGATTAAACCATAAGTAATTCGGCAGACCTATTCTGCGTTTTATATAGCAACACCGAACTGCAATGTTAACATAAGTAAACGTCATGTCAAGTGAGTCTGCGTGCGAGTTGTCAAATATAAATCGACTTATTTTAGAACGTGGACAATTTCATACGGCGCTGTAAACAACACTGACTTTTTAATAGCATTGGGTTATGCTTACTCTTTTTTACTTTTTGTTGCCAGATCGTAGATTCAAAATCGCTGGACTTATTTGGCTAATTATCTTGAACCAATCAGGGCTACTGCATTTTTGCTCAGCAGCGGGCGCCACTGGCATTCGGAGACTGCGTTCGAGGCGATGATTGGAGGGATGTATATGTCAAACCGCGCAAAATGGCCAATGGGTGCCTTGGCCAACACCTCAGTGCCGTCTTTACCATAAGGGAACACGGGGCCCGTACGCAGGGCCCCATCCTCATGGAGCCCCGAAGGACAGACAGTAAAAAAATAAAATCATAGCAAAAACATCCACACTACACTAATATTATAAATGCGAAAGTAACTCTGTCTGTCTTCCTATTACCTCTTCACGCTTAAACCGCTGACTGATTTCCATGAAATTTTGTATGGAGATAGTTAGTCCCAGGGAAGGACATAGGCTACTTTTTACCCTGAAAAAACGCATAGTTCCCGCGGGAACGCGATAACCAAACCGTTCCACGCAATCGAAGTCGCGGGTAGAATCTAGTGTTTTATAATTGGCTTTCTTTATTTTACCTGAGTTTTGAACTCTTCTTCTTTCCGCTGAGCGCGAGCCTGCCACTCTGCTTGGTTGGAGGCTAACGCTGCTGCCAATCCTCTCTCCTCTGACAACGAGCCTTGCAGGGATGTCACCCTGGAAAAATAACACCCGTAGTAAAGAATACTTACAAATACGTAACGTACCACACTATCATTTTAAGAGGGTTTATTCCGACGTCGCAAATAGCTGTCAAACATATCGCTATTTTCATTAATTGAATATTATTGAATGAAATCATAAATAATCGATCTAACATTGAACAAAATATGAATTACATCAATTGACAACAATCATCACCGCAACACGAAATTTTTAGTATTATAGAAGTAAAATCGTTTGAAAACTTTTCATCGCATTTTCCATGCATTTTAATGTAATTTACATCACCCTTGGCCGTAAAGTGGGATTTTCTGCCCGCTACGTGGACAGAAAATCTCACTTTTTGGCCAAGGCAAGACGTAAAACTTTTGACAAACCACGGGCGGTAATTCGTAAAGCCCCAGATCGCATATTTATGGCCCTCACCTTGGGTTCGGGCCACAGAAACCTGCGATCTGGGACATTTACGAATTTACCACCCTAGGTCTGTAATGTACTATTAATTGCCTACTTTAATGCCTATCCAACAGATAGAAAACGACACGCGTTATTAAATAACAGAGCGATTTTCCCTTTTTAGGAGAGGGACATCACAGAGCGGAGTTTGTCCTTTTGTCAAACTTTATGAGATTTTATGGCACGCGAAGTACGAGCCGAGCCGCGGTAGCTATTGGTTTGGACCTCCCGCCTCTCATACAGAGGGTCGAGGGTTCGAATCCGGCTCGCACCTCTGAATTAT